>JAVJIF010031092.1:0-50293 GCA_038442645.1 Agave tequilana
TTGAGTCTGAAATTATTTGGAAAATCTTAAAATTAGATGGGGGCATGTACATAATTAAAATAACACACGCATGCATCTTTTTAGTGGGTCATATTTCTGATATGTTGGTGGGTTCCTAAAAACCCAAAGAAAAGATGATTGGCCATGTTCCGTGGACCAATCCGACCACCACCGGAACCACCACCCTAAGGTAATTTTTGTTCCTTCCCTTTCCATTTTGTTTCATGCATACATATATCATGATGCATTGAGGACAATGCATGAAATAAGTGTGGGGAGGGTTTACTAACTTAGAGTTTTTAGATTTTCTTTCTTTTATACTTCTTTTAGAAATAAAAAATAAAAAATAAAAATAAAAATAAAAAACTTTTTGAAATAAGAAGATAAAGTTTTGATTTATTTTTAAGAAAATTAAGATGTATCTTAGAGATTAAGAAAGCCTTAATTATGACATCTAAACATAGTTGAAATAATAGATCTTGTTTGAGATTTATAGCTAAGTAAGTAAATTGGTGAGATATTCTTATCTTGAATTTTTTGCCTTAGATAATATGCACTTTACACTTACACATTTCTTGGGATGGAGACAAAGACAAAAATGCCATATAAAAAAATAAAAAAAAAAAAAAGAGAAAAAAAAAAAATATAATAAAGATCACTTATTAAGCTGGATAATTGTGCCTCAAGAAGCATGGTTATTCACGCCTAACGGTGATTATAAATAATCCCTTTAGTCTTGTGGCCTTTTCTACTCGAGACCTTAAACCCGAGGGATGTTTTCTCATCTGGTGCCCTAAGACCGTCTGGTTTGGGAGTCATCGGTAAAGGCTCGCTACAAGGGTAGACTAGAAGCCTAGACTAAGGGAAGATTAAATAAAAAAAAAAAAAAGAAAAAAAAAATATATATATATATAAACAATAAATGGCTTTATGGTTGGAGTTGAAATCCCAGAAATTTTCACAGAGCACGGTGTGCATATTATCTAGTTTTATGAAAGATAAAATATTCAATCCAATTTTGAATTCTTACCTTAATTGAAAAACAAGATCTTGCATGGATACTAAGTTTAAGGAAGATTGATTATAGGTGGACTTATGACTAGGATCACTTATATTTTTGCAAAAATAGTTCGTAAACATGTCTCTTATTCAAAATGCGTTTTCAAAATACTAACATTTGTCTTCTTTCTTTATGGATTTTGTGGGTGTAATCCGCTGAAAACCCTCAGGAGACAACACTCCTCCTCTAGGGTAACCTAGAGGTTTAACGGCTTGTTGCACATGCTCAGTGCAATCGCGTCACCTGCGAAAGTGGTGTAAAAACTTGTAGCTTAGTTTTTTTCTTTTCTTTTTCTTGTTTTTGCTCGGGACGAGCAAAAGAATAAGTGTGGGGGTGTGATTAGTATCCAATATTGCATATTTATATCATAATCCCCATGCATAATACAAATAAATAAGTGATTTTTAATCCTCTTCTCTACTTATTTGCAGGTATATACTTAAAGGAGAGTTAGTCAATAATTACCTTAATTAGCAATAATTAAGGTGATTAATTAAAAGATTAAAGATAAAGCCAAATCCAATCCAGATCTAGAGAGATCCGCGCAACAAACTCAGAATCCAAGTAGTCCACGTGGATAACCACCCAACGACCAGATCTCACCAGAAAATCTGGGCTCAACGGCCCAGAATCCGCGGCGATCCCGCGGCAATCCGCGGCAATCTGGGACCGTTGAGATCCCAGATTTGTGGCAACCAACTAGATCTCGAAGATACCCTCCTGGGCTATAAATACCTCACTTGGACCTGCGAGCAAAAACTGATCAGAGAAGAGAGGAGATTAGTTTAGGGGTTTGTAATTTTTAGTTGTTTTTCTCTAGCTTTCTTTCTTTAGATCTCTCTTCTCTATCCTAGATTTCATTACAAAACCAAAGAGAGTGATTGTGAGGGAGAGAGCTTGTGTAATCAAGGGTGACAACTTGAAGCTATGCAAGGATTAATCCATCCTCCATTCCTTACTTGAGTTTGATTCTAGTTTCTGCTTTCTTTACATGCTTTCTTACTTGCTTCTTTATTTCATGCAATTTACTTCAATGCTTTGTTTAGTTCTTTAATGGCTTCTTGTAGCTAATTTTCATTCCATTTACTAGTTTACCACTAGCTTAGCCACTTCACTACATGGGTGATTGCTTTTGTTAATCTTGCAAGTGTATGATCTTCTCTTCTCCGATGGTTAAACCACCATCTTGCAATGAGAAAGTAATTAGGTCAACATGTGAGAGGAATTCTAAGCCTATGGAGTGACAACATTAGGCAAAGCATTTGCTATCAAGGAGATTGGTAAGCTTTGGCAAGCTAGCAGGTAATCTAGTCTTGGATCACTTTCTTTAAGTTTCTTATTCTTTTCTTGTGAATACAACATCCACACCACTTCTTGATTTCTTTTCCACTTCCACATGAACATATCCATCTTCTTTTAGTTTCTTTTGCATCACTAAGTTTATAAGCTAAGAGAAGAACACTCGTGTTGTTCACTTCACTATAACAAACGTTAAAGCTTCCATCGCGAGCTCTCCCTGAGATTCGACTCGGTATAGTCCTATACTATAGCGGAGACAAGAAAGGGTACATCAAATACATCTTTATACATATAATAAGTACAACCTTTTAGTCTAATCAATGACTCCTTGGAAACCTTGCATGTTCTACCTTTTATTTAGGAGGCGTTAAACGCATAGATCATAAGCCCGAGCTCAGTCCCCGTTCGCATTATATCATCAAGTCTCGCACAAGCATGAAGTGATACGTCTTGAGGAGGAGAACGTTCATGAACTATCGTTGGCACTCACATAACATCGTTATACTTGTGCTTTGAATTCACTTGTAAAACTCAACAAAAACAAACGAGGTAAAGTAGAAGAGGAAGACGAAAACAAAAGAAAATGAAAGTAAAGAAGAACACAAAAAGATTACCTTTTATTGCTTGAAACGATGGAAGAAAGGAGGAGGGTACATCGGTGCCACTCTCAAACATCTGCCTCTCTCTCTCTTACTTACATGAATCATCATCTAACCTAGGCTTACATACACATTACATAAAAAGAAAAAGAAAAACCTAAACTAAGAAATGGAAAAACTAGTCTAAATCCTAACTCTGCATGGGTCCATTTTCAGCACAAAGAATGGCCTTTTATAGGCAAAAACCCTAACACCATGATCCCGGGGAGATCGGGGGAGCAAACGCTCCCCTAACTCCCCAACTTGCCACGGAAACGCGGATTGGGCCGCGTTTCCGCGGCAGGGTGTGGCCAGGTGCCACACCCTGTTGGTGGGTCGCGCTGGTTTGGTCTTCTGACTTTATCTGTAGTTGATTTTCAGTTTGAGTCCCGGAGAGTGTGAAGAAATGGCCTTGGATTCTTGGCTTAACCGATCGATTCTAAGAGGATTCTTCTCAACTGATTTTCAACCTCTTGATTTTGCCCTGATTTTATGAGTGCGAATTAACTCTGATTTAATTCAAAATTTTGGTGGGCTTGGGCTCATTTCTTTTCATCTCCATCAAGAATAGGCCTGCAAATAAATCAAACAATTTAATTAGGACAATGCAAAGTTTTATTCTATAACAAGTATGGAATATGATACTAAATATGCAACATTAGCGACCAATCACACCCCCTATACCTATCTTTTGCTCGTCCTCGAGCAAAACAACTAAACTATACTAAGGATTATTAGACCACTTTCGCAGGTCGCGCGATTGCACTGAGCATGTGCAACAAGCCGTTAAACCTCTAGGTTTCCCCTAGAGGACGAGTTTTGTCTCGTGAGGTTTTCAGCGGATTGCACCACAAAATCCATAAAGCAAGAGAAACAAAGAGTTAGTATTTTCGAAAAGCATTTTGAAAGAGAAAAATATTTGAATTATAATTGTAAGATCTAAGCAATCTATAAGTTATAGGAAGACTGAATTTTTATTCCTAAACTTAGTCTCTATTCAAAAATTTGTTATCAATTAAGGTAAGGAGTTAAATTGTACTTCTCATCTAGTCTATTACTTTACCCTAAGTCATATGCACCTTGTGATCGTGAAAATTTTGACTAAGGGTTCACTAACTCTAATCTTATGCCTTATTTATTTATATATATATATATATATATATATTTTTTTTTCTATGGTATTATTCCTTAGTTTTATTAGGCTTTCTAATCTGCCCATGTAACGAGCCTTTAATCGATGACTCCCAAACCAAACGGTCTTAGGGCACCGGGTGAGAAAAACACCCAAGGACTTAAGGACTCGAGCAAACAAGGCCACAAAACTAAGGATTTTATTATATGAACCACTTTTAGGCGTGAATACTTATGCTTTATTAGGCACAAATACCCAGCTTAATCAGAGGATTTTATATATTTTTTTTCTTAAACTTATCTAATCATCTTTCGCATAAATACTAAGGCTTGCTTAGGCCAAAGCACCTAGCTAATCAATAATTAGATTTGTTTATCTCTTTTTTCTTTTTTTTTCAATTTATCTAATTATCTTTCGCATAAATACTAAAGCTTGCTTAGGCCAAAGCACCTAGCTAATCAATAATTAGATTTGTTTATTTTTTTTGTATATATATATATATATTTTATAAGGCATAAGAATCTTTATTTTTGAACCCTAAGTGTGTAAGTGTATGAAGTGTACATATTTCATCCAGGTAAAGATCAAGACTAAATTACTTTGACAAATTCTTCCTAACCCTAAAAATCAAACAAATAATCATATTTTGACCAAGTATAAGAAATCCGAATTTAGATTTCCTATTCCTTAAAATTAACTTAATTTCTTACAAAAAAAATATGTCAAAATATTATTTCTATTTTCAAAAAGTTTTTAATAAAAAAGAAAACCTAAGTTATGTTAGACCCTCCCCACATCTATCTCATGCATTGTCCTCAATGTATGAATTAATGCATAGATGCATGAAAAAGAAGAAAGGGAAGGAAAATGTTACCTTAAGGTGGTGGTTACGGTGGTGGTCTGATTGGTCCACGAAACGCGGCCCAATCGACTTTTCGTGAGATTTGGAGGAACCCACCAGAAATTTCACTAATATAACCCATTAAAATTATGAATCCATAAAGGATTTTATTAAATATTTGACCCCATCTAATTTCCAAATTCCATAACTGATTTCAGAGTCAAATTTGTCAACCACCTCGTCCCAGAATGGAGTGTGAAAAGATAGAATGATTGACTTGGACTCAGGAAGGACAGGAACTAATACCGACTCAGGAAGGTGACTTAAGTCAAGTAAAGGTTCAGGAGTCGAAATAAGTTCAAGAATTGGGTCCAAGTCAAGAAATTAAAACTCAAGTCCACAATTATTTCAACAATGGAATGTGACTTAATGTTGGTGATTCAAGTTCATGAATGATAGGTGGGGAATCAAAACTGACTCGAAAATATTACTCAAGTTTGGTAATAAAACAGGAGTCAATATTGATTCAGAAAGTTGAACTGGATCACAGATTTGAGAATCTAGGTCAATATCTCATGATTTCAATATCAAAAATTGAGAACTTGCCAATTTGTCAATAGGATTTTCAAAATTGTATAATTGGTCAAGTTCAATATGATCCTCAAAGATGGGGGATTCAATTTCATGATGAATAGGCATAGGATCCAACGTTGACTCGGGGAAAAGATCGAAATCAGGTAAAGATACCGGAGTCATAATCGAATCAGGAAGTAGAATTGAATCACTCAGTTGGGGTTCAGGATCATATTCATTTTCAAGTTCTATTTCAGGAAAAGGATAACTTGATAAACTGTCAATATCTTTTTCAAAATTTGGAGTTGGGCAAGTTCAAATGGTTGTTCTGAAATGGAATCTTGATTTCCAAAACTACAGGACTCTTCGGCTCTAACAGAATGGTTAGTGACATCAAAACTGGTCCAATGGTGAGAATGTAGAGATTCGACCATCATATCTATGTCACGATTACGAGTGTTTTGAGCCTGAGTCATGGCTTCAAGCATCTTTTCATAGTTGATAGGTCATTGTTTTGATGAAAAGATGAAGAATTGTCTTGGAAGTGGTAGTGAAATTGTGAGTCCATCAGATTTTGGGATTTATGTTTGGACTCACGCATACTCATTTCCAAAATTGATGGTTTCCTATTTTGGACGGGTGGAACTGAGTATGAATTTTGAAAATATTGTGGACTAGGTGGAGAAGGAGGACAAGTTGGTTGATAATTATGCTCGGGGGAGGTGAATCCCCACTGACTCTGTGAAGAGTTGAAATCATTCTGGAAATTATAGTCATACGATGAGGGGCATGGGTTATATTCATTCAGATAAGACCAATCCGGCACACTAGGTTGGTTAAAGTTATGATATGCCGGGTTGGTAATATCCGAAAAAGAATTCGATGTGTAATATGGATTATTATTAAAGTTAAAAAAATTATTATTATAAGCCATATCACACAATAGAATACAAATAAAGAAAAACAAACAAATTAGCAAACAAATAAAAGGAAAAAATTCTAACTAAGTTAGGGTCGACCTATGACCTAGACGACTCCTAACTGATTAGACTGTCCACGGGAGGTTCAATGCAGACCTGGACCACAAGCTAATCAGCCAGGTCAGGGCAAGGTTGGTGGAAAGTTTTCCGTCAAAGACGTTCCTTAATTAATAACCACCAACCTTCGGGCTTTCGACCCTTAATCCCTTTCCTAGACACTGATTTGGCAAGAGTCAAATTCTAACACCTTTCCCCCTTAGGATAATCTCCTAATTGAGTCCGAAATGTCCCTAGGGCCAACGTCTACTCATTTTTAGTTAGGCTTGGGTTAGTGAGTGCTTGGAATCTGATTTTTGGGCTAAGGAAGGGTGATTAAATCCCCACCTTATCTTGTTAATGGGTGGTGCCCTTAAAATCAATTTGTGCAAGTGTACAAGATAAATAAGATTCACTCAAAGCGATATAAATCAACTAAGAAGTGAGTCCTATGCTAAATGCAATGCATACGTACCTTGCTCCAGCACTCTTCAACAGTAAAAATAAATGAATTGAAAAGACACGTGCCTAAAATGCAAACGTCTAATCAATTTTTTTTACCTTTCAACAAATGTTTTACTGTTGATTATTAGCAGGCTTATGTGATGGCATATAAGAAAAAGTAAAGTTACAGAAAACTACAATTTACAAAGCAAGCAGCCCTGCAAAAAGACAGTTAGTAGTCCACTCCTTTTTGCCGCGTTTTCGCGGCTTTGGCCGCGGATCCGCGGCAAAGCAGAGGGCACTAGGTCTCTGCTTTCTAGAGCAGAGGCCCAAGGCCACTTATATGTTACTGCAACTTTAATTTCCTGCTTTGCTTGCCCTATAAACCTGCAACAGAGAAGAAAATTCGTTTTAGTTCTAAAAAATTTTCAAGAAAAATCAGATTTCAATAAAAACAACGTTACCCTCCCCGGCAACGGCGCCAAAATTTGATTGAGGCATAAACCTGCACAAAAAATACGAAATTTCAGCACTTATAATGAAGATGTGCAAGTGCTCAATTCTTACTGCTATAGCAAGTGGCTATGCGGGTCGTGATCCACAAGGAGGGTTTTGCGATAGAAGCGTTTACGTTCTTTATTGAAATCATTATGAAAACAAAAGCGAAAGTTCTTCTTTGTTTTAAGTTAAGAAAATAAGAAAAGAAAGTTATGTTAAAGAAAGAAAACAATAGATGGAGAAGGTGGAGAAAACCGGAGAATGACTATATACAAATGAATTGGAAAAAAGAGTGAAAACGATTTGGAAGATTTGGGAGATGTGGTGATCTATACTAAAGAAATAAAAGAAAAGAAAGAAAGAAGAGTGAAGAAATACTTACCTAGTTTGATTGATGACTTACTTGGAAACCTTGCATGTTCTACCTTTGTTTAGGAGGCGTTCAACGCATAGATCATAAGCCCGAGCTCAGTCCCCGTTCGCATTATATCATCAAGTCTCGCACAAGCATGAAGTGATACGTCTTGAGGAGGAGAACGTCTTCATGAACTATCGTTGGCACTCACATAACATCGTTATACTTGTGCTTTGGAATTCACTTGTAAACTCAACAAAAACAAACGAGGTAAAGTAGAAGAGGAAGACGAAAACAAAAGAAAATGAAAGTAAAGAAGAACACAAAAAGATTACCTTTATTGCTTGAAACGATGGAAGAAAGGAGGAGGGTACATCGGTGTCACTCTCAACATATGCCTCTCTCTCTCTTACTTACATGAATCATCATCTAACCTAGGATTACATACACATTACATAAAAGAAAAGAAAAACCTAAACTAAGAAAGGAAAACTAGTCTAAATCCTAACTCTGCATGGTCGTCCATTTTCAGCACAAAGAATGGCCTTTTATAGGCAAAAACCCTAACCACCATGATCCGGGGAGATCGGGGGAGCAAAGCTCCCCCTAACTCCTCAACTTTGCCGTGGAAACGCGGCTTGGGCCGCGTTTCCGCGGCCAGGGTGTGGCCAGGTGGCCACACCCTGTTCGTGGGTCGCGCTGGTTTGGCCTTCTGACTTTATCTGTAGTTAGATTTTCAGTTTGAGTCCCGGAGTGTGACGAAATGGCCTTGGACTCTTGGCTTAACCGATCGATTCTGAGAGGATTCTTCTCAACCGGTTTTCAACCTCTTGATTTTGCCCTAATTTAATGAGTGCGAATTAACTCTGATTTAATTCAGAATTTTGGTGGGCTTTGGGCTCATTTCTTTTAATCTCCATCAAGATTGGGCCTGCAAATAAATCAAACAATTTAATTAGGACAATGCAAAGTTTTATTCTATAACAAGTATGGAAATATGATACTAAATATGCAACATTAGCGACCAAACATAGAGCCTGCCGCTAAGCTGTAAAGCCATTTCTTTGCTAAGTCCTTAAAAGTGAAAGGGACAAATCTCAACCTAATAGCATCATCTACAAGGTGTGAGATTTTCATCATTAGACATACTTCCTCAAATTCTCTTATGAAGAAGTAAGCATCTTCGAACTCTAAGCCATGAAACATGGGAGTGTGTTGATGAATTGAGGCTTGAGCTTAAAATTGTAATCACCAACCGATGGAAGTAGAATGCAAGATGGAAGTGAGGTTCGAATGGGATAGAACCTATCCTGCAATGATGTTGGTTGAGCCATAACCGGATCAGGTCTTGATTCAAACTTGGGTGGTGATGTGTTTTTAGTCAACCTAGATGAGTAGGGTCTCTTGACCACACTTGCATACACAAACACATCACAATCACAAACAAGTTTACCAATTGTCAACAAGAGTAATCAACCAAGCCTAGTTTAAGGTATCCTTGACCTAGACAACTCCTAACTGGTTGATTGTCCACAGGAGGTATAATGTAGACTTTGACCATAAGCTAATCAGCCAGGTCAGGGCAAGATTGGTGGGAGGTTATCCGTCAAGAAATTTCTTAATTAAGTAACCACCAACCTTCGGGCTTTCGGCCGTTAATCCCCTTCCTAGACACTAATTTGGCAGGAGTCAAATTCTAACACCTTCCCCCTTAGGATAATCTCCTAGTGAGTTCGAGATGTCCCTAAGGCCAACGTCTATCAGGTTTTACTTAGACTTAGGTTGTGCGTGCTTGGAGATGGTTTGTGGGCTAAGGGTAATGACTTCCCCACCTTATCTTGAATTGGGTTTTGCCCTTAGAATTTATTGTGCAAAGTGTGCAAGATACAGAAAAGTAACATTCAAAAGCAAAATATCACCCAAGAATGTTTCCTAAACTATATGCTATGCATACGTACCTTGTCTCCAGCTCTCTTAACAGTAATTGTAAAATAAACGTAATTAGACAAATGCCTAGAATGTAAGTCTAAACGTTTTTAAGCAATTAACAATCACTCAAATTACTGTTAGATTAAAACAGGGATTGTGAATAGCAGATATAGCAAGAATATAACACACAAAAACTTAATTTTTGCAAGCAATATGTCCTACAAAAAGTTTTAGTAGTCCACAAAAATTGCAACTTTTGCAATAGGAATTCTTGAAATTCTGTTTCCTACTTTCGAGAGTAGGGGCACAGAATACCAAGTCTTCTCCTGCAAAGCTTGAATGCTAGATCTGAATCTTGAAGTCCCTGAAACAACACACCAAACTTGTTAAAAAACAAATACACCATTCCCTCTCCGCAACGGCGCCAAAATTGATTGTAAAATCAAAGAGTTAAGAGAATACCGTGTAGCTTTGGGCTAACGGGTCGTGTCCACGAGGAGGAATGCAATGAAAGCTTTTCGGTGATTTGTTTAGAAAGCTAAGAATGGTGCTAGTTTTTTTTAGTTGAAAAGAGAATGGAGAGAAGGAAGTGACTTAAAGAAAACTTAAATTTAGAGAAGGGTTTGGAAAAGGTGAATTTTGTATAAAGCTTGAAAAGTGATTTGTTGTTTTTTTTTTATAAGGAAGAGAATCTGGGCTCACTATCTTACTAATCAACCATTTGTTCTTCTATTGAAATCCTTAGTGCCTCAACTTGATCATAGGCAAAACTTAAGGTTGACTTTAGAAAGTTTGAAGTAAAGCATATAAGATGGTTGGAAAAGTTAACTCTTTTCTTTAAGAAACTGTCTTGAATCGAATGTTAAATCATCAAGAAGTTCAAGTATGAGATAAAAACAAGTTCAAGAGATGTTCTTAAAAGAAGTAGGAGTTTAAAATTCAAACCATCCTCATGTGCCTTTAAGAACACTTTCAAGAAGAAAGGCTTTAAGTTAGGCATGCAAATAATTCATTGGGTCTTCTTCATGAAAATCAAAAAAGAAGAAGATTGGAGAGAGGTACAATAGTGAGCCCAGAAAACGAAATTAGCTACTCATGGAATACGAAAAACAATTCAAGTAAATGAAGCAAGACATACCGTGAAATGGAGTGGAGGAAGAGAAAGTTTGTTCCTTGTATTGATGTCACTTCAATCTTCATGTTACAAGCCCTCAATTCCTCTCTCTCACAGGTATTTGATCTGAACTATGAATTATAAAACAAAGTTACAACTTCTATACTATCTAACAAAGAGCCTAAATCCTTAAAGAATAAATAAAAATTCTAATCCTAGTCTTCTCCCCTTTCTTCTCTGTTGAACATGGTATTTATAGGGAAAAACCAGAGGGACGAGGTTGTGAGAAGATTGGGGGAGCAAACGATCCCCCAACAACCTTCAACAAGCCGCGAAAATGCGGCTAGGGCCACGTTTCAGCGGTGCTAGTGTGGCCAGGTGGCCACACCCAAATGGGCATAGCTTCTGGTTTGGTGATTCTTCCATATCTTCTGCTAGTTTTCTCGTTTCTACTCCAGAATTTGACGAAACAGCCTTTGATTGTTGACTTCAATCGCTTGATTTTGGAGGATTCATTTTAACTAGTTTTCAACCTCTCTGATATGCCAAGATTTTTCCTGATTCCTTGATTTCAAATTTATTCTGAATTAAATCAGAATTGATGGGCTTTTGGGCTTGTTTCTCTTTCCTTTCTTTAGCAATTGGGCCTACATTTAACAAAGAAGAAGAAGACTTATTAATAGGATTTATTAGATAAAAGTATTGTAATGTGACAATGTATATGCAATATATGTGACTGATCACTCTTCTTAGTACACATATCGTTAAGCAACTTCACATGAGCTGGAACTTGTTGGAATGCATCAAGAAGAGGTACATTCAATTTGACTTGGTTGAACATCTCGAGTATTTTTTTATGTAACTCTTATTTTTGTTCCTAAGCCTATTTGAAAATGGTGCTACAGGCTTGTGAACTTGATCAGTAGCTGTGTCTTTGTCAGATGTTTGTGGAGTTGATAAAGATGAGCTAGCAGATGTGAAGGTACGAGTTGGATCAACTTGGACTGGACTTATTGGCTTAAAGACTTGATTAGCAACCTTCTTTCTTAACCTAAGTGTATAAACAACATTACACTAGTTTATCTGAGAATCTTAGACTTTATAAGCTTTACTGAAATTCTTAAGGTTAGCTAGCGGTTGACTCAGTAAAGTACCCTTGGATCTTTCACTAAGAGAACTTGCTTACTGACTCATCTGAACCTCTAATCTAGATATGGCATGTGTATGGTTGTTCAACAACTATCCTTGGTTTTGCATGAAGGTGGTTTGGGACTTCAGAAATGCCTCCATTCTTTTCTCCAATTCAGTGAGTTTTTCTCAGTTGGTAAGTTATAGAAAGAAGAAGGTGACGCTTTACTGAGAAAGTTTGCTTGATAATTTGGATGGTGAACATTATTGGGGAAAGTTGGGCCTAGGAGAGTTGTTATGGATCTAAGAGAAATTTGGGTGATTTCTCTAACCGGGATTGTATGCCTGCGAGTAGGGATTATTTTGCGGCCTTGAGTAGGTCACATTCATGTGTTCTGGCAATACTTGATGAGCTGGAAAACTAGACATTCTTCAAAAACATGATTTTTTGCCTGATAATATGAACAGCCTGGATTGTGAATCTATGGTGGGCTGATTTTGTTGACCTTGGATAGCTCTTTTATTTCTGGAGCTTCTATTCTTCTCATCAGAGTGGCAATCTTGGCTTCAGTAGCTATGGATAGGAGCCCTCCTTTAGAATCTATAAATTATGAATTTCTTAACTTCAAAGAGGCTGGCTCCCATTGGAGGGTTTTCTCTACTAAATCTTCAAATAGGTCATGTCTCTGGTTCTCATCCTTTATCAAGAATCCCCTCTGACACATGGTTTCTAACACATTTTTGCTTGAGAGTCTAAATCATCATAGAGAATTTGGCACTGATACCACTTCTCTACACCATGATGAGGGCATTAGGCTAAGAGATCTTTGAATCTCTTAAAGTATCTCCAGAATGATTCATTTTGTTCTTACTTTAATTGCATTATATTCTTTCTGATGAGGGCTGTCTTGTGGATTAGGTAAAATTTATTCACGAAAATCTTGACGAAATCATCCCACATGGTGACAGAGTCTAAAGCTAAATTATACAACCATTTATTAGCTAGATCCTTTAGGAAAAAAGGAATGAAATGTAATCTTACAGCATCGTCTCCTAGCTGGGGAGTTCGCATCATGAGGCATGCTTCTTCAAATTCTCTATCGAAGAAGTATTCGTCCTCTGATTTCATATCATGAAATTTTAATTTTGGAAGAGTGTTAATGAACTGTGATTTTAACTCAAAATTATTGTTGCTTGCTTCAGGAAGTTTTATACAAGATGGGAGTAAAGTTCTAATTGGGTAAAATCTGTCCTATAGCGAGGCCATCACTCGCTCTGAATGTACTGGAAGAGAAGTGTTTTGGATTAATCTGGACATGACTGGATCTCTCAACCACTCTTACATGCAGCACACCACTACAACGTATAAACAACAAAATAATCGAAAAGAACAAAAAACAAACAAAGGGAGGAAAAAAAACAACCACCAAGCCTAGTTTAAGGTTCCTAGACCTAGACGACTCCTAAATGGTCGAATAGTCGGGGGAGATTGTTGCAGGAATCAGACTACCAGCTAATCGGCCAGGTAAGGGCAAAACTCAAAGGGAGGTATTCGCGCATGAGCCTCGGCCTTAATTACTCCAAATCACAGAGTTTTTGAGGCATAAGCTCTCAATCCTCTTTCCTTAGACAACTGATTTTGTGGGAGTATAATTCTTATAATTTTCACCCTCGGTTAATCTCTTAATAAGTCCGAGATGTCCCTAGGGGCCAACGTCTATCAAATTTAGTTAAGCTTGGGATTGTGAGTGAACTGGGAGATGGTTTTTGGGCTAAGAAACCGTAATGACTTTCCCACCTTAACTTTCTTATTATGATTTGCCCTGAAAATTAATTTTGTGCAAATGTACAAATATATTCACAGCAAGATAACGCTCAAAGCGATAAATCACTCAAAGGTGTTAGTCGTATTCTAAATGAGATGCACAAGTACCTTTTATCCAGCACTCTTCAATAGAAATCAAATGAATTGAAATAGACACATGCTCTAAATGCAAAAGTCTACTCCGATTTTCAATTTTACAACAAATGAGTTTCTATTGAGTTTTAATAATGCATGGGTGAGCCATACAAGAGAACTAATAATTTCAAAAAGCAAATTAAGCAGTTTCAGCAATCATGCAGAAAATCAATATGAGTACTTTGTAGGATCTAAAAATTACATCCACACAATACTCAAACAAAGATATTAGCGTTAAATAAAATAACTTGCAGGAAAGAAAATAAATCTCAGAAGATGTTCAAACGCAAACACAAGAGATTTTATCTTGATTCGGTCCTCTTGACCTACATCTAGTCCCCAAGTAACCCGCTTGAGATTTTTCTTATCCTTGACTTAGTACACCCAAAATTAACATCTGTACACCACTTGACAAAATACCCTTTGTCAAATGTGTACAACTCTTCTTACACCAAGAAGACAATTTTCTTGTACACCACTTCTCAACACCGAGAAGACACCTTGTACAACTCCTTTCTTTGAGTAATTACAAACACTCCTATAAGCCTTGAGATTGGTATATGATCGTGAATAAGGACTCCTTATAGGTGAACTCTCAGAATTCTCCACTAAAGAATTGGATTTTGTGTGAAGAACAGAAAGTGAAAACAGTTTTATGAAAAAATAGATTTTTGAACTGAGTTTTTGGGCAGAAAACTATTGATGTGAATCGATAATTTAGCCTAGGACAACATCCCTATTTATAGGTGAAATCTATAGACAGTTAGGGTAGTTATCAGGACAAATTTGAATATTAAAACATTAGATAAAACACCAGAATTCAATAGCTATACAATAGTTACAAACTGCAATAAGTCGACTAGGGTAGGCAATTTTGACAGGGTTAGTCGACTATCCAAAGGAATAAGTCGACTACATCAAGACTGACACAGATATGTAAGTCTCTGAAAACTAAAATTAGTCGACCAGCAGAATTTATAAGTCGACTATAACTTGTATTAGTCGACTAGCAATGTTGATAAGTCAACTAATGCTGCTAAACAAAAAGTTGATATCTTTTCAGGACAATACTTAGTCGACTATAGGACTTTTATAAGTTGACTAGATAAGGTATTAGTCGACTATAAGAAGGGTCAAGTCGACTAATAGGAAGAGTCAAGTCTACTAATAGGAAGGGTCAAGTCTACTACTAGGACTATTTTGTGTGTGATCAAGACTTTTAACAAATATCTAAAAATACAAAAAATAGTACAAATTACATTTGTTATCATCAAAATATGTTCCAACATTCTTCCCTCTTTTGACAATATGTGTATGCACAAGCTCTCCCCATAGAGAAACTCCCCCTGCATAAAAGAGGTTATCACAAATATGTGGTCTCCCCCTACATAAAATGGGTTATAACAGATATAGATAACAAGTGTTCTCCCCCTGCATCATAGCAGATATATTTTTCAAGTGTTAGAAATAACTTATATCATCAAGTATTCTCTTTCTTTGTATGGTACCTATAAGATAAAACATTATGGCACCAATCATAACATGATCAAAATATTAACCTTTAGGAATTCAAACCCAATTTGAATTTAGTTTTCATCTATTAGTATAAATATAATTGCATGAATTACATATATCATGTACATATGATGTAATATAAGCATTTTTGTCCACATTATTTAGATTTTTAGGAATCCAAATATATTTATACTTTGATTTCATGGTCTTCTTAATAAAAGAATTATCATTATTCTTTTTGTAGACATGTGTAGTTCTTTCAACATTATTTTTGAACAACCAAGACCAATATGCATATCTTTTGAAAATTCAAGTCCAAAATGATTATATGAAACCTTTTGATATGACAATATATCATTTAAGTTTTCTTTTCCTTTATTAAACTCACTTTATTCAAAAGTTCTTCATATTTATCTTTGAAACTTGCCATGTCTATATTTAAAATAGGAATTCTTTTATTTAAAGACATAGTTTCTTTTTTAAGCAAAAGATTTTCTTTTAAAAAGTTCTCATTATCCTTTTTTAATGAAGATATAACTTTTTCAAAGTCATCATTTTGAGAATTTACAGAATAAATTTGAGAAAAATAAACAGAATTGTCTTTTGATAAAACTTTATTTTTTATCTTTTCATTCTTAAGATCATTATATAGCTCATGAAATGCATCTAAGAGTTCACTATATTGTACCTCATCTTCTTATTGATCCATAAAACATATTTTGACATGTTCAGTGACTTCTTCTTTATCTGAGAAAGATGAATCACTATTCTCCCATGATGCTTGATAA
Organism: Agave tequilana; assembly: GCA_038442645.1. Classification (NCBI taxonomy): domain Eukaryota; kingdom Viridiplantae; phylum Streptophyta; class Magnoliopsida; order Asparagales; family Asparagaceae; genus Agave; species Agave tequilana. Next base: position 16,291 of record JAVJIF010031092.1, read on the forward strand.
TCTTTCTTCTTTTTGAACTTTTTACTCTTGAATTACCTTTGTTTTTGAGCAATGGGTAATCCTTCTTCATATGACCTATTTTATTACAATTATAACATATAGGATTAAACTTATCTTGCTTCAAGAACTTTCTGAATTTTCATGAGAGTATTGCCATCTCCTCTTCATCATCATCTGAATTGTACATGTCTAAGGATGTTGGAAGGCAAGTACTTTCTTCTTTGATTGAAGTTGAAGGTCATCATTCTTCCTGTCTTCAAGTTGTACTTCATATGTCATTAAATTACTATAAGGTTTTCTAATAGCATAGTTGAGAGATTATTTGCTTCTTCAATTGCAGTAGTCTTCTTCTTCCAATCTGGTGTGTGTATGAAGAACCTTTCTCACTTTTTTGACTTGAGTGTATTGTAAGTTCACCTAGAGGGGGGGTGAATAGGTGATGGCTAATCTAATGGTAATTAATGCCTAATGATGCGAAAGCTAAAACAATTATGACCAAATTAAACTTTTACACTAAACACCACGTATAACCAAAGAGTGTTGCCGAATTCCCGTGAAGGGCTCTGGACAAACTCCTCTAGATTACCCTTGAATGGGTTGAGGTGCCGCGTTGGCTCTCTTAGTTGAATACAAGTGTTAGTCAACAAACCAAAGCAAGTATATCAATTAAGCACAATGTATATCAAGCATGTAAAAGATAAAGACAATAATTGAATGCAAGATATAACAAGAGACAGAGAGAGAGAGAGAGAGAGAGAGAGAGAGAGAGAGAGAGAGAGAGAGAGAGAGAGAGAGCAATCGCAAACACAAATGGTTTGTTTCGAGGTTCGAGCACACTTGCTCTACATCCCCGCCTTCGACACACGAAGGATTTTCACTATGCAAGATCCCAATGGATCTCTCCTCGGTGCCGCAACACCTACAAGCCCTCGGACTCCCTAGTCCCGTACACACGCAAGCTCACTAGCTCGCCGAGGCCGCACCTCAAACCACCGAGTTCACACAAGAACTCTAAACCACCACGAGCACACTTGCCCGTTTCCTCAAAGTACAAGAATGAAATCTCTTGGTGATCTAAACACTTTGATCACCAATAAAAGCTCTCACTACAACACTCCTATAAGATGAATAGACAATGGTTGCTCAAGTGTTTGTGTGAGAAAAGCAAGGATTGGAACTTTGGTGAAAAACTCAAGAAATCTCTTTTAACACACTCTAAATAAAAATCTCCTTTTAATTGGAAGTATTGGCTCTAATTTTGTGGAGAAAAACCTCTGGAATGAATGGGAAAAACTGGCTCTAAGAGTCCTTAAAATCTTGCTCAAAACAAGGACAAGAACCCCCAATTTATAGGCTGCCAGAAACTAGCCGTTGGGGCCTGTCAGGCCTACCGATCGACCCGTGCGGTCGACCGCCAACGGTCAGAAATCCAACCGTTGGAGCCACGGTCGACCGCCCGGGTCGACCGAGCAACTGGAGCAGAGAGCGAACTCTCTGTCGGTCGACCCGTACGGTCAGCCGAGATTTCCAGAGAGCAGAGCTCTCTGGAGCGGTCGACCCGTACGGTCGGCCGTCCTACAGTGCACAAAGGCGTGCACATCTGTGCACGTCAGTCGACCGACTTCAGGTTTTGTCGACTATAACAGTAAGCAAGTCGACTTACCTGAAGCCTGAAACAGTTTTCTGGGATTAAAAAGTTAGTCTTTTTGGCTCAAATAAAATCCCATAAAATACTTAAAAATCTACAAAAAATAGTTTAACCAATATACTTTGATATACAAACATGCTTGCATAAAATCAAGGCATGTTATAAAAGATTGGACTATTTTTGTAACTTGAAAATATTTGGCTCATGATAAAACTGTTTTTCCAAAACAATATTTTTCCAAAATATGTTTTTCCAAATCTTCATCAAATACAAAATAAGATATACTTTTAAAGCATAGTATGTATGGATATGATCCACTACACAATCAAGATGAAATATCTATGTTTTTGACAATAAGCATAAAACTTGGTTTTGGTTGAAAGATAAGTATATGAGAAATACCAAAAACCAAAATAGTACTTTACCAAAATGAAAGTCTTTTCTAAACTGAAAATTCTTTTATGAAAAGACAACTTTAACAAGAATGTGTGTGTGTGATATATACTTGAGCAATCCACCAACTATCTATCCTTTACATTTTACTCTAAAACAAAAACAAAATCTTATACCTAGACACAAGTCTTCATCTTCTTGAAGTCTTCACTTGAAGGCATCTCATCATCTTGACTTGGTCCAAGCTTGATCCAAAAGCTCCTTGGATCACACCGTGCTAGCTCGAAATCTTGACATTTTATCCTTTGTTGAGCTATGCACCTACTGAGATCTTGATAATGAATCCGTCACTAATTAAACACAAGATCATTAGTAATATAACTACATGAGTTGATCATCATCAAAACTAGAGTGATGGGCCTTTGGGCCAACAATCTCCCCCTTTTTGATGATGACAAAACTCATGAAGTTATATATGCATGAAGCTCCCCCTTAACTTATGCATAGACATAAATAATGATATATGACAATAAAGCTCATAAAAATGTATGCAATGTATGGAGATAAAACATGAAATCCTTTTTCTCCTAGTCGCAATACAAAACATATATGCATAACTAACAAGGAAGGACAAATACTTCTCCCCCTTAAGCATTGAAAACATGCATATAAACTCAAATACTTCTCCCCCTTTTTGTCACTCATCAACAAAGGGTTCAAAGTAAAATCAAATCAAACAAATATTTCTCCCCCTTTTTGTCAAAAGCAAAGAAATCAAGGAGGGGTAATACATATCAATCATAAAGATTTATATGCGATATACATTCATGAAGAGGAAGACGCTAAGTTAGCTTCCCTACACATATGCATTACATGAAGAAGGGATGACAAGCCCTAACTCACATAACACATATTATGTAATGCATAGGAGGAGATGTGAAGCTCCCACTACACACGTATATCATATAAAGAAGAGTTGTCAAGCTCCTCAATTTATAATATACTCAACATGAATCTATATGTAAGAGAGATGTTAAGCTCTCCTTGCATATAGACAATACAAATCAAAATTTTGAATTTTTTTTTAAAATTTTAAACTTTCTTAATAAAACACATTTTGAGATATCAAGTAAACATATTTTTATTTTGATATCAATTTGAAAACATATTGCATAAGCTTTAAGAATTAATAATTGAAAGTTGAATTTAGCTTAGCGTATAATAACCTTTGTGCTTTAAATATGTAAGACAATTTTAACTAAGCACAAATAACACATATATGTATGAAAAGAGAATACCAATAAAAATTGATATAATTTGAATTTGAAAGCATTCATACATATAATCAAAATGTGAGTATATAGAAATCATATTGATACCAATTGAAAATATCCAATGATACCAATTGAAGAGTAAGCTTATCATATACTCTACCATATGAAGAATTTGCACTAGTTAATATGAAAATATTTTAAAACTAGTACGAAATCCTTCAAGCAAGGAATAAAGCAAAAATGTCAATTAATCTCAATATTCCTTTAAATCATCACACATTTTTTATTTAAAAAAATTTATATTTCAAGATATATGTATGTTTTGACAACACAATAAGTATACATACATATCCCTTAAATACAATTGAGTCCATATAAATAGATTTGCATTAAAGGCAAATGACTCAAGAGGTATACATGTATATCTTAAAGTTTGGCAAAATGCATATATACATGAATGAAAACACATGATCATAAATCAAATCCTAAAAGTGGGAATACAAGTTTAAAAATGTATGTATCAACAAAACCAAGCAATACAAGCACATTTCATGGGTTCAAATAAGCATTCAAGCACAAATATAAATAGATTTATTTGTGGCCCACGATATGTACAAGTATAATCCTAGCGTTGACAAAAACTAACATATAAACTAATAGTCAAATCATGAAGCATCAAATAAATTTTGAGAAAAATAGAATCATGTGTCAATCTCAAAAACTATTTGAAGAATAAATAACTAGTATAAATTGTTTTTAAGAAACTAGTTAAAGATCCTTCAAATATATCAAATCTTATGTTTTTCATAAACATAACTAGACACACAAAAATTTAAGCACTCATGGTCTATAAAGCTCAAAAATGATTTTAACAAAAGTGTGAGTGTTAAACGATCATGTAACTAGTATTTTTATGAAATAGTCATTGAAGCTCAAAAAGATCATAAGTCACATTTTTAACAAAAACACGAAAAATCATTTTTCATCAAAACACTAATCTTCATGGTATATGTATGATTAATCCAATCCTAACAATACACATACATATCCCAAATCTAAAAGAGTCTATTAATGATGTTTGCATGAAGGCAAGAGACTCACGGTATACATGTATATTTATTAGATTTGAATTAAAAATACATATACATGAAGTAAAGCATAAAAATAGGCAACGCATGTATAAATGAGAATCATCAAAACTAGTCTATACATATGCATATAGTGGATACAAATGAGCATGAAGTTCAAATATATATGAGTCAATTGTAGTTCACTATTCATATATGTATAAATGCAAGTTTGACACATTCTACATCTAAGCATGTAAATACCACATGAAGCACACAAAAATATGAACATGCTATATGATATATGAAATTAAAAGCATGTACATAAAGTAGGAGTTTAGAGATTGTTACCAACTCCAAAACTCCTAACATGGTGGTTGTCCCACCAAAGCTCCTTGATAGTGATGCATCCCAAAAGTATATCCATCATGTCCAAGTGCATCCACTACCAAGGCACCGATCCTCTCACATTTTGTGAGAGCCCTCACCTACATCAAAAGCAAATGGTGGGGGTTTTGGTACCCATATTTTCTTGGGTCCTTTGGGGTTAGTCTTGTAAGGAACCCAAAATCTTTTATTCTTAGCAAAATTAAAATGATCTAATCTATCATAACAATATTTTGCTAAATGGCCTTTGCGGCCACAATGTGTACATGTGTACACCTTAGTATGCTTATGTGTAGGAGTGTGATCATGTTGTGCAACATAAGCAAATGCATGGTTATGATGTGCATGAATGTGTGGAGTTTGTTTCTTTGAAAACATTGACTCCAACCTAGAATGATTGAATGCACAAGAGTTCAAGGTTGAACTCAAACCATCCATTTTATTTTTCAAATCTTTAATCTCATTAGTGGTGGCATGAAAAGCATGATGAGGTCAAAAATCATTTTTCTTTTTCTTTTGTGAAACAAAATCTTTTTCTTTTTCACAAATTTTCTTTTCAAAGATTTATTTTCTTGAAAAACAACTTCTCTTTGTTTTTCCACCAAATCAACATTATTTTTCAAAATAGTGTTCCCTTCACAACGATCATTCAACTTAGACATGAGGGAAACATTTTCATTTTTCAAATCTTCCTTTTCCTTTTCTAAGCATGCAATCTTATTTGCTAATGAATCTTTTTCTTTAAGCATGCAATCAAAATTCTTTTTCAAATTTTTGTTATCTTTTTCTAAACATGCAATGTTAGATTTAAATGAATCTTGTTCTATATGCATGCAAGCAATGTTATTTTTCAAATTTTTATTTTCCTTTTTAATCATGTCATATTTTTCAAGCAATAGATGACAGAAGGTAGATAGCTCACATATGACATGTCCTCATCATCGGATTCGGTGTTTACCTCAAGGGGGTTATCCTCTTGGACCATATAGCACACGTTGGAGGTGTTGCTTCCAACGTCCGAATCGCTCCCGGCATAATATAGATCCTTTTCGCCAAGGGAGGTGATGATGCTCCAAGCTACAAAAGCCGAATCAACATTAGAAACCCTAGAAAGATATTCATCATTTAGGGTACATTTAAGAGCATGAAGGGCTTTTGCATTAGCCTCAATGTACTCGCTATTATTAATATATGAATCATTAGTGGTAGCAAGATAAACATGAATGCCTAAGGCCTTGAGGTACAATGACATCTTAACCTTCCAAATTTGGATGTTAAGAATGTCAAAGGTGGGTGGTGACATGAAGTCCATGGTGTGTGTACAAATATAGTGATTAGCCTAAAAGTAGGATCTTTAACTCAAGGTTGTTAGACCCAATATCAAGAGCACTAGCTCTGATACCAATTGTAAGTTCACCTAGAGGGGGGGTGAATAGGTGATGGCTAATCTAATGGTCACTTAATGCCTAATGATGCGAAAGCTAAAACAATTATGACCAAATTAAACTTTTACACTAAACACCACGTATAACCAAAGAGTGTTGCCGAATTCCCCGTGAAGGGCTCTGGACAAACTCCTCTAGATTCCCCTTGAATGGGTTGAGGTGCCGCGTTGGCTCTCTTGGTTTAATACAAGTGTTAGTCAACAAACCAAAGCAAGTATATCAATTAAGCACAATGTATATCAAGCATGTAAAAGATAAAGACAATAATTGAATGCAAGATATAACAAGAGACAAAGAGAGAGAGAGAGAGAGAGAGAGAGAGAGAGAGAGAGAAAAGGCAATCGCAAACACAAAGGGTTTGTTTTGAGGTTCGAGCACACTTGCTCTACATCCCCGCCTTCGACACACGAAGGATTTCCACTATGCAAGATCCCAATGGATCTCTCCTCGGTGCCGCAACACCTACAAGACCTCGGACTCCCTAGTCCCGTACACACGCAAGCTCACTAGCTCGCCGAGGCCGCACCTCAAACCACTGAGTTCACACAAGAACTCTAAACCACCACGAGCACACTTGCCCGTTTCCTCAAAGTACAACAATGAAATCTCTTGGTGATCTAAACACTTTGATCACCAATAAAAGCTCTCACTATAACACTCCTATAAGATGAATAGACAATGGTTGCTCAAGTGTTTGTGTGAGAAAAGTAAGGATTGGAACTTTGGTGAAAAACTCAAGAAATCTCTTTTAACACACTCTAAATAAAAACTCTCCTTTTAATTAGAAGTATTGGCTCTAATTTTGTGGAGAAAAACCTCTGGAATGAATGGGAAAAACTGGCTCTAAGAGTCTCCAAAATCTTGGCTCAAAACAATGACAAGAACCCCCATTTATAGGCTGCCAGAAACTAGCCGTTGGGGCCTGTCAGGCCTGCCGGTCGACCCGTGCTGTCGACCGCCAACGGTCAGAAATCCGACCATTGGAGCCACGGTCGACCGCCCGGGTCGACCGAGCAACTGGAGCAGAGAGCGAACTCTCTGTCGGTCGACCCGTACGGTCGGCCGAGATTTCCAGAGAGCAGAGCTCTCTGGAGCGGTCGACCCGTACGGTCGGCCGTCCTCCAGTGCACAAATGCGTGCACATCTGTGCACGTCGGTTGACCCAACGGTCGACCGTCTTCAGGCTTAGTCGACTATAACAGTAAGCAAGTCGACTTACCTGAAGCCTGAAACAGTTTTCTTAGATTAAAAAATTAGTCTTTTTGGCTCAAATAAAATCCCATAAAATACTTAAAAATCTACAAAAAAATAGTTTAACCAATATACTTTGATATACAAACATGCTTGCACAAAATCAAGGCATGTTATAAAAGATTGGACTATTTTTGTAACTTGAAAATATTTGGCTCATGATAAAAACTGTTTTTCCAAAACAATATTTTTCCAAAACATGTTTTTCCAAATCTTCATCAAATACAAAAACAAGATATACTTTTAAAGCATAGTGTGTATGGATATGATCCACTACACAATCAAGATGAAATATCTATGTTTTTGACAATAAGCATAAAACTTGGTTTTGGTTGAAAGATAAGTATATGAGAAATACCAAAAACCAAAATAGTACTTTACCAAAATGAAAGTCTTTTCTAAACTGAAAATTCTTTTATGAAAAGACAACTTTAACAAGAGTGTGTGTGTGATATATACTTGAGCAATCCACCAACTATCTATCCTTTACATTTTACTCTAAAACAAAAATAAAATCTTTTACCTAGACACAAGTCTTCATCTTCTTGAAGTCTTCACTTGAAGGCTTCTCATCATCTTGACTTGGTCCAAGCTTGATCCAAAAGCTCCTTGGATCACACCGTGATAGCTCGAAATCTTGACATTTTATCCTTTGTTGAGCTATGCACCTACTAAGATCTTGATAATGAATCTGTCACTAATTAAACACAAGATCATTACTAATATAACTACATGAGTTGATCATCATCAAAACTAGAGTGATGGGCCTTTGGGCCAACATGTATTCCTTTCCAAGGGCTACTAAGGATTTTGTAATGTCGGTGAATCTTGTAATCATTTCTGAGATGGTTTCATTCTCCTTCATTTTGTAGAGTTCAAATCTGAGGACAAGAATAGAAATTTTAGATTCTTTAACCTTATTTGTGCCTTCATGTGTTACCTGTGAAGTTTGCCATATTTGATTTATTGATCTGGCCGTTGACACGCGATTGAATTCTTCTTTGTTCAAGGCACAGAAAAGAGCGTTCATTGCTTTGGCATCAAGATTTGCTAACTGCTTGTGTTCTTCACTCCAGGTGCTGTAATTGGTAGTCGGTTTGCTGTACGTTGCTTCTACTATATTTCATAGTTCTTAATTGAGTGATTGTAAGTAAATCTTCATTCTACACTTTCAGTAGTTGTAGTTTGATCCATCAAATAGTGGTGGACGTTGTGTAGAATGCCCTTTTCTGAATTGTGATGAAGGAAACTCCATTGCCATCCTTGTAGGGTGTTGACTGGGTATGCAAGGCTCTGATACCAATTGTAAGATCTAAAAATTACATCAATACAACACTCAAACAAAGATATTAGTGTTAAATAAAATAACTTGCAGGAAAGAAAATAAATCTCAGAAGATGATCATACGTAAACATAAGAGATTTTATCCTGGTTCGGTCCTCTTGACCTACATCCAGTCCCCAAGTAACCCGCTTGAGATTTTCCTTATCCTTGATTTTGTACACCCAACATCAACACCTATACACCACTTAACAAAACACCCTTTGCCAAATGTGTACAACTCTTCTTATACCAGGAAGACAATTTTCTTGTACATCACTTCTCAACACCGAGAAGACACCTTGTACAACTCCTTTCTTTGAGTAATTATAAACACTCCTATAAGAATTGAGATTGGTATGTGATCATGAACAAGGACTCCTTATAGGTGGACTCTCAGAATTCTTCACTAAAGCATTGGAATTTGTGTGAAGAATAGAAAGTGAAAATAGTTTTCTGAAAAATAGATTTTTGAACAGAGTTTTTAGGTAGAAAACTATTGATGTGAATTGGTGATTTAGCCTAGGACAAGATCCCTATTTATAGGTGAAACTATGGTCAGTTAGGGTAGTTTTCAGGACAAATTTGAATATTAAAACATTGGATAAAATATCAGAATTCAATAACTATACAACAGTTACAAACTGCTATAAGTCGACTAGGGGTTGGGGGTTAGTCAACTAGGGTAGGCAATTTTGACTGGGTTGGTCGACTAATCAAAGGAGTAAGTTGACTACATCAAGACTGATACAGATATGCAAGTCTCTGGAAACTGGAATTAGTAGACCAGCAGAATTTATAAGTCGATTATAACTTGTATTAGTCGACTAGTAATGTTGATAAGTTGACTATTGCTGCTAAACAGAAAGTTGATATCTTTTGAGGACAATACTTAGTCGACTATAGGACTTTTATAAGTCGACTAGACAAGGTATTAGTCGACTACAAGAAGGGTCAAGTCGACTAATAGGAAGGGTCAAGTCTACTAATAGGACTATTTTGTGTGTGAACAAGGCTTTTAACAAATATCTAAAAAATACACAAAAATAGTACAAATTATATTTGTTATCATAAAAATAAGTTCCAACATACTTCAATCATAAAGCCGCATTTGCGTGGCTTTTCTGAGGGCAAATGTGTTCTAAGTTCACCGATGTGCTTACTTAAGCAGTTAGGTCCTTGACTCCTCCTTTTGTATAAAGAAACAAGAAAAATCTTTAGTATGAAAAAGAAAGATGTTATCCCTCCCTAGTAACGATGCCAAAATTTGATTGTCAAAAAGCATTACACAAAAATGGGTAAAAAGTGAATGATCAGTGTTGTAGCTTTCTTAATTCTACCATAATAGCACAGTAACTAAATGAGTTGTATCCACAAGGAGGAAAAGCGATAGAAGCATTTTCTGTAATTTTTCTATTCGTTTTAAAGTTTCTTCTTGTTTCAAGAATGAATAAAAAGATAAAAGAAAGATTGTAACAATGGTTTGAAATATTTTGATGTTCAAAAAATATTTTTGTATTTTAGAGATGGGAAGAATGCATGGCTAATGATTAGTCTATAATTCTCCATTAGTATATCGCATTTTTCTACCGATTTATGAATGAAATGTCAGTCTGAACTGTGTTTTGGTCTCTCTTGCAGATAATCAAGACAAGGAGGGCAAAGGGTAATAAGGGCTTAATTAAACCCATTTTAGGGTAATTAAATCCGCAATTCTTGGAGGCCAAGTAAGGGATCTTCTAAAAGATACGTCGAACCTAGACTCTTGCGTATGTCAGATGAATATAAGGATTAAAATACCTGAAATGGAGTATACCAGGAAGGTCCTAGAAGCGACATGAAGCCACGCACCAAAACTAGGGACTTATGTCCCTAGTATTACCGCGGATCCACAACAATTACCGCGGATCCGCGGCAATTTGGTGGGGCCACGCGTCGATCTTCGACGCGTGGCCCCATCTCGTCTTCTAGAACCTCTTTTGTTTTCACATTGACGTTTTTCATCATTTCTCCACCTATCACTTCTGGATTTCTTTTCTTTTCTTTTCTTTATCTTTTTCTAATTCTTTTAACAAAGAAGAACTGTTAACAAATGACGTGAATAGAGACTGTTAATGCTTCTATCGCCTCCCGTCCCTGTAGATTCGACCCGTTGTGCTAATGCTATAACAGAAGTATCGAGGGAACATTAGCACATACGCATTTTCATTGATTTCATAATACACATGTTTTCGAGTGCTTGGTCCACCCCGATCAAATTTTTGGTGCCGTTGCCAGGGACGGGAATGGTTTAAACTCACGTTTTTGTTAACATTTTCTTCTCTATTTTGGTGTGCAGGACTATCCTTACAGGAGATTAATATTGCAGAACAAACATTAGCTTTGCATCTCCCTGCTCTAGAATTTGTATCTCCCTGCTCTAGAAAGCCGGGACCCAGCTTCTAAGGAAAAGTCACTGATTGAGGCAAGACCTGCACAAAAAAGACAGAATTTTAGATCTAAGAATAAAGATGTGCAAGTGCCCAATTCTAACCGCGATAGCAAGTGGCTATGCGGGTTGTGATCCACAAGGAGGGTTTGCGATAGAAGCGTTCAAGGTTCTTTATTGAAATCTTTATGAAAACAAAACGAATATTCTTCTTTGTTTTTTAAGAAATAAAAATGAAAAAAGAGTTATGTTAAAGTTAGGAAGAAAACGGTAGAATGAAGAAAGTGGAGAGAATTAGAAAGTGACTATGTACAAATGAATTGGGAAAGAAGTGATGAAAGATTTAGAAGATGGTTGATCTATACTAAAGAAATAAAAGAAAAGAAGGAAGATTGAAGAAATACTTACCTAGTTTGGTTGATGACTTACCTGGAACCCTTGCATGTTCTACCTTGCTTGGAGGCGTTCAACGCATAGATCATAGGATCGAGCTCAGTCCCCGTTCGTATTATATCATCAAGCGGAGCAAGAATGAAGTGATACGGATCTTAAGGAGGAGAACGTCTTCATGAACTATCGTTGGCACTCACACAACATCGTTATACTTATGCTTCTGGATTCACTTGCAAGCTCATCAAAAACAAAAGAGGTAAAGTAGGAAGAAGAAAAAGAAAATGAAAGTAAAGAAGAACATAAACATATTACCTTTTATTGCTTGAAACGATGGAAGAAAGGAGGAGGGTACATCGGTGTCACTCTCAACATAAGCCTCTCTCTCTTACTTACATGAATCTTCATTTAACCTAAGCTTACATACAAATTACATAAAAAGAAAAGAAAAACCTAAACTACAAGAAATGAAAACTAGGCTAAATCCTATCTTTGCATGGTCGTCCCATTTTCAGTGCAAATACTGGCTTTTTATAGGCAAAAACCCAACCTACAGGATCCCGGGGAGATCGGGGGAGCAAACGCTCCCCCTAACTCCACAACCAAGCCGCGAAAACGCGACTTTGGCCGCGTTTCCACGGCCAGGGTGTGGCCAGGTGGCCACACCCTGTTGGTCGGTCTCCCCGGTTTCACGTTCTGCTTTTATCTTCAGTTGGTTTTCTCGTTTGAGTCCAGGATTATGACAAAATGGCCTTTGATTCTTGGCTTTAACCGATCAATTCTGAGAGGATTCTTCTCAATCGGTTTTCAACCTCTTGATTTTGCCTTGATTTACTGAGTGCAAATTAATTCTGATTTAATTCAGAATTTGGTGGGCTTTTGGGCTCATTTCTCTTCATCTCCTTAAGGAATGGGCCTGCAAATAAATTAAACAATTAATTAGGACAATGCAGATTTTATTCTGTAATAAGTATGAAAATATGATACTAAATATGCAACATTAGCGACCAATCACACCCCCATACCTATCTTTTGCTCGTCCTCGAGCAAAACAATTAAACTATACTAAGGATTACTAGACCACTTTCGCAGGTCACGCGATTGCTCTGAGCATGTGCAACAAGCCGTTAAACCTCTAGGTTTCCCCTAGAGGACGAGTTTTGTCTCGTGAGGATTTTCAGCGTATTACACCCACAAAATCCATAAAGAAAGGGAAACAAAGAGTTAGTATTTTCAAAAAGCATTTTGAAAGAGAAAAATATTTGAAATATAATTGTAAGATTTAAGCAATCTATAAGTTGTAGGAAAGCTGAATTTTTCATTCCTAAACTTAGTCTCTATTCAAAATTTGTTATCAATCAAAGTAAGGAGTCAAATTATACTTCTCATCTAGTCTATTACTTTACCCTAAGTCATATGCACCTTGTGACTGTGAAACTTTTGACAAGGGTTCATTAACTCTAACTGTTATGCCTTATTTATTTATATATATGTATGTTTTTTTTTCTTTTTTGGTGGTATTATTCCTTAGTTCTATTAGGCTTTCTAATCTGCCCATGTAACGAGCCTTTAATCGATGACTCCCAAACCAAATGGTCTTAGGGCATCGGGTGAGAAAACACCCAAGGACTTAAGGACTCGAGCAAATAAGGCACAAAACTAAAGATTTTATTATATGGACCCCTTTTAGGCGTGAATACTTATGCTTTATTAGGCACAAATACCCAGCTTAATCAGAGGATTTTATATATATATTTTTCTCAAACTTATCTAATCATCTTTCGCATAAATACTAAGACTTACTTAGGCCAAAGCACCTAGCTAATCAATAATTAGATTTGTTTATTTTCTTTTGTTTTTTATAAGGCATAAGAATCTTTGTTTTTGAACCCTAAGTGTGTAAGTGTATGAAGTGTGCATATTTCATCAAGGTAAAGATCAAGACTAAATTATTTTGACAAATTTTCTTCCTAACCCTAAAAATCAAACAAATAATCTTATTTTGACCAAATTTTAGAAATCCTAATTTTGATTTTCCTATTCCTTAAAATTGACTCAATTTCTTACAAAAAATATGTCAAAATATTGTTTCTATTTTCAAAAAGTTTTTAAAAGCAAAGAAAATGTTAATTTTTTTTTAATAAAAAGAAAAAAAACTAAGTTATGTTAGACCCTCCCCCACACCTATCTCATGCATTGTCCTCAATGTATGAATTAATGCATAGATGCATGAAAAAGACGAAAGGGAAGGAAAATGTTACCTTAAGGTGGTGGTTCTGGTGGTGGTCTGATTGGTCCTCGAAATGCGGCCCAATCGACTTTTCGTTGGGTTCGGAGGAACCCACCAGAAATTTCTTTAATATAACCCATTAGAATGATGTATCCATGAAGGATTTTTATTAAATATTTGACCCCATCTAATTTCCAAATTTCATAATTAATTTCGGAGTCAAATTTGTCAACCACCTTGTCCCAAAATGGAGTATGAAATGATAGAATGTTTGACTTGGACTCAGGAAGTATAGGAACTAATACCGACTCAGGAAGATGACTTAAGTCAAGTAAAGGCTCAGGAGTCGAGATTGGTTTAGGAAGTGGGTCCAAGTCAAGAAAGTGAAACTCAAGTCCACATTTATTTTCCAACAATGAAATGTGACTTAATATTGGTGATTCAAGTTCAGGAATGATAGGCGGGGGAATCAAAACTGACTCTAAAATATTACTCAAGTTTGGTAACAAAACAGGAGTCAATATTGATTCAGAAAGTTGAACTGGATCACAGATTTGAGAATCTAGGTCACATATCTCATTGAGTTCAATATCAAAAAAATGAGAACTTGCCAATTTGTCAATAGGATTTTCAAAAGTGTAAAATTGGTCAAGTTCAATATGATCATCAAAAATAGGTGATTCAATTTCATGATGAATTGGCACAGGATCCAATGTTGACTCGGGGAAAAGATTAAAATCAGGTAAAGATACCGGAGTCATTATTGAATCAGGAAGTAAAATTGAATCACTAAGTTGAAGTTCATGATCATATTCATTTTCAAGTTCAATTTCATGCAAGGGATAACTTGCCAAACTATCAATATTATTTGGAGTTTGGGCAAGTTCAAATGACTGTTCTAAAATGGAACCTTGATTTCCAAAACTACATGACTCTTCGGCTCTAACAGAATGGTTAGTGACATCAGAACTGGTCAAACGGTGAGAACTAGAGATTGGGCCATCATATCTATGTCACGATTACGAGCGTTTTGAGCATGAGTCATGGCTTCAAGCATCTTTTCATAGTTGATAGGTTCATTGTTTTGATGAAAAGATGAAGTGTTGTCTTAGAATTAGTGGTGAAATTGTGAGTCCATCAGATTTTGAGATTTTGCTTGGACTCACTGTTTTGATTGAGATTTTACCTGCACGCAAAAATAAAGAATATAGATTTAGAATAAAATGTACAAGTGCACAATTCGAATCCGCGGTAGCAGTGGCTATGCGGGTCGTGATCCTCAGGGAGGGACTAGCGATGGAAGCTTTGTCAATAAGTTATCTCTAAAGTTTTTATCAATTTATTTACAGTTAGAAAGAAAGAAGATGAAAAATTAGAAGTGATATTTACAATGAGATGGTGAAAGAAATTAGAGAGAGATGGAGATCTAAACTAGAATTAGAAAGAAAGAAAACTATACATACATACCTCTTCAATCTGCTTACCTTTGATCCGTGCGATGACTTACCTTGTCTTGGAAGACGTACAAGTATGGCGTATAGGATTGTCCACCTTCCTAATCTACACTACGAAAATAAAAGACAAACTAACGAAGGTTTGTTCATCTCCATAGGCCATCAAGGGCTCTTCTTCGGCTAGGCAGTCTCAATGCAATTGGGTCTCATGGTTCACAAGACATTAGAGAGAAAACAGAAGAAAACAAGAATAAAAGAACACAAGATTAAACAAGAATAAAAGAACATAAAATAGAAAAAAATAAACCTCAAGTAGATTTCATTAACAATGGAAGAAAAGTAGGCTTACACCGCTGTCACCTCAGTACAAGCATGGACTCCTTCCTCCATGAAAGCTTCCTCCACTCTTAGTTACATAAAAATTACAAAAAGCAAAGAAAACCTAAACTATAAGAAAGAAGAAAGCCTAAAACCCTAGATTTGGCCCTCTGGCACTGGACGCTCTTCTCAGTTGCACTGCAGGGGTATTTATAGGTGCAGAAGGAGGTAGAGTCCAAATACAACTCTCCCACGAATGCTGATCCCCTGGCTTATCCACTTTGCCGCGGAAACGCGGCCCAACATGTCGGCTGGCCACGCGCTTTGGCGCGTGGCCTCTCCTGGTCCGTCCATCTGGGAGTTTGCTTCTGGAAGTTTGATCCTGGCTCTTGATCTTGGGATTTCGAGATAACTTGGGAAGCAAGTTACCCTAGATCTCAAATCTTCCCATATCTTTTAAACGAAATTTGCTATCCTTCTTTGGCTTTTATCCTCATCCTGCAAGTGTTTAGGGTTGAATAGAAGTCTATTCTTCCCTCATCTTTGTATTTGCAACTTTTGCCCTTAGTAATTTGCAATTTTGACAATTAATATTTGCACTTTTGCACTTGGGCTTGAATATGGGCTTTTGGACTTCGTTTAGGCTTTATTTATTATTAAAATAAGAACTCAAGGCCTGCACATAATAAATCATAAAATATTAGTAAATGTGCAGAATTATATGAATAAATATGAAAATGTGATGGTAAATGTCATGATAAAAATGCACTTTTCACTACCAATCACTCACGCATACTCATTTCCAAAATTGATAGTGTCCTATTTTGGACTGGTGGAACTGAGTATGAATCTTGAAAATTTTGTGGACTAGGTGGATAAGGAGGACAAGTTGGTTGAATATTAGACTCGGAGGAGGTGAAGCCCCACTGACTCTGTGAAGAGTTGAAATCATTCTGAAAATTATAGTTATTAGATTTGGGGCATAGGTTATATTTATTCGGATAAGACCAATCCGGCACACTAGGTTGGTTAAAGTTATGATATGCCGGGTTAGTAATATCCGAAAATGAAGTCGGTGTGTAATATTAATTATTATTGAAGTTGAAAAAATTGTTATTATAAGCCATATCACACAATAGAACACAAACAAAACAAACAAATAAGCAAACAAAAAAGAAAAAATTCTAACCTAAGTTAAGGTAGACCTATGACCTAGACGACTCCTAACTGATTAGACTGTCCACGGGAGGTTTAATGCAGACTTTGACCATAAGCTAATCAGCCAGGTCAGGGCAAGGTTGGTGGGAGATTTTCCGTCAAAGATGTTCCTTAATTAAATAACCACCAACCTTCAGGCTTTCGGCCCTTAATCCCTTTCCTATAACTGATTTGGCAGGAGTCAAATTCCAACACCTTTTCCCCTTAGGATAATCTCCTAATTGAGTCCGAGATGTCCCTAGGGCCAACGTCTACTCATTTTTAGTTAGGCTTGGGTTAGTGAGTGCTTGGAATCTGATTTTTGGGCTAAGGAAGGGTGATTAAATCCCCACCTTATCTTTTAATGGGTGGTGCCCTTAAGATCAGTTTGTGCAAGTGTACAAGATATGTAAATAAGATTCACTCAAAGCTATGTAAATCAACCAAGAGATGAGTCCTATTCTAAATGCAATGCGAACGTACCTTGCTCCAGCACTCTTCAACAGTAAAAATAAATGAATTGAAAAGACACGTGCCTAAAATGCAAACGTCTAATCAATTTTTTTATCTTTTTCAATAAATGTTTTACTGTTGATTTATTAGCAGGCTTTTGGTGATGGCATATAGGAAAAAACAAATTGCAGAAAACTAGAATTTTGCAAGTGAAGCAGCCCTGCAAAAAAATAACGTTAGTAGTCAACTCCTTTTTGCCGCGTATCCGCGGCTTGGTCGCGAAAACGCGGCAAAGCAGAGGGCACTTGGTCTCTGCTTTCTAGAGCAGAGGCCCAATACCACTTACATGTTACTGCAATCTTAATTTCCTGCTTTGCTTGCCCTATAACCTGCAACAGAGAAGAAAATTCTTTTAGTTCTAAAAAGTTTTCAATAAAAATCAGATTTCAATAAAAACGTTACCCTCCCCGGCAACGGCGCCAAAATTTGATTGAGGCAAGACTTGCACACAAAATACAGAATTTTAGATCTAAGAATAAAGATGTGCAAGTGCCCAATTCTAACCGCGATAGCGAGTGGTTATGCGGGTCGTGATCCACAAGGAGGGTTTGCGATAGAAGCGTTCAAGGTTCTTTATTGAAATCTTTATGAAAACAAAACGAATATTCTTCTTTGTTTTTAAGAAATAAAATGAAAAAAGAGTTATGTTAAAGTTAGGAAGAAAACGGTAGAATGAAGAAAGTGGAGAGAATTAGAAAGCGACTATGTACAAATGAATTGGGAAAGAAGTGATGAAAGATTTAGAAGATGGGTGATCTATACTAAAGAAATAAAAGAAAAGAAGGAAGATTGAAGAAATACTTACCTAGTTTGGTTGATGACTTACCTGGAACCCTTGCATGTTCTACCTTGCTTGGAGGCGTTCAACGCATAGATCATAGGATCGAGCGCAGTCCCCATTCGCATTATATCATCAAGCGGAGCAAGAATGAAGTGATACGGATCTTGAGGAGGAGAACGTCTTCATGAACTATCGTTGGCACTCACACAACATCGTTATACTTATGCTTCTGGATTCACTTGCAAGCTCATCAAAAATAAAAGAGGTAAAGTAGGAAGAAGAAAAAGAAAAGAAAGTAAAGAAGAACATAAACATATTACCTTTTATTGCTTGAAACGATGAAAGAAAGGAGGAGGGTACATCGGTGTCACTCTCAACATAAGCCTCTCTCTCTTACTTACATGAATCTTCATCTAACCTAAGCTTACATACAAATTACATAAAAAGAAAAGAAAAACCTAAACTACAAGAAATGAAACCTAGGCTAGGCTAAATCCTATCTCTGCATGGTCGTCCCATTTTCAGTGCAAATACTGGCTTTTTATAGGCAAAAACCTAACCTACAGGATCCCGGGGAGATCGGGGGAGCAAACGCTCCCCCTAACTCCATAACCAAGACGCGAAAACGCGGCTTTGGCCGCGTTTTCGCAGCCAGGGTGTGGCCAGGTGGCCACACCTTGTTGGTGGGTCTCCCCGGTTTCACGTTCTGCTTTTATCTTCAGTTGGTTTTCTCGTTTGAGTCCAGATTGTGACGAAATGGCCTTTGATTCTTGGCTTTAACCGATCGATTCTGAGAGGATTCTTCTCAACCGGTTTTCAACCTCTTGATTTTGCCCTGATTTACTGAGTGTGAATTAATTCTGATTTAATTTAGAATTTGGTGGGCTTTTGGGCTCTTTTCTCTTCATCTCCTTAAGGAATGGGCCTGCAAATAAATTAAACAATTAATTAGGACAATGCAGATTTTATTCTATAATAAGTATGGAAATGTGATACTAAATATGCAACATTAGTGACCAATCAGTCACGCAAATGCGACATTGGTCGTGCCAACGCGATTTTTTTGTGATCATTGTGTATCTTGTTGCGCTGGGATGTGTTCATTGTAATAGCTAGTGGATCTGTATTATTACTTTCC
This sequence comes from Agave tequilana, assembly GCA_038442645.1. Classification (NCBI taxonomy): domain Eukaryota; kingdom Viridiplantae; phylum Streptophyta; class Magnoliopsida; order Asparagales; family Asparagaceae; genus Agave; species Agave tequilana. The sequence continues at coordinate 35,525 of JAVJIF010031092.1, forward strand.
TACTTTGATTGCCTAAACATCGCAATAAACTAAAGAACTAAAATACAGTATTTGGACACTTTTAAATCAGTTTAGACATTTGCATTTAGGCACCTGTCAATTCAATTCCAATATACTGTATTTTGTTCTGTTGTTGTGATTTGGATTGAGGTGTACATATGGCATTGCATATAGCATAGGACAAATACGTGGGTGATTTATCGCTTTGTGTTATATTCTTGTCTATATTGTACACTTGCACGAATTGAACTTAAGGGCAAAACCCATACAAGATAAGGTGGGGATTTCATCACCCTTCCTTAGCCTAAAAATCACCTCCCCACTCACACAACCCAAGCCCTAATAAAAATTGATAGACATTGGCCCCTAGGGACATCTCAGACTCATTAAGAGATTGATCGAGGGTGGAACTTATTTTGAATCTTACTCTTGTGAAATCAGTGTCTAAGATTGAGGATTAAGAGGATACGCCTCAAATATACAGTAGTTTGACGTAATTAAGGCCCATTGCTTACGCACGGATACCTCCACCGTATTTTGCCCATACCTGGTTAATTAGCTTGTGGTCGGATTCAAGCAATAATCTCCCCCAGCTAATCGACCAATTAGAAGTCGTCTAGGTCTAGGTCAACCCCTTTATATAGGCTTGGTTTTGACTTTTTCTTTTTATTTTGTTTGTTGTTTGCTTTTTCTTTTTTGTTTGTGATTGTTTGTGAAATGGAATTCAACAATAACAATTCTTTCAATCCGAATATGAATCCATATTTCACACCGACCCCATTTATTTCGGATAATTCCAACCCGATTTTTCACAATATGAACCAACCAAATACACCGGGTTGGACTTATCCGAATCAATACAACCCATACCTACAATCTTATCACTATAATTTCTAAAATATTTTAACTCTTCACAGAGTCAATGGGGATTCATCTCCCCCGAGTTAAATTTTCAACCTCCATGTCCACCGTATCCACCTTCTCCACAAATCTCACAATATTCATTCCCCGATCTCGCTCCTATACTCCTTTTCTAGCCCAACCCAGTGAAGAAAAATCTGAGCTAGAAAAGAGTATAGAAGCCAACTTGCAAGAGGCTAAGCGACAATATCAGAAAATTTTGGCCTCTCCAATTTCATAATATTTTCAAGAGTCTTACTCAGTTCCACCTCCTCATAATGAACAACCATCTGCCCTGGAAACGAGTAAAGAACTCTTGTGTGAGTTCAAGCTTCAATCTCCAAACATGTTAGACTCACAATCTTCACTATCTTTCTAAAACCAAGATTCTTATACTCCCTTTCTAGAACATCCACCTATAGAAAAATTAAGTCTAGAAAGGAGTATAGAAATCTTGTAGGAGTCTGTGTTACAATTTCAAAAATCTTCTTCTCAGTCTATTGATAGGTTGGAAACACAATTAAGTAAATTGGTCAACATTTATAAGAATGAAGAAACTTTCACTTCTCAACCTTTGACCAATCCAGATATCTCTAGCTCTATCAATTTGACTCATGACTCTTGTTGTTTTAAAAACCAAGATTCCTACACTCCTTTTCTAGAACAACCACTTGAAGATACATCACATCTAGAAAAAAGTATAAAAATCTTACAGGAGTCCGCGCTACAATTTTAAAAATCTTCTGCCCAGTCTATCAATAGGTTGGAAACACAATTGAGTCAATTGGTTAGCATTTATAGGAATGAGGAAACTCTATCTTATCAACCTTTGACAAATTCAGTTATCCCTAACTCTATTGATTTGACCCAGAACTCTTGTCATTTTGGACACCAAGATTCAATTTCAACATACCCATCTGAACTTGTCCAAACTTTAAATGTTAAAAATCCCATTGATATTTTGGCAAGTTATCCTTTTTCTAAAATTAAACTTGAGCATGAATATGATCCTAAACTTCAACTTGGTAATTCAATTTTACTTCCTGATTCAATATTGACTGAGGTGTTTTTACCTGAATTCAGGCCTTTTCCCGAGTCAGTATTGGATCCAGTGCCAGTCCATTGTGAAATTGAATCACCAATCTTTTATGATCATCATATTAAACTTGACCAATTTCATACTTTTGAAAGTCTCATTGATAAATTGGCAAGTTCTCATTTTTATGGAATTAAACTTAATGAGAAATGTGACTTCGATTCTTAAATTTGTGATCCAGTTCAAATTTCTAAATTAATATTGACTCATGTTTTGTTACCCAATTTGAGCAACATTTTAGAGTCAATTTTGATTCCCATACCTTTTATTCTTGAACTTAAATCACCAATCTTAGAAAGTCACATTCCATCATGAGAAAATGAATGTGGACTTGAGTTTCAACTTCTTGATTTGGCCCCACTTCCTGAACCAATCTAGACTCCTCAACCTTTACTTGACTTAAGTCTTTTTCCTGAGTCGGTATTAGTTCCTGTACTCCCTGAGTCCAAATCAATCATTCCATTCAGGGACAAGGGTCTTGATAAATTTGACTCTGAAATTATTTAAAAATTTGAAAATTAGATAGGGTTAATTCTTAATAAAAATCATACATATCTATATCATTCTAGTGAGTTGTATTTTAGAGGTTTCTGGTGGGTTCCTCCGGACTCCACGTAAATTGGATTGGGCCGCATTTCGTGGACCAATCAGACCACCACCGGAACCACCACCTAGAGGTAATTTTTTCCTTCCCTCTCTATTTGTTTCATGCATACATACATCATGATGCATTGAGGACAATGCATGAGAAAAGTGTGGGGGAGGGTTTACTAACGTAGAATTTTTAGATTTTCTCTTTTACACTTCTTTTTTACTTTTAGAAATCTTCCCTTTTGTATAGGATTTTTCTCTTTCTTTAAAAACTTTTTGAAACAAGAGACAATGTTTTGATCTATTTTTAAGAAAATTAAGATGGGTTAAGGAAACCTTAATTATGACATCTTAAATCTAGTCAAAATAATGAATCTTATTTAAAATTATAGGCTAAGTAAGATAAGTTGGGGAGATAATTTTATCTTGAATTTTTTGCCTTAGATAGTATGCACTTCACACTTACACATTTTTGGGATGGAAACAAAGACCTAAAATGCCATAAAGCAAAATCAATGAAAAAATTATATATATGGAATAAATGAATTAAAAATCACTTATTAAACTGGATAATTATGCCTCAAGAAGCATGATTATTCACGCCTAAAGGTAGTAATAAAGAACAAATGATCCCTCTTTGTTTATTGGCCTTGTTTACTCGAGTCCTTAAACCCGAGGGATGTTTTCTCATCTGGTGCCCTAAAATCGTCTGATCTGGGAGTCATCGGTTAAAGGCTCACTACCCGGGTAAACTAGAAAGCCTAAGAAAATTAAGGAAAAAAACGAAGAAAAAGAATATATATTATATATATATATATATATATATATATATATATATTAATGGCCTGATGGTTAGAGTTGAAATCCAAGAAATCTTCACTATCACAAAGTGCATATTATCTAGGTTTTATAAAGGATAAAATATTCAATCCAATTTTGAATTCTTACCTTAATTGAAGACAAGATCTTGCATAGAGACTAAGTTTAAGGAAGAATAATTTTTGGTGGACTTATGACCTTAGATCGCTTATATTTTTGCAAAAATATTTCGTAACTTGTCTCTCCTTCAAATGTGTTTTTAAAATACTAACATTTGTCTTCTTTCTTTATAGATTTTGTGGGTGTAATCTGCTAAAAACCCTCAGGAGACAAAACTCCTCCTCTAGGGGGTAACCTAGAGGTTTAACGGCTTGTTGCACGCGCTCAGTGCAATCGCGTCACCTGCGAATGTGTTATTACATGTGTAGTATAGTTTTGCTTTTCTTGTTTCGCTCGGGACGAGCAAAAGATAAGTTTGGGGCTGTGATTAGTCTACAATCCTGCATTATTATATCGCATTTTCTGACCGATTTATGAATAAAATGTCAGTCTAAACTGTGTTTTGGTCTCTCTTTCAGCTAATCAAGACAAGGAGGGCAAAAGGGTAATAAGAGCTTAATTAAACCCATTTTAGGGCAATTAAATCCGCAATTCTTAGAGGCCAAGCAAGGGATCTTCTAGAAGATATGTCGAACCTAGACTCTTGCGGACGTCAGACGAACATACGGATTAAAATACCCGAAATGGAGTATACCAGGAAGGTCCTAGAAGCGACATGAAGCTACGTACTAAAACCAGGGACTTATGTCCCTGGTATTGCCGGATCTGTGGCAATTTGGTGGGGCCACGCGTCGATCTTCGACGCGTGAACCCGTCTCGTCTTCTAGAACCCCTATTCGCCTATAAAATCCCCTATAGAGGCCAGAAACGAAGCAGTTTTGGATTTTAGGTTAGGTTTTCTATCTTTAGTGTAGTGTAGGGTAGGTGTTCTTCATTTCTTATATTTTGTTTTTTTATTTCATTTTTAGATCGTGTAGTAGGGCTGAGAGATTCAGAGAGAGATAGAGAGGGATTGATGTAATAGATGGTGACAATCTATATAAAGGTGCCTCCTTTCTTCTTCATTGTAATCTTTTCCATCTTCTACATGATATTTAGCTAATTTCTTCCTCTCATGGCAATCTAACTACTAACCACTAACCATCTAACTACTTACTTGATAATCCACATGAATCTAATAGTCTCTACAAGATCTTGCTCTTGCAAGAGCCATTGATAGCTCATGATGATGGATTCTAACATTCTAGCATTTCTAACACCTAACCCACTAACTGGCTAACTTGCAAATGCTAACTTTATTTCATGCTTACGTCTAACTGGTTTTGATAATTTAATAGTAGCTTGCAACTTGTTATGTGGTTGTTGACACTTAAAAAAGACAAGATTCTTATTGGTCTGAACAATGTCTAAACTTGTTGACATTTACAAAAGACAAGTGACAGACGAGCTGAAGACCAGTTTTCACCCATCTCCAAGGGACAAGGAAGCAACTTGGACTCCACTGATCCAGCAAGCAGACAGTGAACCCGGATTTTGTTCTAAACAGACCTCAACAGGTCTAAGGTGCTAGCACTTAGCATCGCATGAGCCCAAAGGGATAGCCTCGTTTGAGAGGCTAATATCACTCGACTTCACCTCGAAGCCATCCAAAGCCTCGCCAAGAAGCCAACTGACAGCTTCGCCAAAAAGCCTCTTTTTCGGACTTCGCCAAGAATTGCCTCTAGCTCCGCCACGAGCTCAATGCGGGCAGCGCTGCTATGAATCTGTCACGGTCAACCTTTGGCCAATCAGATCTCCGGATGAGGTCGGATCCAATCAGATCAAATTCAATTAAGATCAAATCAGAGATCAAATTTGGCAGTTGATTGCCACAATCTCTTGACTCTTCTAAAACGAGTAAGAAGATCAGGGGAAATCTTCCAACGATATGGAAAGGATCAAAACAGATCAAGAGGATCAACCGACCTGCCAATTCTAGCTCCGCAGAAGCTATCTTAGCCTCGCAGCAAGGCTACTTTTCAGATTTAAACAGATTTGATTCAATCTGTTGTCATATCCTCAAGGGACGATTATACCCTTGCTCTCCCTATAAATAGCCCGCCAGGGGTACAAGGAGAGGAGATCGATCAATCGAGAGAGAGAGACCACGCACATATACTAGAGGACTCCACAAGCAGAGGCTTCTTCAAAAAGCACTGTGCGCTCTCGAATTCAGAGACCTTTTAGAGAATTGCTTTCTCTATCCAGGGTGCTGATACCCTAACATCGTCCTTCTTCTCAAGGAATCTCTGGAACCAGGCGAGAAGGAATTCCTTATTGAAGGCGATTTTGAGAAGCAGCAAGAGGGTTCTACCAACCTTCTATTCTCTGATTCCCCGAACCAGGCGAGAAGGGAATCTCATCGCTCGCATCGTCAAAGGGACAAAGTGGTCGCGCGCTGACCAGACTCCTATCGGCACACTTCTCCAGAATCTCTAAGGAGATCTACTTGTAATCTTTTTAAGAATACTTGTAATTTAGCTCCTCAACCCTTTTTGTAAGTTTTCCCCCTTTGCAAACATAATGGAAAACAAGATGGCGACTCCGCTGGGGACGAAATTCTCCACTGCCGAGAATCAAGTGTCGCAATGCGACGAACAGACCTTCGGGTCTAACTCTGAATTCAGAAAAGCCGGTGCAGCCAGAGCTTCTCTGGCTAAATCTTCAAGGAAAGTCTCTACGGAGACTGAAAAGGTTCTCTACGGACCTACTGCGGTTATTTGGCGCAATAAGAGAGCATGTCCGCAGTCTGATTCTTTTACTTGCGAGAACTTGGTGGTTCAGTTCGATCAAGCAAGATTTGAAGAAGTCCTCTCTGGGGGGGCCCAATGCTTCGAGCACGGAAGCATAGGAGGGTTTCCACGACCAAGGTTTCAAATCAGAAACCGGAAGCAGAATTCTGCCAACACCCCTCAGCCTCGTGTGTGGCTAATCAGGTTCCTTGCGAACCTAAATCTCCTCTGCCAAGGCGGATATGGAAACCTAAACAGAAGTCTCCGACCGAAGCTTCAGGCGTAGCTACGCCTAAACCGCGCCTCTCTCGCGAAGAAAAAGGCAAGATGCCTGTTTGCTCCAATCATAAAGTTACGACGGTAATCATACCGTCGTCCAATTCAAGGGCAGCGATGCCTCGCGCCGGCCTCGTTCTCATGAACGAAGCTACTGTACCACAGCGTACGCGCAGGGTCCATGACCGCGAAGCTGAAACCAAAGTACCATCTAAGGCTAATTGCCTTCGCAACAGCATAGCGGGTAAGCACCGCAGCATGCTCCGCTTTCCAGTGCGTCAAGCACTAAGTTCGCGTCTAATGGTGAAGCTAGAACTAAAGCACTATTCAGTGCTAATCCCGACTGCAGGGATAAGAGAAGCAGGACATCGCCCTATGCGCGATCCAAAAGAGCCTTTGCGCTCGATTGCAGGGACCCGACCAGGTCCGATTTGAGGAAATTGTTGGCGGATAAACAAACCTCTTCCCCCTATTGCCAACACAGGGGATGTCAAATGCTGACACTCCACTCGGTCCATTGCCGGCTGGGACCAATCTCCGCCACGCCTCCAAGATGACGGTCGGTTTTTGATCGACTATCGGTGCAAGTCCCGGTGAAACATCGCAAAAGGAGCATCTCGCGAGATCTACCCTCGGCATCCGTCAACATGACCGGAAGAGGATAAGAGTCCCCAGATCCAGACTACAGCCCAGGCTTAGGCGAAGTCTTGGTGCATGAGGAAGGTATTTTCCGAAACACCAGATCCAGGGTGGCGATATCCCACACTTATGAACAGCCTTCTTCCTCGACGGCCCTAGCCCGCCAGAGCCCAGGAGATCACTCCAATCATCGGACGAAGAAGATGAAGATAGTGGGTACGCCTCTTCGGTGACAGTCAGTTCGGTGCGAACAGACAGAGCATCAGTCAATATGGCTGATAACGTCAACGACGATCTTCGTCGGCGCCTGGAAGCTCAGGAGCAAACTTCCAGAACTCAGCAAGAGGCCCTGGACAATATTCAGCAGATGCTCGCTCGACTCCTCAATAAACCGAATAACAATGATGCCGGGAGCAATCACGATGAGGAGAACACTTCAGCAATGAGCAACCAAAGCCGGAGAAATCCAAGGAGGGTTCTTCCTTAGACACCGAAGTCCTTAAGGGCCTCCAAGCTCAAATCGCATCCCTAGCTCAGAGGGATGAATTAAAGAAGGTTAGGGGCAGTCCGTCCTTATCCGCTGGAGTGGGATCGGTGCCATATCCACCGAAATTCAAACTGCCAACGCTGCATACCTATGATGGAAAGAGCTCGCCAAATCAACACATCTACTATTTCCGGTCTCAGACTGGTAATGTTATAAGCAATGACGCCGTCATGGCTAGGCGTTCATTGGCACCTTAAAGGGGGTGGCATTTGACTGGTTTCGCAGTCTTCCCCTGGGCTCTACCAACTCCTGGATCGACCTGAAAACTGGTTCCTCTCTCATTTCTATGAGGACGATACCGAAGTGACCATGGACAAGCTCCTCTCCACTGTGCAGAGGAAGGGCGAATCTGTCTGTGACTACATTGAACGGTTCAGAAACTTATCCTTGATGTGCCCAGCAGGGATGCCATTACCCATGCTCTTGCAAACATGCAGACACAACTTCCTAGACCAAGCGAAAGTTCGCATGGGGGCTGTCAAAGCCCACACCTGGAAAGAATTGGTCGAAAAAGCTGAGATAGCCGAGAAGTCGGCTAAAAGTTCGAACCATCCGCCCCTAGAGGCAAGTGGGGGAGGAACAGCAAAGGGCGTAGCGACCTACCGCAATCTTCTCAAGCTAAAGGCAAAGAGACTATGTCTGTGGAACTATCCGGAGATGTACAGTCGAAGGCCAAGAAGAGCGGCTTCAACAATCAGGAACCTAAGTTCCCTCCAAAGCAGTACTCGTTCAAAGACGATCAGGTGGTCACCATATTCCATCTGCTCCACAAAGGGAACAAAATGAAGCTGCCGGATGCTCGGCGTCCCAATGAGATAAGGCGCACAAACGACCCTAAATACTGCCTCTACCACAGGATGATCCACCATCCTACTGACAAGTGCTATGTCCTCAAGGATAGAATTCAAGCCTTGGTCGATGCCGGAGTTCTGACATTGAAGACGGAGCAAAAGAAAGTCACTGCCAATATGGTAACTCTTGAGTTCGGAAAGCTCCAAAGATCACAGTTCCTGACGGGACTTATGCAGCCCCTGCGCCACGGTTGGAAGTCAAGCATCCTCCAGCTATAGCTCAACATAATAAGGGTCTTGTTCCCTTAACATTGGAGACAGGGGAAGTCAGGTGGATACATCCGGACCTCGTCCAAGACGTACAGCGGGATCCAAAGCAGCCCAACTCAAAGGACAAGTCTTGCAATGTCATCTCCATCCTGCCAGACGACGGCAATCTTACATCGGCTTCCCTCAGTGATTCAGAAGGAGAAAAGCTTGCTTGCACGGCGCAAGCCGATACGCCTCAACAAACGGGCACCCGATCCAGAAAACCATACTTGAGGCAGTATGAAAAGTCTACTGACGAGTTACAACAGCAAACGACGTCAGTACAAGTACCAGCATCCACTCCAACCCCAGCCAAAGGGAAAGAAAAGCCCAAGGAGGTACGATTCGACCATGTGTTGAAGAAACCACCAGGCCAAGGGTTTGATACGCCCTTTCGGTTTGACATATTGGCTCAGCTGGCCAATATCCCAGCTCGTATCACTATACACGAGCTCCTTCGCCTCTTAAAAGAGACAAGAGAAGCACTCAGGGATGCGCTAGCCAATTCAGAATCCTTTCTAACATGCATGCCTGAAATCCTTAATGATGACGCTCAGTCTTCCTTCCTGCCCAATGTCATCATGCACAATCAAAGATGCCCGTTATTACCTTCATAGCGGAAGATATGCTTCTCAAAGATAACAAGCACGATCGACCTCTGTACTACACCGGATATATCGGTTCAACATGCATTGAAAGAATACAAGTCGATCCGGGGTCCGCACTCAGCATCATCCCCAAAAGGCTTCTCTACTTCCTCGGCATACCATTGTACAGGTTGTCCGCAACCACTACTACAATATACGGTTTCAACGCCGGGAGCAGTCATCCACTGGGAAAAATCTGACTCCGTTGCAAAATCGGGAGTCTGAAGTCAGAAGTGACATGCTATGTCATTGATGCTGATACATCATATAACCTGCTGCTAGGACGACCATGGATCCATGCCAACTAGATCGTCCCTTCCACCCTCCATCAATGCTTCAAATATGTTAAAGATAATGCGATAGTACGAACTGTCTTTGCTGAGAGACAACCATTCAAAGGAGTGGAAAACTACTTCACTGACGCTCTCCTATATCAAGAGGCCGGTGGAGCACTTAAAGAATCGTTGCCGGACGATGATGAAAGTGGCAACGAGGCAGATTCAGAATCCGAAACAGGCATGCCAGCCATTCTGATTGGTGAACCAGTTATAGCATGTCTCAATAACCCCCTATGTAATACTCCTTCAGAGGATGAAGGTGAATGGGTAATTAATGATAATATTTCTTTCGATTATCCTGCGAGTATTGGGTCGATTAAATCCATTACGGATAGCTCTCTGTACATGCCTTTACACAAGCCAAGTGCGTCCAGTACGCCCATGGAATCCGCAGAAGGAGCTGTCTTGGTGATCCCGCCATCCAAAGAAGGTCAGTTACCGATAATCTTCGGTAGAACCCGACCATGGGGACCCGTGGTCACAGATTCAAGTTCAGACTCAGACACTCCATAATTCTTTCATTACGCGCGGCCAGCGCGCCATATTATGAAGAAATGGGGTATGACTTGAAGCATGGAGCAGGCCTGAATTTCGGAAAAGGATGGCGCGGTTTGATGCGGAACTTTGTGCCTAAAGGGAAGCCTGCAAATTACTATGATAGTACACGCAGGGGGTTGGGTTACGTCACGCCCACATCGCTAGCAACGGTTCAAGCCAAGGACGATGGATCAGCTCCATCACATTCGGCTTCATCCTCCGAATGGGACTCCGATATCAGCATAGGAGGAATGTTCAAGGACCTCACTGCTAATATGACCTCAAGCAGTCAATTGGAGCCCGCAGAAGCCACTGATGAGGAACCATGGGCCCAGCAATTAGACCTTCAATGGAAAAAATGTTTCGAATTGCGCGAGCCACCTACTGAAGATAAGGTGATGCAGGTTAACTTGGGTAGTCAAGACCACCCTAAGCCCATCTTTATAAGTGAAAGCCTATCACTTACAGAAAGGGAAGAATTGATAATACTCGTAAGAGAGTATATAGACGTCTTCGCATGGAGCTACGAAGACATGCCCGGACTTGATCCACAGGTCGCTATGCACCCGCCTAAACATCAAGCCTGACGTCAAGCCAGTCAAGCAGCAACAACGTCAGTTTCGCCCGAACATTATGGAAGCTATTGAAGCCGAAGTTCACAAGCTCATTGCATGTGGCTTCGTCCGGGAGGAGCAACATCCAGATTGAGTGGCTAATATAGTCCCCGTCCTCAAGAAGAACAGGAAAATACGGATCTGCATCGACTACCGTGATCTCAACACGGCCTGTCCCAAGGATGAATTTCCGCTGCCCATCACCGATGTCATGATTGACAACACATGCGGGTTCGAAAGGATGTCTTTCATGGACGGTTTTTCAGGGTACAACCAGATTAAGATGTATCCCGACGATGAGAAGCATACTGCGTTCCGAACACCATTGGGGGTATACTGCTACACTGTAATGCCCTTCGGACTGAAGAACGCCGGAGCAACCTATCAGCGGGCAATGAGTATGATCTTTCGCGATCATCTCCGAAAAACGGTGGAGTGCTATGTTGACGACATCGCCGTCAAAAGCCGCAATAAGAATGAACATCTTCGTGACCTGAGAACGATGTTCGACATAATGCGGGCTCATCAACTGAAAATGAACCCGACAAAATCCTTCTTGGGAGTGTCAAGCGGCAAATTCCTTGGGTTATTGTCACATCAAAAGGAATTCATCTTGACCCAGACAAGGTCAAAGCTATTCAGAGCATGCCTCCGCCAAGGAACCTCAAAGAGCTCAGAGGCTTGCAAGGCAGGCTGGCCTATATCAGAAGATTCATCGCAAATCTCTCAGGCCGCTGTCAGCCGTTCACCCGGCTCATGAAAAAGGGTACTTCCTTCGTATGGGATCAAGCTTGTCAGGAAGCTTATGAAGACATCAAGAGGTACCTCACAAAGCCTCCAGTCTTAGTGGCCCCTACATCAGGGAAGCCATTCCTGCTTTATGTAAAGGCTATGGACTACTCCCTCGGTGCCCTCCTCGCTCAAAGGACGACAATGGCCACGAGCAGGCCATTTATTATCTGAGCAGAACTCTCATAGGAGCGGAATCTCGCTACAACCCTATCGAGAAAGAGTGTTTAGCTCTCGTCTTCGCTGTCCAGAAGACACGACATTATTTGGTCAGCCAGACCATACATGTCATCTCCAGAGTAAATCCATTGCGTCTTCTTATGACGAAGCCAGGATCATTGAATTCAAGATTGGCTAAGTGGGCACTTTTATTGTCTCAATACGACATGATCTTCACGCCTCAGAAGGCGGTTAAAGGCCAGGCCATTGCAGAGTTCTTGGCTGCTCATCCAGTTCTGAAGCATTCAAACTTCACGAAGACATCCCTGATGAGGTCTTCGAGTCTAATGCAACCTCAGAAGAGGAAGTATGGCAGATGTTCTTTGATGGAGCATCGCGAATGGGCCCTAAAGGAAAGATTATTGCCGGAGTGGGGGTTGTGTTTATCTCCCCACAGAATCATGTCCTGTCCAGAGCATTTTCTCTGACAGAATCGTGCTCCAACAATATAGCAGAATATAATGCTCTGCTCATTGGTCTTCAGCTCGCCATGGAATGGGGGTACGCTACCTCGAAGCTTATGGCGATTCAAAACTGATCATCAATCAGGTTAAAGGCGAATACGAAGTCCCATGAGGACTTGGTGCCCTATTACCATACAGCCATCGAGTTGGCTAACCTATTTGAAGGTTTCTACATCGGGCATGTGTCTCGATCTCAAAATACCAAGGCGGACGCTCTCTCTGCTGCGTTAGCAACAACGCTAGCCTTGCCAGCCGACACCAAGTATCACCTCACAGTCGCAACTCGACATCTTGTATGCTTCAAGCACATGCTAAGAACTCGAGAAGTCTATAATGTCTCCACGGATCTTGAACCAAAAGACTGGCGCTTTCCCTCATCGACTATGCTTTGCACGGTCTGCTTCCAGACAATCCTAAAGAAGCGGCATCTATCAGACGAAGGTCTCTCCGTTTCTACTACGATCCGACTCTGAAGACACTTTACCGTCGTTCATATGACGGTGTCCTCCTCCGTTGCCTTTCTCATTTAGAGGCACAGGAAGCGCTTAAAGAAGCGCACGACGGCACTTGTGGAACTCATCAGCCAGGTCCAAAGCTTAAAGACAGGTTGCATAGGCTAGGATATTATTGGCCAACTATGATAGCCGACGCCATCCAATATGCACGAAGGTGTAAAGCATGTCAGATTCATGCAGACTTCATACACCAGCCCTCGGAGTTGCTCCACCCGACTGCTGCTTCATGCCATTTGAAGCATGGGGAATAGACGTCGTAGGGCCAATCAGCCCTTCTTCGACAAAAGGTCACCGGTTTATCCTAGCAATAACCGACTACTTTTCAAAATGGGCGGAGGCTATACCACTGGTTGAAGTCAAAACCTCCAATGTGGTTCACTTTATCAAGCACCACGTCATCCATCGATTTGGTGTCCCTAGGCGAATCATCCACGACAACGGTCCCCAATTCATAAGCCAAGTATTCTATCGGTTCTGCGATAAATACCGAATTCAGAATATGGCTTCAACTGCCTATAATCCTGCTGCCAATGGCTTGGCGGAAGCATTCAACAAAACAATCATCAAGTTGCTCAAGAAATTCGTCTCCTCGAATAAGCGAGATTGGGACGAAAAGCTCAGTGAATGTCTTTGGGCCTACCGAACCACGGTTCGGACACTGACAGGCAATACGCCTTTTTCTCTGGTATATGGGTGCGAAGCAGTCATCCCGTTGGAAATCCAGATGCCGTCATTGCGAGTGGCTCTGACCACCAAGTGCACATTAGAAGACAATGATCGATTGCGCCTTCAAGAGCTCGAGCCCTGGACGAGAAGCGGCTCCAAGCGCAGCAACATATTGAGCTATATCAAGCTCGAATCTCAAAAGCCTTCAATAAGAGGTCAAACAGAGAGTCTTCCAGAAAGGAGACCTGGTCTTAGCCGTCAGACGACCGATGATTATGACGCACAAGACCAAAGCAAATTTCAGCCTAAATGGGAAGGACCGTTTGTAATAGAAACAGTCTATTCGAATGGAGCATACCGCCTCACGACTGCAGAGGGCGACCTACTCATGATGCCAATCAATGGCAAGTTCTTAAAGAAGTATTATCCTTAATCAAGGATCATTCTCTTGATCAAGTTAACACTACACCTCTGATCAAGATCTCCGTGTCCAAAGCACACACAAAGAGAGCCTTTCTCTTCCTCCAAGTGAGGTCATACAGCCGAAAACCAACAGGAACCTGGCCGCGCATCGGTTATCCTAAAGGGGAATCAAGGTTATGCAGACATTAACCTAATAATCCAATATCCTTTAACGATTAAGGATAGAGGAAAATGTTGGCCTATAAGCCCAACATAAGTCCTCGACAACTCATCATGCTGAGGGGAAAAGCATGGCTAGCCCAATTCAAACGGTAGTTGGTAAAGGCATATCAAACCCGTTGACAGCTGGGGATTTGCTAAAAATCCTAAGGGACCAGTTCCCATTTGATTCCCTCTCCAAAATCACTTACCAATTCTCATCCATAGAATGGTAAGGCCACATATATCCCGCTATTATGTTAACATTAAACCTATGACAGCAGTCCCCTCATTTCTCCTCGTGAGAACGAGACCTCCAAAGTCACTTACCAATTCTCTTCCATAGAATGGTAAGACCACAAATACATTTTGCTGTTACGTTAACACTAAACCTATGACAGTGATTCCCTCGTTTCTCCCCGTGGAAACGAGACTTTTCCCAAACTTCATTACAACCTTGAGCTTGGTGGCGTCTCATCCGGTTATGTCATTGCGACCTCTGAACCAGCAGACAGCTAAGTCTCAATTCCGAGCCCTGTTGACATTTACAAAAGACAGGT
>JAVJIF010031093.1:0-28446 GCA_038442645.1 Agave tequilana
AAGACGGAGCAAAAGAAAGTCACTGCCAATATGGTAACTCTTGAGTTCGGCAAAGCCCAAAGATCACAGTTCCTGACGTGACTTATGCAGCCCCTACGCCACGATTGGAAGTCAGCATCCTCCAGCTGTAGCTCAACATAATAAGGGTCTTGTTCCCTTAACATTGGAGACAGGGGAAGTCATGTGGATACATCCGGACCTCGTCCAAGACGTACAGCGGGATCCAAAGCAGCCCGATTCAAAGGGCAAGTCTTGCAATGTCATCTCCATCCTGCCAGACGACGGCAATCTTACATCGGCTTCCCTCAGTGATTCAGAAGGAGAAAAGCTTGCTTGCACGGCGCAAGCCGATACGCCTCAACAAACGGGCACCCGATCCGGAAAACCATACTTGAGGCAGTATGAAAAGTCTACTGACGAGATACAACAGCAAACGACGTCAGTACAAGTACCAGCATCCACTCCAATCCCAGCCAAAGGGAAAGAAAAGCCTAAGGAGGTACGATTCGACCATGTGTTGAAGAACCACCAGGCCAAGGGTTTGATACGCCCCTTCGGTTGACATATTGGCTCAGCTGGCCAATATCCCAGCTCGTATCACTATACACGAGCTCCTTCGCCTCTCAAAAGAGACAAGAGAAAGCACTCAGGGATGCGCTAGCCAATTCAGAATCCTTTCTGACATGCATGCCTGAAATCCCTAATGATGACGCTCAGTCTTCCTGCCCAGAATGTCATCATGCACAATCAAAGTGCCCGTTTTACCTTCACAGCGGAAGATATGCTTCTCAAAGATAACAAGCACGATCGACCTCTGTACTACACCGGATATATATTTCAACATGCATTGAAAGAATACAAGTCGATCCGGGGTCCGCACTCAGCATCATCCCCAAAAGGCTTCTCTACTTCCTCGGCATACCATTGTACAGTTTGTCCGCAACCACTACTACAATATACGGTTTCAACGCCGGGAGCAGTCATCCACTGGGAAAATCCGACTCCGTTGCAGAATCGGGAGTCTGAAGTCAGAAGGACATGCTATGTCATTGATGCTGACACATCATATAACCTGCTGCTAGGACGACCATGGATCCATGCCAACTGGATCGTCCCTTCCACCCTCCATCAATGCTTCAAATATGTTGAAGATAATGCGACAGTACGAACTGTCTTTGCTGAGAGACAACCATTCAAAGGAGTGGAAACTACTTCACTGACGCTCTCCTATATCAAGAGGCCGGTGGAGCACTTAAGAATCGTTGCCGGACGATGATGAAAGTGGCAACGAGGCGATTCAGAATCCGAAACAGGCATGCCAGCCATTCTGATTGGTGAACCAGTTATAGCATGTCTCAATAACCCCCTATGTAATACTCCTTCAGAGGATGAAGGTGAATGGGTAATTAATGATAATATTTCTTTCGATTATCCTGCGAGTATTGGGTCGATTAAATCCATTACGGATAGCTCTCTGCACATGCCTTTTACACAAGCCAAGTGCGTCCAGTACGCCCATGGAATCCGCAGAAGGAGCTGTCTTGTGATCCCGCCATCCAAAGAAGGTCAGTTACCGATAATCTCGTAGAACCCGACCACGGGGACCCGTGGTCACAGATTCAAGTTCAGACTCAGACACTCCACAATTCTTCCATTACGCGCGGCCAGCGCGCCATATTATGAAGAAAATGGGTACGACTTGAAGCATGGAGCAGGCCTGAATTTCGGAAAAGGAAGGCGCGGTTTGATGCGGAACTTTGTGCCTAAAGGGAAGCCTGCAAATTACTATGATAGTACACGCAGGGGTTGGGTTACGTCACGCCCACATCGCTAGCAACGGTTCAAGCCAAGGACGATGGATCAGCTCCATCACATTCGGCTTCATCCTCCGAATGGGACTCCGATATCAGCATAGGAGGAATGTTCAAGGACCTCACTGCTAATATGACCTCAAGCAGTCAATTGGAGCCCGCAGAAGCCACTGATGAGGAACCATGGGCCCAGCAATTAGACCTTCAATGGAAAAAAACGATTCGAACTGCGCGAGCCACCTACTGAAGATAAGGTGATGCAGGTCAACTTGGGTAGTCAAGACCACCCTAAGCCCATCTTTATAAGTGAAAGCCTATCACTTACAGAAAGGGAAGAATGATAATACTCGTAAGAGAGTATATAGACGTCTTCGCATGGAGCTACGAAGGACATGCCCGGACTTGATCCACAGGTCGCTATGCACCGCCTAAACATCAAGCCTGACGTCAAGCCAGTCAAGCAGCAACAACGTCGGTTTCGCCCGAACATTATGGAAGCTATTGAAGCCGAAGTTCACAAGCTCATTGCATGTGGCTTCGTCCGGAGGAGCAACATCCAGATTGGGTGGCTAATATAGTCCCCGTCCTCAAGAAGAACGGGAAAATACGGATCTGCATCGACTACCGTGATCTCAATACGGCCTGTCCCAAGGATGAATTTCCGCTGCCCATCACCGATGTCATGATTGACAACACATGCGGGTTCGAAAGGATGTCTTTCATGGACGGTTTTTCAGGGTACAACCAGATTAAGATGTATCCCGACGATGAGAAGCATACTTCGTTCCGAACACCATTGGGGGTATACTGCTACACTGTAATGCCCTTCGGACTGAAGAACGCCGGAGCAACCTATCAGCGGGCAATGAGTATGATCTTTCGCGATCATCTCCGAAAAACGGTGGAGTGCTATGTTGACGACATCGCCGTCAAAAGCCGCAACAAGAATGAACATCTTCGCGACCTGAGAACGATGTTCGACATAATGCGGGCTCATCAACTGAAAATGAACCCGACAAAATCCTTCTTGGGAGTGTCAAGCGGCAATTCCTTGGGTTTATTGTCACATCAAAAGGAATTCATCTTGACCCAGACAAGGTCAAAGCTATTCAGAGCATGCCTCCGCCAAGGAACCTCAAAGAGCTCAGAGGCTTGCAAGGCAGGCTGGCCTATATCAGAAGATTCATCGCAAATCTCTCAGGCCGCTGTCAGCCGTTCACCCGGCTCATGAAAAAGGGTACTTCCTTCGTATGGGATCAAGCTTGTCAGGAAGCTTATGAAGACATCAAGAGTACCTCACAAAGCCTCCAGTCTTAGTGGCCCCTACATCAGGGAAGCCATTCCTGCTTTATGTAAAGGCTATGGACTACTCCCTCGGTGCCCTCCTCGCTCAAAAGGACGACAATGGCCACGAGCAGGCCATTTATTATCTGAGCAGAACTCTCATAGGAGCGGAATCTCGCTACAAACCCTATCGAGAAAGAGTGTTTAGCTCTCGTCTTCGCTGTCCAGAAGACACGACATTATTTGGTCGGCCAGACCATACATGTCATCTCCAGAGTAAATCCATTGCGTCTTCTTATGACGAAGCCAGGATCATTGAATTCAAGATTGGCTAAGTGGGCACTTTTATTGTCTCAATACGACATGATCTTCACGCCTCAGAAGGCGGTTAAAGGCCAGGCCCTTGCAGAGTTCTTGGCTGCTCATCCAGTTCCGGAGCATTCAAACTTCACGAAGACATCCTGATGAGGTCTTCGAGTCTAATGCAACCTCAGAAGAGGAAGTATGGCAGATGTTCTTTGATGGAGCATCGCGAATGGGCCCTAAAGGCAAGATTATTGCCGGAGTGGGGGTTGTGTTTATCTCCCCACAGAATCATGTCCTGCCCAGAGCATTTTCTCTGACAGAATCGTGCTCCAACAATGTAGCAGAATATAATGCTCTGCTCATTGGTCTTCAGCTCGCCCAGGAATGGGGGTACGCTACCTCGAAGCTTATGGCGATTCAAAACTGATCATCAATCAGGTTAAGGCGAATACGAAGTCCGCCATGAGGACTTGGTGCCCTATTACCATACAGCCATCGAATTGGCTAACCTATTTGAAGGTTTCTACATCGGGCATGTGTCTCGATCTCAAAATACCAAGGCGGACGCTCTTGCTGCGTTAGCAACAACGCTAGCCTTGCCAGCCGACACCGAGTATCACCTCACAGTCGCAACTCTCGACATCTTGTATGCTTCAAGCACATGCTAAGAACTCGAGAAGTCTATAATGTCTCCACGATCTTGAACCAAGAGACTGGCGCTTTCCCTCTCATCGACTATGCTTTGCACGGTCTGCTTCCAGACAATCCTAAAGAAGCGGCATCTATCAGACGAAGGTCTCTCCGTTTCTACTACGATCCGACTCTGAAGACACTTTACCGTCGTTCATATGACGGTGTCCTCCTCCGTTGCCTTTCTCATTCAGAGGCACAGGAAGCGCTTAAAGAAGCGCACGACGGCACTTGTGGAGCTCATCAGCCAGGTCCAAAGCTTAAAGACAGGTTGCATAGGCTAGGATATTATTGGCCAACTATGATAGCCGACGCCATCCAATATGCACGAAGGTGTAAAGCATGTCAGATTCATGCAGACTTCATACACCAGCCCTCGGAGTTGCTCCACCCGACTGCTGCTTCATGGCCATTTGAAGCATGGGGAATAGACGTCGTAGGGCCAATCAGCCCTTCTTCGACAAAAGGTCACCGGTTTATCCTAGCAATAACCGACTACTTTTCAAATGGGCGGAGGCTATACCACTGGTTGAAGTCAAAACCTCCAATGTGGTTCACTTTATCAAGCACCACGTCATCCATCGATTTGGTGTCCCTAGGCGGATCATCCACGACAACGGTCCCCAATTCATAAGCCAAGTATTCTATCGGTTCTGCGATAAATACCGAATTCAGAATGTGGCTTCAACTGCCTATAATCCTGCTGCCAATGGCTTGGCGGAAGCATTCAACAAAACAATCATCAAGTTGCTCAAGAAATTCGTCTCCTCGAATAAGCGAGATTGGGACGAAAAGCTCGTGAATGTCTTTGGGCCTACCGAACCACGGTTCGGACACCGACAGGCAATACGCCTTTTTCTCTGGTATATGGGTGCGAAGCAGTCATCCCGTTGGAAATCCAGATGCCGTCATTGCGAGTGGCTCTGACCACCAAGTGCACATTAGAAGACAATGATCGATTGCGCCTTCAAGAGCTCGAAGCCCTGGACGAGAAGCGCTCCAAGCGCAGCAACATATTGAGCTATATCAAGCTCGAATCTCAAAGCCTTCAATAAGAAGGTCAAACAGAGAGTCTTCCAGAAAGGAGACCTGGTCTTAGCCGTCAGACGACCGATGATTATGACGCACAAGACCAAAGGCAAATTTCAGCCTAAATGGGAAGGACCGTTTGTAATAGAAACAGTCTATTCAAATGGAGCATACCGCCTCACGACTGCAGAGGGCGACCTACTCATGATGCCGATCAATGGCAAGTTCTTAAAGAAGTATTATCCTTAATCAGGATCATTCTCTTGATCAAGTTAACACTACACCTCTGATCAAGATCTCCGTGTCCAAAGCACACACAAAGAGAGCCTTTCTCTTCCTCCAAGTGAGGTCATACAGCCGAAAACCAACAGGACCTGGCCGCGCACCGGTTATCCTAAAGGGGAATCAAGGTTATGCAGACATTAACCTAATAATCCAATATCCTTTAACGATTAAGGATAGAGGAAAATGTTGGCCTATAAGCCCAACATAAGTCCTCGACAACTCATCATGCTGAGGGGAAAAGCATGGCTAGCCCAATTCAAACGGTAGTTGGTAAAGGCATATCAAACCCGTTGACAGCTGGGATTTGCTAAAAATCCTAAGGGACCAGTTCCCATTTGATTCCCTCTCCAAAATCACTTACCAATTCTCATCCATAGGATGGTAAGGCCACATATATTCCGCTGTTATGTTAACATTAAACCTATGACAGCAGTCCCCTCATTTCTCCTCGTGAGAACGAGACCTCCAAAGTCACTTACCAATTCTCATCCATAGAATGGTAAGACCACAAATACATTTTGCTGTTACGTTAACACTAAACCTATGACAGTGATTCCCTCATTCTCCCCGTGAAACGAGACTTTTCCCAAACTCCATTGCAACCTTGAGCTTGGTGGCGTCTCATCCGGTTATGTCATTGCGACCTCTGAACAACAGACAGCTAAGTCTCAATTTTGAGCTTGTTGACATTTACAAAAGACAAGTCTCATCCTGATACTCGTTGACATTTACAAAAGACAAGTATCACCTTCTCTGAAGCTTGGTTGGCTTCTCAACCGTTATGTCATTGCGACCTCTGAACTGCAGATAGCAAAGTTTCAAACCAATTTTGAGCTTTGGTGGCGTCTCATCCGGTTATGTCATTGCGACCTCTGAACCAACAGACAGCTACGTCTCATTCCGAGCCCTGTTGACATTTACAAAAGACAGGTCTCGATACTCGTTGACATTTACAAAAGACCGGGTATCATCTATTTTGAGCTTGTTGACATTTACAAAAGACAAGTCTCATTCCGAGCCTGTTGACATTTACAAAGACAGTCTCGATACTCGTTGACATTTACAAAAGACGAGTATCACCATTTTTGAAGCTTGGTGGCGTCTCATCCGGTTATGTCATTACGACCTCTGAACCAGCAGACAGCTAAGTCTCAATTCCGAGCCTGTTGACATTTACAAAAGACAGGTCTCGATACTCGTTGACATTTACAAAAGACGGTGATCATCAATTTTGAGCTTGTTCCATTTACAAAAGACAATCTCAATCCGAGCCCTGTTGACATTACAAAAGACAGGTCTCGATACTCGTTGACATTTACAAAGACGAGTATCACAATTTTTGAAGCTTGGTGCGTCTCATCCGTTATGTCATTGCGACCTCTGAACCAGCAGACAGCTAAGTCTCAATTCCGAGCCTGTTGACATTTACAAAAGACAGGTCTCGATACTCGTTGACATTTACAAAAAGACGAGTATCACCAATTTCTGAAGCTTGGTGCTTCTCAACCAGTTATGTCATTACATGACCTCGAACTGGCAGATAGCCAAGTTTCATCTACCATTGAGCTTAGTAGCGTCTCAACCGTTTATGTCATTGCGACCTCTGAACCAGCAGACAGCTAAGTCTCAACCTTGGGCCTGTTGACACTTACAAAAGACAGACTCACCGATGCTTGCTGACATTTACAAAAGGCAAGTATCTCCCCTTCAGCCCTGCAAAGGGCTAACCTCAGATTGCTGACGTCTTAATCGGTTATGTCATTGCGACCTCTGAACCGACGGATAGCCACGTCTCAAAGATTACGTCCTCAAGCAAGAACAGATTGGAGATTCGACAGAAGCCAAAACAAAAGAAAGAATTTCCATTAATTCCAAAAGATAGGGGACACATGGAGGCACGTATACAACGACCTACAAGCGTACAATGTACGATCTGAGCCGCTCTCCGAGGGCATTCAGCCTCGTCTTCCTGTCATCAGCAGCCTGGGCAAGCGCTTGTGACCTCAGCTCAGCCTCATCAAAGTCCACCGCCTGGGCCAGACACGAGCTTCAACTTCCGCCAAAGTTGCCCTCTGTGACAACTCCTGCCGCGCAAACTCCTCACTCTGAGCTCTGAGCTCTTCGAGCCGCGCAGTTTCCTCAAGACGCACCGGTATGGCCTTGGATAAGAGGAGATTTGCTTTCCTGATCATTTCTCAGCCTTCGCAATCTTATCCTCAGCGCCGAGAAGAGCACTAGTGGAGGCGTCAATTGCACTTCCAACCTCCGCTTGCCTTGTTTCCAAGGATTTCAAATCAGAAGAGACGGCCTTAGCAGCCTCTTGAGCGGCAAGCCGGGCCTCGTGCTTTCGGGCAAAAGACAAGCGAGCTGCTCGTCAGCTAAGGACCGGGTCTGAGCGATAGAGATGGCGCCACTCCTCTACAGCCTTCTCAAGGTCATCCACCAGGAGTTCTAAAGCAGCAGCCTGATGATACCCCTCAAAGTCCCGAATGCTCTCAACGTCACGGGAGAGGACCACCTTCAGCTTTGAGAATGGTACAGGCGAGCCCTTCAAAACTAGGACGATGGTTCGCTCCAAGCTTTTATAAAAGCTATCGACCAGGTCGCCTATGTAATCATTCTCGGCCTCAGCCATTTCGGGCAGGAGGCAACCTCAGAATAGTCCACCAACCTGGTCGACGCCGTCGCAGAAGAAGCAGCGGGAACACTGACAGTAGCAGGACTAGCCGAAGGCGATCTCGGCGGAGTCCTCATCGAAACCAGCACGCCAGCCACCGCGGAGGTAGGACTGGCAACCACCTCTTGAGCAGCACTCAAACCACCAGGGTTGGAGAGGTAGGGCTTGCAATCACCCTCAGTGCCGCACTCGGCAAAACAGTCCGCACCTCACTCGTTGATGTGATTGGAGTGAGGATACCTCCGGGACTGTCGTCCCTTCAACCCCTGGTCTTTCAGCTAATTTAGGCTGATAAGAAGGAAGGTCGCCATACAGCGCGTCCAACACAGCAGCATCCGCCGTGGTCGAAGTGCTCATGTCACCCCTCGATCCCTCAGGAAGATCTACCGGCTCCCTTGAAGCTGATGCATCTTGAGGCCGAACACCTGTAACAAGACTGTAGTTAGTCGGGACACTCATACAGAAGAAGCCAAGAGGGTACGACAATACCAAAGGATGATGTTGCCTCGAACATCTCGTCGCCGCACCGGTCTCCAGGGGCTCCATCGGAAAATTTTTTGCCTGAATCAGCACGAACAACCGGCTCGCTTTCGCTTGCCGAATATCCTGTAGACCACCCGATAGAGCTCGATGCCTCAGGACTTCTTTAGAAGTCCCAACGCCTGAAGGACCAACATCAGCCGCGCCACTCCCAGACTCTTCCCGAGTGAGCAGGGGAACCGGCTGCAGCCCCATAAGTGAATAGGGATCATAATGTTCCCCTTGTTCTCCAGCTGCCTCAGCTCCTACAATAAAAAGGATTGATGATAAGTCAATGGGAACGCACAAAAAGGCGTATTATATGAACAAGGTTAACCTTACCAGACCTGGAGCGAATTCACCACTAGTCGGTTCAGCAACCGACGGTTCAGCTGCTAGTGCGGCAGCAGGAGGAATCGCTGTAGAGGGTAACCCTCTACGACAATCGTAGGAGCTTGGCGACGGGGCTTCTTCGCCAATGACTTCCTACGAGATCCGCTACCTGCCCTTTCTCTTGAAGTGGACGTCAGAATCCTCTTCTTCCACTCCTCCCGCACGTCGTGGGGAAGACGTCCCCACCACACCAGAGCCAGCCGCAGGAGTATCAGCTCCAGCCCCATCTCGAAGCGAGGACTCCCCGCATCAGAAGCCTCGCTGTCATCCACAGCGATGAATTCTTCCAAGCCGGGGACACGAACCCGTTTGCCTTCTCTCTTATCAGAGGCTTTCCGCCTCAGTCGCTGAGAGATTAACTTCACACCCGAACTGTTGGCGTTAAATCCAGGAGGTGTGGAGTTGGAAGCCGCGTACCACTGGAAAAAGCACAGGGTCGTCGAGAGGCCGGGATCCTGCGCGGCGTGCGTAGCCACGCCCCAGTGCCATCCGCAGTGAAGAACCGCCATGCACGGGC
This sequence comes from Agave tequilana, assembly GCA_038442645.1. Lineage (NCBI taxonomy): Eukaryota > Viridiplantae > Streptophyta > Magnoliopsida > Asparagales > Asparagaceae > Agave > Agave tequilana. Next base: position 9,512 of record JAVJIF010031093.1, read on the forward strand.
CCCATCAATAAGACTCCCCATGAAAGCCAGGTCCGAATTGGGTTGCCCACATACAGCTGGTCGTACCCGAATTGGCGGGCAAATCGACTCGGGACGTAGGGTTCCAGGTAGCAGGTATCCCCACTCCTGTACAGCAAGTGCGAGGGCGGATGCTGACCAGCCACTCGAAAACGCCTCGACTCATGAGAGACCGCCCTGACTCCGCATCTCGAATTCCTCGTTGTATCCTGCACCCCGAATGCGAGGAAAACAGCGGAACAGGCTATAAGCGTCATGACGACGCACTAACTTACGGGCCTCGGCCACGTAGGTTTTCATCCAAGAACAACCTTCGAATCGGCGGAGAAGCGCCGTTCGAACACCCTGCGGAGGGTCTTCCCCAGCTCCAATCAAAGTAGGGCAGTGTAGGGCGAACCACGCCATCAAGTAGGTGTACGGCAGACCCACCCTAGGATTGGGTCCATCGCAAGGAAGGATAGCACTCTTCCCACGTCTTGTCGCCGGCGGCCTGCAGAAAGCCTCCGTTAATGCGCGAAGGCCTCTTTGAATACAGCACACCATGGCCGGAGAGAGACCCAGACGGTGGCCATGGGCAAGCGAACGGCGGGTAGCAGAACATTCGGATGGACGATGTCACCCGAGGAAGAAGGCACAACACACTTCTTTAACCAGACGGTTAAGAAACCCGCCAGCAGCGCCTTTCGAGACATAGGCCGACGGGCCTGATGGTGAAAGCTCCGAAGGGTATCACCCTTCTCATAGGGACCAGCGTCTTCTGTTACGACGATATCCCTTTGGAGACACATCTCCATCCTTTCAACTATATCGCCATCAGCAACTCCGCGATGAGCTGCTTCAGGAGCATTCTTCATGTCTGGGAACAGGTAACTTCCCCAGCTCTTTAAGCTCTTCGAGCTACCCTTGCCACCACTGTGGACGCTGGAACAGATATGCAAGTGGCACATCAACTCCCGATAAGTCTCGAGCAGCGCAGGCTCCTGTTTCTCCAGAATAGCCAACTCCGCCTCACAGGGAAAGTACTCTTCGTATGGAAGAGACCCGAAAGGCAGAGCAGAGATTTCCCACATCTCATGCAAAGCCATGCCCAACTCGCCAACCGGGGTGAAGAAGGTCCCCGAAGCCGGGCAGTACAACTCAAGGATGGCGTAGAAGCACGCCACCTTCATCTCAATGCCGTAGCAGGTCGCCCTGACGGCCTCATAGAGGTTCAGCTCCTCTAAGTCCTCCTCGAAGTGAGCGAGGATATAGTTGGTCAAGTCCGCCCACCATGTCTTAGGAGGATGAACCCAACCGGGAGCCCTGAAGTCAGTTGCAGGGTAGTTCCCGTCAACTGCGCAGAATTGAGTGCCAAAGGTCTGCGCCACAGCCGGGTTTCTCTCCCACTGGAAGTTCCCGCGATACCTTCCCAGGGTATAGCCCCATTATGCTGAGGGGAGGACCCGCCCTCGAATAGCCGGACTGAAAGGTCAATCTCCCAACATGGATGGATTCGACGCTTCGGCTTACGCCCCACGCCATCTTCCGAGCCTGAGTCACATTCACAAAGAAGATAAAGGAAAGTGCCGCTTAGTCGACGGAAGGTAAAACTTCTGCCATCCAGTTGAAAGATCCATTGTCCTTCGCCTGCCTGCAACTGGCGATCGGGATCGGATGCGGCATCCCCGAACATAAAGTCGGGCTTTTTGTAAGTCCGACGGTCAACATCCTCAAGAGGAGCCGTGGTCAAGATACTCAGCGTGGTCTGCGGATGACCGCCTTGGATGAGTGTATCCCGGACGAGGGAGCTCCGCTCACTGAACAAAGAAGCCTGTCCATGGAATTGCAGGCTGAGGTTACCATCTGCTCCACTGGTCAGCCCAAACAGACTATTCAGGGACAGAGGGGTGTAGGGCACTGCAAAAAGAAAGAAAAAGAACTATGATTAGTTCAACAATCAAGTGGATACGAAGATATAAAAATTCGCTAAGGCATAGCCTCGCCCCGTGAGCAAGCCAGTAAAGCGACAGCCTCGACAAAGCTTGATCTCGCATACAAATCTGCATTTTACAGAAAACGTCTAAATACCAACTTCGCTTAAGCAGGAAGTGGTATAGCCCTAAGGGCTAAATCATCAAGAGGGCATTATGGTCAAGAGTCACCCTTCGTGGCCATGACTGAAGGACAGACCCGAGTCCTGTTCCTCAACAGACGGAGACGGCCCGAGTAATGGCTTCATACAGAAGCCCAAGGAAAGACTGTTCAGTTCTTAATTCCCTTGTGCAAGGAGAATAGGGAAGTTCAAGGAAACAAGTTCCCTAATGAGGACGGATCATATTCAATCGTCCTAATCGCCAAATGTCGGCTCCAAAGGAGAGAGACCACAGTCTCTAATCAGATAGGAAAATCCTTACCGGTGACTGGTCGCTCGATGACCGAGGAGGAGGACCCTCCGCTGCAGAAGTCGCCACTTCTTTTCCCGCTCGTCTTTTGGGCGCCATTAAAGAGTTGCAAGAGTTCTCAAAGTTCCCTGAACGAAGAAGGAAGAGGAAGAGGGAAAGTCAAGAAATTTCTCTGAAAAGGAGATCTTTTCCTGCTCAGCCCGATCGGGCTTTTATAGGCCAATCAGCGCCTGAAACGAGGCCTCGAAAAGGGCGTATGCCGCCGTTTCGAATTAATTCGAAACGCCGCCCAAAGCGCCTTCCCGAGAAGCGCTGCTTCGATTCCGCTAAAAGTTAACTTCGCCACAAGTTAAGTGCGGGCTTCGCACAATCCTTCAAGGACTTCGCCGAAAGGTTTACCTTAGCCCTCTAAAAAGGCGCTGACATGCCAGTCTCGCGAAGATCACCCAAAGAAAGGACTATGTCCTTAACTCCGCATACGGTTTAGCCCCGCTATGGCCAAACCCTCAAAGAAAGCAAGCGAAGATCAGATGATTAGAAGATGAACTTTCATTGATTTAAAAAAAGAAGGGTACATTGATATTACATCGAAGTTGTGTTTCATACAACATACCCAGTTGCTCGACAGGTAATTTGTGCAAAAAAGCATACAAGTGGTTTTATCCGCTTCTAAGTCAAACTGACTGGACAAAGGAGGCCTTCCTCCTGCACAAGGCTGTAATCAGTGGTGCCGCAAGGACACGGTCATTATTCTCCACAAAAAGGCAGTCTTGCCAGGCCATTTTTGTTGAAGCCTGGCAATAGAAACCTATCGCCGCCAACACGATAGATCACATATAATGGGAATCGGCAGTGATACCAGTGATCTAACGGGTGTGAGGCCCGCTTTCCCGGAAGTGGATCGCCCTTAGAGGCCACCAAAGTTGAAAGTTGGCAATGATGCCAGTGATCTCACAGGTGACGCCCACTACCCCGAAACGGATCATCTCCGACAAAGCGGCTACCAGCCTCACCTCAGAACGAATCATCTCGTATAAGGCTGCCAATAGCCTCTGGGACACGCACCGCTGCCCCGAATTGTTCCTCCTGCTTAAAAGTAAAGCTTCAACCGGGGAAGCATAAGGCAATTTTATGGTTCCTTCCATCAAGTCACAAGATTGGCGAGCATAGCCCACTGCAATGCAAAATCAGAACAGATTAGCAGTTAAGCACAGGAAAGACTGCAAATTAGAATCTTTTGGGTCAAAGCAATCCAGTTTCAGTAAAAGCAGAGGACAAGCCTCGCCTGCACAGCACTGATGGCTGGCTCAACAAACGCCAAGTCCAAGCCCTCACCTATATGGCTAGCCAGACTGACCCCGTGGGATGCAGTCTTAGCTCCGCCTATATGGCAAGACTGGCTCAACTATTGAAGAGACCAAGTCCCAAGTTCTGCCTGCGCAGCGGACTCAATATGCAATGATCTTTCTGTGATCAAGTCAGAATGATAGCTTCACTGGGAAGCTATGTCAAAATCCTTCTCTGCAGATCAGTTAAATAGAGAACAAGGGAAGCTAATCCCTGAAGCAGCTGCCAAAGCTAATCAAGGGAGGTGAATTCCCTAAAATCGGTGAAGTCGTTGAACGATCAAGACTTACCGGTCCTTGCCGGATAATGACCAGAGTGGGCATTCCCACTAGTTCAGAGATCTGAGTATCTCTTTCAAACCAAGAGAAGAGAAGAGAGGTAAAGTACTTCTCTCAGAGGACCTCAAGTGTCCTATTTATAGCCCCCGTGGCCTGAGCGCTGCCGCCTCAAGCGTGGAAGCACGAGCGCCTTTAAGGCATTTATTACGCCTTGAGAACAGGGACGGCTTCCCTTGGAACCGTGCGAGGGAGAAAACGTCTCCCTCATAAAGGCACTTATTGCGCCTTGAAGAAAGGGAATATCCTCCCTCGGAAACGTGCAAATCGAGAATATCTCCCTCGATCAGCACGAACAAAGGAGTAATCCTCCTCGTAACTGGCCCATGGCAGTTGGCCTCGGGAAAGCGACAACGTTTCCAGGGCGAACGTATCTCCAGAAGCCCAGATGCGGAGCTACCCAGACACGAGTCTACATGATTCCTCGGCGAATCTACATCCTAAGCAGGATTTAAAGCGAAGCTGAACTCAACCATCATGGCGACGTTCATACTCCCACCACCACCGATCAAAGCAGTTCAAAGTATTTCAAAGTCTGAGCCATTGCAGACTTTCGAAAATTTTGAAGGGGGTCTTGTTGACACTTAAAAAAGACAAGATTCTTATTGGTCTGAACAATGTCTAAACTTGTTGACATTTACAAAAGACAAGTGACAGACGAGCTGAAGACCAGTTTTTCACCCATCTCCAAGGGACAAGGAAGCACTTGGACTCCACTGATCCAGCAAGCAGACAGTGAACCCGGATTGTTTCTAAACAGACCTCAGCAGGTCTAAGGTGCTAGCACTTAGCATCGCATGAGCCCAAAGGGATAGCCTCGCTTGAGAGGCTAATATCACTCGACTTCGCCTCGAAGCCATCCAAAGCCTCGCCAAGAAGCCAACTGACAGCTTCGCCAAAAAGCCTCTTTTTCGGACTTCGCCAAGAATTGCCTCTAGCTCCGCTACGAGCTCAATGCGGGCAGCGCTGCTATGAATCTGTCACGGTCAACCTTTGACCAATCAGATCTCCGGATGAGGTCGGATCCAATCAGATCAAATCCAATTAAGATCAAATTAGAGATCAATTTTGGCAGTTGATTGCCACAATCTCTTCACTCTTATAAAATGAGTAAGAAGATCAGGGGAAATCTTCCAACGATATGGAAAGGATCAAAACAGATCAAGAGGATCAACCGACCTGCCAATTCTAGCTCTGCAGAAGCTATCTTAGCCTCGCAGCAAAGCTACTTTCCAGATTTAAACAGATTTGATTCAATCTGTTTCCATATCCTCAAGGGACGATTATACCCTTGCTCTCCCTATAAATAGCCCGCCAGGGGTACAAGGAGAGGATCGATCAATCGAGAGAGAGAGGACCACGCACATATACTAGAGGACTCCACAAGCAGAGGCTTCTTCAAAAGCACCGTGCGCTCTCGAATTCAGAGACCTTTTAGAGAATTGCTTTCTCTATCCAGGGTGTTGATACCCTAACATCGTCCTTCTTCTCAAGGAATCTCCGGAACCAGGCGAGAAAGAATTCCTAATTGAAGGCGATTTTGAGAAGCAGCAAGAGGGTTCTACCACCTTCTATTCTCTGATTCCCCGAACCAGGCGAGAAGGGAATCTCATCGCTCGCATCGTCAAAGGGACAAAGTGGTCGCGCGCTGACTAGACTCCTATCGGCACACTTCTCCAGAATCTCTGAGGAGATCTACTTGTAATCTTTTTAAGAATACTTGTAATTTAGCTCCTCAACCCTTTTTTGTAAGTTTTTTCCCCTTTGCAAACATAATGGAAAACAAGATGGCGACTCCGCTGGGGACGAAATTCTCCACTGCCGAGAATCAAGTGTCGCAATGCGACGAACAGACCTTCGGGTCTAACTCTGAATTCAGAAAAGCCGGTGCAGCCAGAGCTTCTCTGGCTAAATCTTTAAGGAAAGTCTCTACGGAGACTGAAAAGGTTCTCTACGGACCTACTGCGGTTATTTGGCGCAACAAGGGAGCATGTCCGCAGTCTGATTCTTTTACTTGCGGGAACTTGGTGGTTCGGTTCGATCAAGCAAGATTTGAAGAAGTCCTCTCTGGGGGTGGCCCAATGCTTCGAGCTCGGAAGCATAGGAAGGTCTCCACGACCAAGGTTTCAAATCAGAAACCGAAGTAGAATTCTGCCAACACCCCTCAGCCTCGTGTGTGGCTAATCAGGTTCTTTGCGAACCTAAGTCTCCTCTGCCAAGGCGGTATGGAAGCCTAAACAGAAGTCTTCAGCCGAAGCTTCAGGCGTAGCAACGCCTAAACCGTGCCTCTCCTGCGAAGAGAAAGGCAAGATGCCTGTCTGCTCCAATCATAAAGTTACGACGGCAACCATACCGTCGTCCAATTCAAGGGCAGCGATGCCTCGCGCCGGCCTCGTTCTCATGAGCGAAGCTACTGTACCACAGAGTACGCGCAGGGTTCATGACCGCAAAGCCGAAGCCAAAGTACCATCTAAGGCTAATTGCCTTCGCAGCAGCATAGCGGGTAAAGCACCGCAGCGTGCTCCGCTTTCCAGTGCGTCAAGCACTAAGTTCGCGTCTAATAGCGAAGCTAGAACCAAAGCACTATTCAGTGCTAATCCCATCTACAGGGATAAATGACAGGACATCGCCCTATATGCGACCCAAAAGAGCCTTCGCGCTCGATTGCAGGGACCCAACCGGGTCTGATTTGAGGGAATTGTTGACAGATAGACAAACCTCTTCCCCCTGTTGTCAACAAGTGGGATGTCAGCTGGTGACACTCCACTCGGTCCATTGCCGGCCGGGACCAACTTCCACCACGCCTCCAAGACGACGGTCAGCTTTCGATCGACTATCGGTACAAGTCCCGGTGAAGCACCGCAAAAGGAGCATCTCACGAGATTTACCCTCTGCATCCGTCAACATGACCGGAAGAGGACAAGAGTCCCCAGATCCAGATTACAGCCCAGGTTTAGGCGAAGTCTTGGTGCATGAGGAAGGTGTTTTCCGAAACACCAGATCTAGGGTGGCGATACCCCACACTTATGAACAGCCTTCTTCCTCGATGGCCCTAGCCCCGCCAGAGCGCAGGAGATCACTCCAATCATCGGACGAAGAAGATGAAGATAGTGGGTACGCCTCTTCGGCGACAGCCAGTTCGGTGCGAATAGATAGAGCATCAGTCAATATGGCTGATAACGTCAACGATGATCTTCGTCGGCGCCTGGAAGCTCAGGAGCAAACTTCCAGAACTCAGCAAGAGGCCCTGGACAATATTCAGCAGATGCTCGCTCGACTCCTCAATAACCGGAATAACAATGATGCCGGGAGCAATCGCGATGAGGAGGAACACTTCAGCAATGAGCAACCAAAGCCGGAGAAATCCAAGGAGGGTTCTTCCTTAGACACCGAAGTCCTTAAGGGCCTCCAAGCTCAAATCGCATCCCTAGCTCAGAGGGATGAATTAAAGAAGGTAGGGGCAGTCCGTCCTTATCCGCTGGAGTGGGATTCGGTACCATATCCACCGAAGTTCAAACCGCCAACGCTGCATACCTATGATGGAAAGAGCTCGCCAAATCAACACATCTACTATTTCCGGTCTCAGACTGGTAATGTTATAAGCAATGATGCTGTCATGGCTAGGCTGTTCATTGGCACCTTAAAGGGGTGGCATTTGACTGGTTTCGCAGTCTTCCCCCGGGCTCTATCAACTCCTCAACTCCTGGATCGACCTGGAAACTCGGTTCCTCTCTCATTTCTATGAGGACGATACCGAAGTGACCATGGACAAGCTCCTCTCCACTGTGCAGAGAAGGGGCGAATCTGTCCGTGACTACATTGAACGGTTCAGAAACTTATCCTTGATGTGCCCAGCAGGGATGCCATTACCCATGCTCTTGCAGACATGCAGACACAACTTCCTAGACCAAATGGAAGTTTGATGGGGGCTGTCAAAGCCCACACCTGGAAAGAATTGGTCGAACAAGCTGAGATAGCCGAGAAGTCGGCTAAAAAGTTCGAACCATCCGCCCTAGAGGCAAGTGGGGGATGAACAACAAAGGCGTGGCGACCTACCGCAATCTTCTCAAGCTAAAGGCAAAGAGACTATGTCTGTGGAACTATCCGGAGATGTGCAGTCGAAGGCCAAGAAGAGCGGCTTCGACAATCAGGAACCTAAGTTCCCTCCAAAGCAGTACTCGTTCAAAGACGATCAGGTGGTCACCATATTCCATCTGCTCCACAAAGGGAACAAATGAAGCTGCCGGATGCTCGACGTCCCAATGAGATAGGGCGCACAAACGACCCTAAATACTGCCTCTACCACAGGATGATCCACCATCCTACTGACAAGTGCTATGTCCTCAAGGACAGAATACAAGCCCTGGTTGATGCCGGAGTTCTGACGTTAAAGAGGAGAAGAAAAGAAAGTCACTGCCAATATGGTAACTCTTGAGTTCGGCAAAGCTCCAAAGATCACAGTTCCTGACGGGACTTATGCAGCCCTACGCCACGATTGGAAGTCAAGCATCCTCCAGCTGTAGCTCAACATAATAAGGGTCTTGTTCCCTTAACATTGGAGACAGGGGAAGTCATGTGGATACATCCGGACCTCGTCCAAGACGTACAGCGGGATCCAAAGCAGCCCGATTCAAAGGGCAAGTCTTGCAATGTCATCTCCATCCTGCCAGACGACGGCAATCTTACATCGGCTTCCCTCAGTGATTCAGAAGGAGAAAAGCTTGCTTGCACGGCGCAAGCCGATACGCCTCAACAACGGGCACCCGATCCGGAAAACCATACTTGAGGCAGTATGAAAAGTCTACTGACGAGATACAACAGCAAACGACGTCAGTACAAGTACCAGCATCCACTCCAATCCCAGCCAAAGGGAAAGAAAAGCCTAAGGAGGTACGATTCGACCATGTGTTGAAGAAACCACCAGGCCAAGGGTTTGATACGCCCTTTCGGTTTGACATATTGGCTCAGCTGGCCAATATCCCAGCTCGTATCACTATACACGAGCTCCTTCGCCTCTCAAAAGAGACAAGAGAAGCACTCAGGGATGCGCTAGCCAATTCAGAATCCTTTCTGACATGCATGCCTGAAATCCCTAATGATGACGCTCAGTCTTCCTGCCCAGAATGTCATCATGCACAATCAAAGGTGCCCGTTATTACCTTCACAGCGGAAGATATGCTTCTCAAAGATAACAAGCACGATCGACCTCTGTACTACACCGGATATATCGGTTCAACATGCATTGAAAGAATACAAGTCGATCCGGGGTCCGCACTCAGCATCATCCCAAAAGGCTTCTCTACTTCCTCGGCATACCATTGTACAGGTTGTCCGCAACCACTACTACAATATACGGTTTCAACGCCGGAGCAGTCATCCACTGGGGAAAATCCGACTCCGTTGCAGAATCGGGAGTCTGAAGTCAGAAGTGACATGCTATGTCATTGATGCTGACACATCATATAACCTGCTGCTAGGACGACCATGGATCCATGCCAACTGGATCGTCCCTTCCACCCTCCATCAATGCTTCAAATATGTTGAAGATAATGCGACAGTACGAACTGTCTTTGCTGAGAGACAACCATTCAAAGGAGTGAAAACTACTTCACTGACGCTCTCCTATATCAAGAGGCCGGTGGAGCACTTAAAGAATCATTGCCGGACGATGATGAAAGTGGCAACGAGGCGGATTCAGAATCTGAAACAGATGCCAGCCATTCTGATTGGTGAACCAGTTATAGCATATCTCAATAACCCCCTATGTATACTCCTTCAGAGGAAAGGTGAATGGGTAATTAATGATAATATTTCTTTTGATTATCCTGCGAGTATTGGGTCGATTAAATCCATTACGGATAGCTCTCTGCACATGCCTTTACACAAGCCAAGTGCGTCCAGTACGCCCATGGAATCCGCAGAAGGAGCTGTCTTGGTGATCCCGCCATCCAAAGAAGGTCAGTTACCGATAATCTTCGGTAGAACCCGACCACGGGGACCCGTGGTCACAGATTCAAGTTCAGACTCAGACACTCCACAATTCTTTCATTACGCGCGGCCAGCGCGCCATATATGAAGAAAATGGGGTACGACTTGAAGCATGGAGCAGGCCTGAATTTCGGAAAAGGAAGGCGCAGTTTGATGCGGAACTTTGTGCCTAAAGGGAAGCCTGCAAATTACTATGATAGTACACGCAGGGGGTTGGGTTACGTCACGCCCACATCGCTAGCAACGGTTCAAGCCAAGGACGATGGATCAGCCCCATCACATTCGGCTTCATCCTCCGAATGGGACTCCGATATCAGCATAGGAGGAATGTTCAAGGACCTCACTGCTAATATGACCTCAAGCAGTCAATTGGAGCCCGCAGAAGCCACTGATGAGAACCATGGGTCCAGCAATTAGACCTTCAATGGAAAAACGATTCGAACTGCGCGAGCCACCTACTGAAGATAAGGTGATGCAGGTCAACTTGGGTAGTCAAGACCACCCTAAGCCCATCTTTATAAGTGAAAGCCTATCACTTACAGAAAGGGAAGAATTGATAATACTCATAAGAGAGTATATAGACGTCTTCGCATGGAGCTACGAAGACATGCCCGGACTTGATCCCACAGGTCGCTATGCACCGCCTAAACATCAAGCCTGACGTCAAGCCAGTCAAGCAGCAACAACGTCGGTTTCGCCCGAACATTATGGAAGCTATTGAAGCCGAAGTTCACAAGCTCATTGCATGTGGCTTCGTCCGGGAGGAGCAACATCCAGATTGGGTGGCTAATATAGTCCCCGTCCTTAAGAAGAACGGGAAAATACGGATCTGCATCGACTACCGTGATCTCAATACGGCCTGTCCCAAGGATGAATTTCCGCTGCCCATCACCGATGTCATGATTGACAACACATGCGGGTTCGAAAGGATGTCTTTCATGGACCGTTTTTTCAGGGTACAACCAGATTAAGATGTATCCCGACGATGAGAAGCATACTTCGTTCCGAACACCATTGGGGGTATACTGCTACACTGTAATGCCCTTCGGACTGAAGAACGCCGGAGCAACCTATCAGCGGGCAATGAGTATGATCTTTCGCGATCATCTCTGAAAAACGGTGGAGTGCTATGTTGACGACATCGCCGTCAAAAGCCGCAACAAGAATGAACATCTTCGCGACCTGAGAACAATGTTCGACATAATGCGGGCTCATCAACTGAAAATGAACCCGACAAAATCCTTCTTAGGAGTGTCAAGCGGCAAATTCCTTGGGTTTATTGTCACATCAAAAGGAATTCATCTTGACCCAGACAAGGTCAAAGCTATTCAGAGCATGCCCCCCAAGGAACCTCAAAGAGCTCAGAGGCTTGCAAGGCAGGCTGGCCTATATCAGAAGATTCATCGCAAATCTCTCAGGCCGCTGTCAGTCGTTCACCCGGCTCATGAAAAAGGGTACTTCCTTCGTATGGGATCAAGCTTGTTAGGAAGCTTATGAAGACATCAAGAGGTGCCTCACAAAGCCTCCAGTCTTAGTGGCCCCTACATCAGGGAGCCATTCCTGCTTTATGTAAAGGCTATGGACTACTCCCTCGGTGCCCTCCTCGCTCAAAAGGACGACAATGGCCACGAGCAGGCCATTTATTATCTGAGCAGAACTCTCATAGGAGCGGAATCTCGCTACAACCCTATCGAGAAAGAGTGTTTAGCTCTCGTCTTCGCTGTCCAGAAGACACGACATTATTTGGTCGGCCAGACCATACATGTCATCTCCAGAGTAAATCCATTGCGTCTTCTTATGACGAAGCCAGGATCATTGAATTCAAGATTGGCTAAGTGGGCACTTTTATTGTCTCAATACGACATGATCTTCACGCCTCAGAAGGCGGTTAAAGGCCAGGCCCTTGCAGAGTTCTTGGCTGCTCATCCCATTCCGGAGCATTCAAAACTTCACGAAGACATCCCTGATGAGGTCTTCGAGTCTAATGCAACCTCATAAGAGGAGGTATGGCAGATGTTCTTTGATGGAGCATCGCGAATGGGCCCTAAAGGAAAGATTATTGCCGGAGTGGGGGTTATGTTTATCTCCCCACAAATCATGTCCTGCCCAGAGCATTTTCTCTGACAGAATCGTGCTCCAACAATGTAGCAGAATATAATGCTCTACTCATTGGTCTTCAGCTCGCCCATGGAATGGGGGTACGCTACCTACCTCGAAGCTTATGGCGATTCAAAACTGATCATCAATCAGGTTAAAGGCGAATACGAAGTCCGCCATGAGGACTTGGTGCCCTATTACCATACAGCCATCGAATTGGCTAACCTATTTGAAGGTTTCTACATCGGGCAAGTCTCGATCTCAAAATACCAGGCGGACGCTCTTGCTGCGTTAGCAACAACGCTAGCCTTGCCAGCCGACACCGAGTATCACCTCACAGTCGCAACTCGACATCTTGTATGCTTCAAGCACATGCTAAGAACTCGAGAAGTCTATGTCTCCACAGATCTTGAACCAAGAGACTGGCGCTTTCCTCTCATCGACTATGCTTTGCACGGTCTGCTTCCAGACAATCCTAAAGAAGCGGCATCTATTAGACGAAGGTCTCTCCATTTCTACTACGATCCGACTCTGAAGACACTTTACCGTCGTTCATATGACGGTGTCCTCCTCCGTTGCCTTTCTCATTCAGAGGCATAGGAAGCGCTTAAGAAGCGCACGACGGCACTTGTGGAGCTCATCAGCCAGGTCCAAAGCTTAAAGACAGATTGCATAGGCTAGGATATTATTGGCCAACTATGATAGCCGACGCCATCCAATATGCACGAAGGTGTAAAGCATGTCAGATTCATGCAGACTTCATACACCAGCCCTCGGAGTTGCTCCACCCGACTGCTGCTTCATGGCCATTTGAAGCATGGGGAATAGACGTCGTAGGGCCAATCAGCCCTTCTTCGACAAAAGGTCACCGGTTTATCCTAGCAATAACCGACTACTTTTCAAATGGGCGGAGGCTACACCACTGGTTGAAGTCAAAACCTCCAATGTGGTTCACTTTATAAGCACCACGTCATCCATCAATTTGGTGTCCCTAGGCGGATCATCCACGACAACGGTCCCCAATTCATAAGCCAAGTATTCTATCGGTTCTGCGATAAATACCAAATTCAGAATGTGGCTTCAACTGCCTATAATCCTGCTGCCAATGGCTTGGCGGAAGCATTCAACAAAACAATCATCAAGTTGCTCAAGAAATTCGTCTCCTCGAATAAGCGAGATTGGGACGAAAAGCTCGGTGAATGTCTTTGGGCCTACCGAACCACGGTTCGGACACCGACAGGCAATACGCTTTTTCTCTGGTATATGGGTGCGAAGCAGTCATCCCGTTGGAAATCCAGATGCCGTCATTGCGAGTGGCTCTGACCACCAAGTGCACATTAGAAGACAATGATCGATTGCGCCTTCAAGAGCTCGAAGCCCTGGACGAGAAGCGGCTCCAAGCGCAGCAACATATTGAGCTATATCAAGCTCGAATCTCAAAAGCCTTCAATAAGAAGGTCAAACAGAGAGTCTTCCAGAAAGGAGACCTGGTCTTAGCCGTCAGACGACCGATGATTATGACGCACAAGACCAAAGGCAAATTTCAGCCTAAATGGAAGGACCGTTTGTAATAGAAACAGTCTATTCAAATGGAGCATACCGCCTCACGACTGCAGAGGGCGACCTACTCATGATGCCGATCAATGGCAAGTTCTTAAAGAAGTATTATCTTAATCAAGGATCATTCTCTTGATCAAGTTAACACTACACCTCTGATCAAGATCTCCGTGTCCAAAGCACACACAAAGAGCCTTTCTCTTCCTCCAAGTGAGGTCATACAGCCGAAAACCAACAGGAACCTGGCCGCGCATCGGTTATCCTAAAGGGGAATCAAGGTTATGCAGACATTACCTAATAATCCATATCCTTTACGATTAAGGATAGAGGAAAATGTTGGCCTATAAGCCCAACATAAGTCCTTGACAACTCATCATGCTGAGGAGAAAAGCATGGCTAGCCCAATTCAAACGGTAGTTGGTAAAGGCATATCAAACCCGTTGACAGCTGGGGATTTGCTAAAAAATCCTAAGGGACCAGTTCCCATTTGATTCCCTCTCCAAAATCACTTACCAATTCTCATCCATAGGATGGTAAGGTCACATATATTCCGCTGTTATGTTAACATTAAACCTATGACAGCAGTCCTCTCATTTCTCCTCGTGAGAACGAGACCTCCAAAGTCACTTACCAATTCTCATCCATAGAATGGTAAGACCACAAATACGTTTTGCTGTTACGTTAACACTAAACCTATGACAGTGATTCCCTCATTTCTCCCCGTGAAAAACGAGACTTTTCCCAAACTCCATTGCAACCTTGAGCTTGGTGGCGTCTCATCCCGGTTATGTCATTGCGACCTCTGAACCAACAGACAGCTAAGTCTCAATTTTGAACTTGTTGACATTTACAAAAGACAAGTCTCAATCCTGATACTCGTTGACATTTACAAAAGACAAGTATCACCTTCTCTGAAGCTTGGTGGCTTCTCAACCAGTTATGTCATTGCGACCTCTGAACTGGCAGATAGCAAAGTTTCACCAATTTTTTGAGCTTGGTGGCGTCTCATCCGGTTATGTCATTGCGATCTCTGAACCAACAGACAGCTAAGTCTCAATTCCGAGCCTATTGACATTTACAAAAGACAGGTCTCGATACTCGTTGACATTTACAAAAGACGGTATCATCTATTTTTGAGCTTGTTGACATTTACAAAAGACAAGTCTCAATTCCGAGCCCTGTTGACATTTACAAAAGACAGGTCTCGATACTCGTTGACATTTACAAAAGACGAGTATCACCAATTTTTTGAAGCTTGGTGGCGTCTCATCCGGTTATGTCATTACGACTCTGAACCAGCAGACAGCTAAGTCTCAATTCCGAGCCCTGTTGACATTTACAAAAGACAGGTCCGATACTCGTTGACATTTACAAAAGACGGGTATCATCTATTTTGAGCTTGTTGACATTTACAAAAGACAAGTCTCAATTCCGGCCCTGTTGACATTTACAAAAGACAGGTCTCGATACTCGTTGACATTTACAAAAGACGAGTATCACCAATTTTTGAAGCTTGGTGGCGTCTCATCCGGTTATGTCATTGCGACCTCTGAACCAGCAGACAGCTAAGTCTCAATTCCGAGCCCTGTTGACATTTACAAAAGACAGGTCTCGATACTCGTTGACATTTACAAAAGACGAGTATCACCAATTTCTGAAGCTTGGTGGCCTTCTCAACCAGTTATGTCATTATGAACCTCTGAACTGGCAGATAGCCCAGTTTCATCTACCATTGAGCTTAGTAGCGTCTCAACCGTTATGTCATTGCAACCTCTGAACCAGCAGACAGCTAAGTCTCAACCTTGGGCCTGTTGACACTTACAAAAGACAGGACTCATCGATGCTTGCTGACATTTACAAAAGGCAAGTATCCCCTTCAGCCTGCAAAGGGCTAACCTCAAGATTGCTGACGTCTTAATCGGTTATGTCATTGCGACCTCTGAACCGACGGATAGCCACGTCTCAAAGATTACGTCCTCAAGCAAGAACAAGATTGGAGATTCGACAGAAGCCAAAACAAAAGAAAGAATTTCCATTAATTCCAAAAGATAGGGGACACATGGAGGCACGTATACAACGACCTACAAGCGTACAATGTACGATCTGAGCCGCTCTCCGAGGGCATTCAGCCTCGTCTTCCTGTCATCAGCAGCTGGGCAAGCGCTTGTGACCTCAGCTCAGCTCATCAAAGTCCACCGCCTGGGCCAGACGAGCTTCAACTTCTGCCAAAGTTGTCCTCTGTGACAACTCCTGCCGCGCAAACTCCTCACTCTGAGCTCTGAGCTCTTCGAGCGCGCAGTTTCCTCAAGACGCACCGGTATGCCTTGGATAAGAGGAGATTTGCTTTCCTGATCATTTCCTCAGCCTTCGCAATCTTATCCTCAGCGCGGAAGAGCACTAGTGGAGGCGTCAATTGCACTTCCAACCTCCGCTTGCCTTGTTTCCAAGGATTTCAAATCAGAAGAGACGGCCTTAGCAGCCTCTTGAGCGCAAGCCGGGCGGCTCGTGCTTTCGGGCAACAAGATCAGCGAGCTGCTCGTCAGCTAAGGACGCCGGGTCTGAGCGATAGAGATGGCGCCACTCCTCTACAGCCTTCTCAAGGTCATCCACCAGGAGTTCTAAAGCAGCAGCCTGATGATACCTCAAAGTCCCGAATGCTCTCAACGTCACGGGAGAGGACCACCTTCAGCTTTGAGAATGGTACAGGCGAGCCCTTCAAAACTAGGACGATGGTTTCGCTCCAAGCTTGTATAAAAGCTATCGACCAGGTCGCCTATATAATCATTCTCGGCCTCAGCCATTTCGGGCAGGGAGGCAACCTCAGAATAGTCCACCAACCTAGTCGACGCCGTCGCAGAAGAAGCAGCGGGAACACTGACAGTAGCAGGACTAGCCGAGGCAATCTCGGCGGAGTCCTCATGGAAACCAGCACGCCAGCCACCGCGAGGTAGGACTGGCAACCACCTCTTGAGCAGCAGGCTCAACCACCAGGGTTGGAGAGGTAGGGCTTGCAATCACCCTCAGTGCCGCACTCGGCAAACAGTCCGCACCTCACTCGTTGATGTGATTGGGAGTGAGGATACCTCCGGGACTGTCGTCCCTTCAACCCCTGGTCTTTCAGCTAATTTAGGCTGATAAGAAGGAAGGTCGCCATACAACGCGTCCAACACAGCAGCATCCGCCGTGGTCGAAGTGCTCATGTCACCCCTCGATCCTCAGGAAGATCTATCTACTGGCTCTTGAAGCTGATGCATCTTGAGGCCAACGCCTGTAACAAGACTGTAGTTAGTCGGGACACTACATACAGAAGAAGCCAAGAGGGTACACAGACACAAAAGAAAGGATGATGTTGCCTCGAACATCTCGTCGGCCGCACCGTTCTCCAGGGGCTCCATCGGAAAATTTTTGCCTGAATCAGCACGAACAACCGGCTCGCTTTCGCTTGCCGAATATCCTGTAGACCACCCGATAGAGCTCGACGCCTCAGGACTTCTTTTAGAAGTCCCAACGCCTGAAGGACCAACATCAGCCGCGCCACTCCCAGACTCTTCCGAGTGAGCAGGGAATCGGCTGCAGCCCCATAAGTGAATAGGGGATCATAATGTTCCCCTTGTTCTCCAGCTGCCTCAGCTCCTACAATTAAAAGGATTGATGATAAGTCAATGGGACGCACAAAAAGGCGTATTATATGAACAAGGTTAACCTTACCCAGTCCTGGGGCGAATTCACCACTAGTCGGTTCAGCAACCGACAGTTCAGCTGCTAGTGCGGCAGCAGGAGGAATCGCTGTAGAGGGTAACCCTCTACGACAATCGTAGGAGCTTGGCGACGGGGCTTCTTCGCCAATGACTTCCTACGAGATCCACTACCTGCCCGCTTTCTCTTGAAGTGGACGTCAGAATCCTCTTCTTCCACTACTCCCGCACGTCGTGGGGAAGACGTCCCCACCACACCAGAGCCAGCCGCAAGGAGTATCAGCTCCACCCCCATCTCGAAGCGAGGACCCCCGCATCAGAAGCCTCGCTGTCATCCACAGCGATGAATTCTTCCAAGCCGGGGACACGAACCCGTTTGCCTTCTCTCTTATCAGAGGCTTTCCGCCTCAGTCGCTGAGAGATTAACTTCACACCGAACTGTTGGCGTTAAATCCAGGAGGTGTGGAGTTGGAAGCCGCGTACCACTGGAAAAGCACAGGGTCGTCGAGAGGCCGGATCCTGCAGCGGCGTGGCGTAGCCACGCCCCAGTGCCATCCGCAGTGAAGAACCGCCATTCACGGGCCCCATCAATAAGACTCCCCATGAAAGCCAGGTCCGAATTGGGGTTGCCCACATACAGCTGGTCGTACCCGAATTGGCGGGCAAATCGACTCGGGACGTAGGGTTCCAGGTAGCAGGTATCCCCACTCCTGTACAGCAAGTTGAGGGTCGGATGCTGACCAGCCACTCGAAAACGCTCGACTCATGAGAGACCGCCCTGACTCCGCATCTCGGAATTCCTCGTTGTATCCTGCACCCCGATGCGAGGAAAACAGCGGAACAGGCTATAAGCGTCATGACGACGCACTAACTTACGGGCCTCGGCCACGTAGGTTTTCATCCAAGAACAACCTTCGAATCCGCGGAGAAGCGCCGTTCGAACACCCTGCGGAGGGTCTTTTCCCAGCTCCAATCAAGGAAGGCAGTGTAGGGCGAACCACGCCATCAAGTAGGTGTACGGCAGACCCACCCTAGGATGGGTCCATCGCAAGGAAGGATAGCACTCTTCCCACGTCTTGTCGCCGGCGGCCTGCAGAAAGCCTCCGTTAATGCGCGAAGGCCTCTTTGAATACAGCAACACCATGGCCGAGAGAAGACCCAGACGTGGCCATGGGCCAGCGAACGGCGGGTAGCAGAACATTCGGATGGACGATGTCACCCGAGAAGAAGGAACAACAACACACTTCTTTAACCCAGACGGTTAAGAAACCGGCCAGCAGCGCCGTTCGAGACATAGGCCAACCGGCCTGATGGTGAAAGCTCCGAAGGGTATCACCCTTCTCATAGGGACCAGCGTCTTCTGTTACGACGATATCCCTTTGGAGACACATCTCCATCCTTTCAACTATATCGCCATCAGAAACTCCGCGATGAGCTGCTTCAGGAGCATTCTTCATGTCTGGAACAGGTAACTTCCCCAGCTCTTTAAGCTCTTCGAGCTACCCTTGCCACCACTG
>JAVJIF010031094.1:0-158746 GCA_038442645.1 Agave tequilana
AAGGAGAGAGGGGACACGATGTGATCCAAATCTCTGGCGCGGCCGCGGAAATGTGGCCTAGGCTACGTTTTTGCGGCTCTCTGGCGCGAATGCGCTAGAGTCTTGTCGTGTAGCTGGCTCTGGTACTTACCTGGTGTAGGTTTCTCAGAGTTGATCTTTCCCTCTTCTAACTGCAGCAGAATATATTTCCAAGTGGCGAGCATATTCTTTGGCTTTAAAATCCTCAAATAAATGAGATTTTTGGCTTCTTCTTCTTCATTCCACACCATGAATTTAGGAACACACAAGAAAACCAGCATTAGCAATATTTTGTATTAAATAAATGTGATGATGTGGTATGAAATATGCATATCGAGACGCTAATCACACCCTATACTTATCTTTTGCTCGTCCTTGAGCAAAACAGAGAATCAAAAAGCTAGCTATTTTATTACACAACTTTCACAGGCAAGCGATTGTACTGAGAATGTGTAACAGCCTTTAAACCTCTAGGTTTCCCCTAGAGGAGGAGTTTTGTCTCCTGAGGGTTTTCAACAGATTACACCCACAAAATCCACGAAAAGAATGAAAATGTTAGTATTTTTTTTTTTTGAAAAATTCTTCTTAAAGTAGAAAAAGACTTTTTAATTTCTTAAGTAAAAATAGCTAAATATTATAAGTATTAGGTCTAACCCTTATTAGTCCTTACTATACTTTCGTTTTCATGCAAGAATATGGTCTTTACTAAGTTTAAGAGAAATTATGTACTTCAAACTCATTTTTTTTTGCCTTAAATAATATGCATTGTGTGAAGTGATGATTTACTTGGACTTTTTCGACTCAAACTCTAATGCCACAAAATTTATTAGTGTTTATTTATGTACCATTTTTGCGTTTAATTTCCTTAGGCTTTTTCATTTACTTGTGTAATGAGTTTTTAACCGATGACTCCCAAACTAGGCGGTCTTAGGGCACCAGGTGAGAAAATATTCCTAAGTTTAAATACTCAAGTAAACTAGGTCACGAAAATGAGGTATATTTCCTTTAGGCATGAATAATCATGCTTCTTGAGGCACAGTTATTCAGCTTAATCAGATTTATAACTATATATATATTTTTTGGCACTTAGAGTCTTTATCTATAAATTCTAAGAGTGTGTGTAAGTCATTACATATTTACTAAGGAAAAATTAAAAAGATTATTTATTTTTCTAATTCCTCCTAAATTATCAATTTAACCAATAATCTTTTATTTAGGTTAAAGTAAAGAATTTCTAACTTGGTTTCCTTAATCCTTATAACTATTTTGTATTTTTATAAAAAGACTATAAAAAATTCACTACTACTTTAAGATTTTTTAATTTTATCATATATATATTTTTCAAATTTTTGTAAAAAGGAAGAAAAAGAAATACTAAAAGGAAGAAAAAGAATACTACAAGCCTATGTTAGTATCCCTCCCCCACACTTATCTAATGCATTGTCCTCAATGGATGATATGTGAATGTAAAGGCAATAAACAGGTGTAAGGAAAGATATACAAAAATTATGATAATGTACAAAGAATTCCTAATTTTAAGTAGTTACAAAAAAATTTCTTTTTTTTAATTATTTTTTTTTTTGGGTTTGTGGTGGGTAAAGTCACTTGTAAGATGGGTCTAAAAGACCCATGATATGTTCAGCTTGTGACTCTGGTTCAGTAGTTAGAAATGGCTGCAGTCTTTACCTATTCACCTTAAATTCCTCACCACTCTTTGGATCAAAAATTACCACCGCACCATGTGGAAAGACGCAGAGCCCAGCGAAGGGCCCGAACTAATGAGTCTTGAGTTTCGCCGTAAAGATGTGAAGCCATGAATTGTAGAGTAGAACTTTTTGAAAATACAGCTAGACGGGGGTGAATAGGTGTATAACTAATCTAATAAATGATGTGGATTTAAAAATAATGGCAATACTAAGTTTCCCAAGAGTGTAGCTGAATTTTCGGTAACAGGCTCTGAATTATCTCCTCTAGATTCCTCTAAATAAGAGTTAAGGTGCTATATGAAGCTCTCTTGGTTCAACACAAGTAGGGACACACAAACAATACCAAGCATATATGAGATATGAACAATATAATGCAATACACGATATAAGAGAGAAAAAGTTAAGAGATAGTGGATCAAACACAAACACCAAGATATGTTTCGAGATTCGAGCCACTGCTCTACGTCCCCGCCTTCACACAGAAGGATTTTCACTATGCCACACAGGACCTCCCACACAGGGAACCTCCACCAAGGAGTTTATAAGTACAAAGTTAGGTGTACACAACTCCTCTATCCAACACAACCACCTCTATAGAAGAGGCAAGGCACACAAGCCAAAATAACAACCACCTCTGCACAAAGAGTGATAAGGCACAAAGCCTAACAACAACCACAATCACCTCTTCATAAGAGGGATAACCACAAGCCCAAAGCTCAATCACCTCTACACTAGAGGGATAGGAACAAAGCCAAAGTAAAGGAAAGATTGCAACTTGGTGATCACAAGAGACCATAAACAACTCTTGGTGATCACAATAGACCACAATTATAATTCTCATAAAAATAAGATCATATAGATAGGATAGAGATGATAGCTCAAGTGTGAGAAAACAAAGTGTTTGGAAAACAAATCACAAAGAAAAATACTTGAAAAACTACTAGATAGAGATAGAAATGAAGATCAAAACCAAATTCCCAAAGACTATATTTTTCCTTATTTTTCCAACTCTTGAAAACAAAATAAGATAAATCTTTTTGGGACAAAAACTCTTCAAAACCTTGCAGCTAAAACCTTGTATAGATGGGAAATTTGATCTTGAAATCCTTATTAAAAACAGCCCAAGAGGGCCCCTTTATACAGGCCCCAAACAAAGAGCTGTTGGCAGCTGGAAAGGGCAGAATTGCCCTTCCGGTTGACCAGCCGGTCGACCGGCATAACGATCATATTTCTAACCGTTGTGCCTCCGGTCGACCGCCTAGTCAACCGGGCCAAGCCTGTCGGTTGACTGGCAGCACCCGAGAGTTGGGTGCTTACAATCGGTCGACCGTGCGGTCAACCGGCCTTGTAGGCTGGGCTTTTTGTGCACGTCTCGTGCACATCTATCGACCGGACCGGTCGACCGTCCATATGGTCTGGCTGGGTATTTGGGACTTGAAAACTTGGTTATTTAATTCAAATAAAATCTCATAAATACTCATAATTTCACAAAAATAAGTTCTTGTTAGATCTTTAAATAACAAATATGTGTGACTAAAAATCAACACATTATTATAAACCATTTGAACTATTTTTGTGATATAAAAATTTTGGCCTTTAACAAAAATCGTATTTTTCGAAACTTGAATTTTGAAACAAAAATCGTTTTCTCCAAAACTTGTATAAATACAAAAACATGATATTGAAACATATTTGAAGCATATTGTGTATTGATAGAATCCAATACACATGTAAGAGATATATCTTTGTTTTTAACATGAAATCCAAAATAGGTTTTATTACTTACAAAAAAAACACATGAAATAGACCATCAACATAAGTTTTTCCAAATATGTGAAGATGTATATAGATGAAATCTAATATACATTAAACTATGTAAACTTGTTTTGATTCTATCTATTCATGAAAATCATATATATGTGAACTTGAAATCCAAACCGGTTGAACCGAAAACCAAAACATATTAAAATAGTATGTGTGTGTTTGTGTGAACTTGAGCATATCAACACCAGTCTATCTTTACACAAGATTTAAACAAACCAAAGTCTTCTTGTCGATCCTCATCTTCAAGCTGACCCGATCCAAACACGATCCAACGAACTTGACTCCAACTGAGTGCTAGATGCGTTCTTGACGCGCGAGCTCTTGAATCTACATGAGTTAGCTCTAAAACTCCTTTGTTAAGCTAAATACGTACTAATATCTTAATCAATAACTGAAATTGTATAAACACAAGATCATTAGTAAACTAACATTCATAAGTTAGTCATCTCAATACTAAGGTGAAAGGCCTCTGGACCCACTTTTTGATGATGACAAAACTTATGAGGTTTTATATATATGCATCCATTAAGGATAGGCTTTCTAGAAGCTCCCCCTTAACATATGCATAATCAATAAATATAGAAAGATATGCAATGAAGCTCAAGATACCAATAAAATAACATATATGCATAACACATAGGAAAACATGCATATATAAACCGGAATCCTTCTCCCCCTTTTTGTCACCATCAATAAAGGGGTGATCAGTCACATGTTTTGCATATACATTGTCACCTTACCATACTTTTTAGCTAATAAATCCCATTAATAAATCTTCTTCTTCTTTGTTTAATGTAGGCCTAATTGCTAAAGAAAGGAAAGAAAAACAAGCCCAAAAGCCCACCAAATTCTGATTTAATTCAAAATAAATTCAAAATCAAGGAATCAGGGCAAAATCTTGGCATATCAGAGAGGTTGAAAACCGGTTGAAAAGAATCCTCCCAAATCAAACGGTTGAAGCCAACAATCAAAGGTTGTTTCATCAAATCCTGGAGTAGAAACGAGAGAATCAGAAGAAGATACAGGAGAATCACCAAATCAGGGGAGCCACCCAATTGGGTGTGGCCAACTGGCCACACCAGGGCCGCAGAAACGTGGCCGAGCGTTTGCTCCCCCAATCTTCTCAGGATCTCCCCCCTCTGGTTTTTCCCTATAAATATCAGTTTCAACAGAGCAAAAAGGAGCAAAGACTAGGATTAGAATTTTGTTTATACTTTAAGGTTTAGGCTCTTTGTTAGATAGTATAAAAGTTATATTTTTTTTTGCAATTTGTAGTTCAGACAAATACTTGTGAGAGAGAGGAATTGAGTGCTTGTAACTTGAAGATTGAAGTGACATCAATACAAGAGTCGAGCTACATTTTTTCCACTCATTTTACAGTATGTCTTGCGTTATTTACTTGCATTTTTCTTTAACTTTCATGAGTAGCTAAATCGATTTTCTGGGCTCACTATTGTACCTCTCTTCAATTCTTCTTCTTTTCTGATTTTAATGAAAAAGACCCAATGAATCACTTGCATGCCTAACTTAAAGCCTTTCTTCTTGAAAGTGTTCTTGAAGGCACATGAGCATGGGTTTGGATTTTTAAACTCATACTTCTTTTAAGAACGTCTCTTGAACTTGTTTTTATCTCATACCTGCTTCTTCGCGCTTGATGATTTAACATTCGATTCAAAACGGTTTCTTAAAGAAAAGAGTTAACTTTTCTAACCATCTTATATGCTTTACTTCAAATTTTCTAAAGTCAACCTTAAGTTTTGCCTATCATCAAGTTGAGGCACTAAGGATTTCAATAGAAGAATAAACGGTTGAGTAGTGAGATAGTGAGCCAAGATTTTCTTCTTCATTAAACAACAAATCACTTTCTATACTTTATACAAAATTCACCTTTTCCAAAGCCTTCTTCAAAGTTGCAATTTCTCTTTAATCATCTCCCTTCTTTTCATTCTCCTTTCAATTAAAAAACAAGCACAATTCTTTGTTACTAAATAAAATAACGAAAAGCTTTCATCGCATTCCTCCTCATGGACACGACTCGTTAGCCACAAGCTACACGGTAATTTCTTAACTTTTTGATTGTTCTTTCATTTTAGCAATCAATTTTTGGCGTAGTTGCCGGGGAAAGAAAGTTGATAACCAAGTGTCAACACCACCTAATCCTAGTCAGTACAATCACACTTCAGCATCCACCTCATCTAATCCCGCTCCTTCTAAACTTGATGAATCTGAAAAAGATAAGTCAACCAGTCATGTGCACCAGCCTATAGCACCATTTCCTAATAGGCTGAAAAATAATAAGCAAAATCCACACATGGATAAGATAATTGAGAACTTTAATCAAGTGAACATAAATGCGCCACTTCTTGATGCCATCTAACAAGTCCCAACTTATGCTAAGTTTTTTAAGGACATGTGCACCAAGAAGAGAAAAACTAATGTACCTTAAAAAGTCTTCTTAGCCACTAACATTAGTGAGCTACTATCGGGTCTGATCCCTGTTAAGTACAAGGATCTAGGTAGTCCAACCATTGCCTGCACAATAGGACAAGCCGAGATTAGTCGTGCACTTCTTAACTTGGGGGCAAGTATCAACTTGCTTCCATTCTCAGTTTATCAACAACT
The DNA here is from genome assembly GCA_038442645.1 of Agave tequilana. Classification (NCBI taxonomy): domain Eukaryota; kingdom Viridiplantae; phylum Streptophyta; class Magnoliopsida; order Asparagales; family Asparagaceae; genus Agave; species Agave tequilana. The sequence continues at coordinate 6,171 of JAVJIF010031094.1, forward strand.
CGGGTTGGGCGATCTTAGTCCAACTCGAGTTACTATCCAACTGGCTGACCGTTCAGTGAAAGTTCCAAAAGGGGAGATTAATGATGTCCTTATCCGGGTTGGAGAGTTTATTTACCCTGTTGATTTCATAGTTCTAGAGACACAACCTGTGTCTAACTCCAATCATAGGGCTCAAACTCCTATTATCCTAGGGTGACCATTCCTTGCTACTGCCAATGCCATCATCAATTGTAGGAATGGGTCCATGAGGTTAACTTTTAAGGACATGACTAGAGAAGTCAATGTCTTCAACCTAGAAAAACAACCTCGTAAGATAAAAGATCAAACATTTGAGGTAAACTTTGTTGAAAATAATTGTGATGAAAAGAGTGAAGATATAGAAGATGAGTCGCTGGTTCTTAATGAATTATTTAAGAATGAATGTGATTATCTTGATGAGAAGGCATATGTTGGAGATCCTAATGTTAGAGTACCCTTTAAAAAGGAAAATTTTGATTTGAATATCTTTACTTTCGATGAGCCAACCAATAATGTATCGCATGAGAATATAATTCAAGAACCTCCGATTGACATACTCTTTAAAAACCTCTTCGAAGAAGAACTCATGTATTTGGATGAACCAACTAGGGATCTTTTGGTTAATTACACATTTCTAAGGAAAAGTGTTGACCTAAGCTTTGAGAAGATATATGGAACTGAGTTAGAATTCTTAGGCATTCATAGTGAGAAAGTTCCAACTGAGAAGTGTGATGGTGATCAATTTTTGAATAATGAATGTAGAAATATGAGGAAGGAAAACCTAAAGAAGTTTAGACTGGGGAAGAAGAGAGCTAAAATGACAGAAAAATTGGCCTCCCCACTATGCCTTATAAAGAGGACCCATTGCAATGACGGGAAGAGAGCTAGAGGGATAAGATCGAAAAAGATCTAGGTGTGGGAGAAACTTGATGTTGTACATATTTCTGTCTAATATATGCACCTCTTTTACATTTCATTTCATGCATGTATACATTTCTTTCATACATTGGGGACAATGCATGAGATAAATGTGGGGGAAGGTTCTAACATGACTAATATAACAAAAAAAAAGAAAAAATAAAAAATATATAAAAAAACTTTTTGAAAGGTTAGAACAATATTTTGATATATTTTTTGTAAGAAATTAAGTCAATTTTAAGGAATAGGAAAATCTTAATTAGGATTTCTTATGCTTGGTCAAAGTCAGATAACTTGTTTAATTTTTAGGGTTAGGAAGAAAATTTGTGAAAGTAATTTAGTCTTAATATTTACCTTGATGAAATATGCACACTAAATACACTTACACACTTAGGGTTTAAAAACAAAGACTCTTATGCCTTATAAAAAATATATAAAAAAATAAACAAATCTAATTATTGATTAGCTAGGTGCTTTGGCCTAAGCAAGCCTTGATATTTATGTAAAAGATAATTAGATAAGTTTGAAATATATATATATATATATATATATAAATCCTCTGATTAAGCTGGGTATTTGTGCCTCATGAAGCATAAGTATTCACGCCTTAAAGGGGTACATTTCATAAATAAAAACCTTGATTTCATGGTCTTGTCTGCTCAAGTGTTTAAGTCCTTAGGGGTGTTTTCTCACCTGGTGCCCTAAAACTGTCCAGTTTAGGTGTCACTGACTAAAGGCTCGTTACATGGGCAGATTAGAAAGCCTAATAAAATTGAGGAATAAATTCCACCAAAAATAAATATAAGGCATAGGAGTTAATGTTAAAGAACCCTTAGTCAACTTCACAGTCACGATGGTGCATACGACTCAGGGTAAATTAATAGACTAGATGCGAAAGACAATTTGACTCCTTACTTTGATTGATGATATGTTTTTGAATGGAGACTAAGTTTAGGAATGAAAAATTTGATATTCCTATAACTTATAGATTACTTAAACTCTCACAAAAATACTTCAAATATTTTCTCTTTTCAAAATGCTTTTCGAAAATACTAATTTTTTTCTTTCTTTATGGATTTTGTGGGTGCAATCCACTGAAAACTCTCACGAGATAAAACTCGTCCTCTAGGGGTAACCTAGAGGTTTAACGGCATGTTGCACATGCTCAATGTAATCGAGTGACCTACGAAAGTGGTCTAATAATTGATTAGAATTAGTCTGATGTTTTGCTCGAGGGCAGCAAAAGATAAGTGTGGGGGTGTGATCAGTCACATATTTTGCATATACATTGTCACCTTACCATACTTTTTAGCTAATAAATCCCATTAATAAATCTTCTTCTTCTTTGTTTAATGTAGGCCCAATTGCTAAAAGAAAGGAAAGAGAAACAAGCCCAAAAGCCCACCAAATTCTGATTTAATTCAGAATAAATTCGAAATCAAGGAATCAGGGTAAAATCTTGGCATATCAGAGAGGTTGAAAACCAGTTGAAAAGAATCCTCCCAAATCAAACGGTTGAAGCCAACAATCAAAGGCTGTTTCGTCAAACCCTAGAGCAGAAACGAGAGAATTAGAAGAAGATACAGGAGAATCACCAAACCAGGGGAGCCACCCAATTGGGTGTGGCCAACTGGCCACACCAGGGCCGCAGAAACGTGGCCGAGCGTTTGCTCCCCCAATCTTCTTAGGATCTCCCCCCTCTAGTTTTTCCCTATAAATACCAGTTTCAACAAAGCAAAAAGGAGCGAAGACTATGATTAGAATTTTGTTTATACTTTAAGGTTTAGACTTTTTGTTAGATAGTACAAAAGTTATTTTTTTTTTACAATTTGTAGTTCAGACAAATACCTGTGAGAGAGAGGAATTGAGTGCTTGTAACTTGAAGATTGAAGTGACATCAATATAAGAGTCGAGCTACATTTTCTTCCACTCATTTTACGGTATGTCTTGCGTTATTTACTTGCATTTTTCTTTAACTTTCATGAGTAGCTAAATCGATTTTCTGGGCTCACTATTGTACCTCTCTCCAATTCTTCTTCTTTTCTGATTTTAATGAAAAAGACCCAATGAATCATTTGCATGCTTAACTTAAAGCCTTTCTTCTTGAAAGTGTTCTTGAAGGCACATGAGGATGGGTTTGGATTTTTAAACTCATACTTCTTTTAAGAACATCTCTTGAACTTGTTTTTATCTCATACTTGCTTCTTCGCGCTTGATGATTTAACATTCGATTCAAAATGGTTTCTTAAAGAAAAGAGTTAACTTTTCCAACCGTCTTATATGCTTTACTTCAAACTTTTTAAAGTCAACCTTAAGTTTTGCCTATGATCAAGTTGAGGCACTAAGGATTTCAATAGAAGAATAAACGGTTGAGTAGTAAGATAATGAACCCAGATTTTCTTCTTCATTAAACAACAAATCACTTTCTAAACTTTATACAAAATTTACCTTTTTCAAAGCCTTCTTCAAAGTTGCAATTTCTCTTTTAATCATCTCCCTTCTTTTCATTCTCTTTTTAATTAAAAAACGAGCACAATTCTTTGTTACTAAACAAAATACCGAAAAGCTTTCATCGCATTCCTCCTCGTGGACACGACCCGTTAGCCACAAGCTACACGATAATTTCTTAACTCTTTGATTGTTCTTTCATTTTAGCAATCAGGGTGAGGACAAAAAAACAATAAACATATCTTAAAAATAAGCTTTTGATACCAGTAAACACAATCAATTGAAAGAACCAATTGAAAAAAATAATCTTTTTATGAATTGATACCAATAAAAGGACATGATATCAATTGAAAATAAACACCAAATTTTTAGGTAAACACTATATTCATTTTGCAATAAGGATACCAATTTGAAAATAATACCAATTTAAAATTATTGATACCAATATTAAAACGTAAACAGATACCAAAGCAAAATATTTTTCATCATAAAGAGTGGGAGTAAGATACCAATTGAAATGTAAAACCAATTGAAAGATAAATAAAAAAATTTCTCCCCTTTATGAAATACCAATAAAAACAATGAATAAGCTTGTATATGATACCAATTAAAAAATAATTGACATTAAGAACTAAATCAAGCTTAGTAAGAAATAATTTATGTTAGATGTATGGCATATATGTTTAATCATAAGAAAACATTTATATGTATGTATCAGAGCAATATAGTGTTGCTTTAGATATGATCCATTCATATATAGAAAACATGAGTTTATAAACATATGAAATATCATAAAGATCATGTGTATATCTCATATACCTACCACTCTTTTCATGCATATGTTTAAAGATATTCAATAAGGGTAGACAAGGCATAGTCGCCCATCCAACCGCCCTTTCAAGGTAGGGATTTTAAAAAATCATGATTTGAAAATATTTTAAACCGCCCTTTTAAGGTAGGAATTTTCAAAAATCATGATTTGAAAATATTTTAGCATGGTTTTGAAAAACTCTACCAATTGAAGAATCAAGAGACTAGTTTAAAATAATTTTTGAAAAAAAACTAGTTAAAGATCCTTTAAAATAAAATCAAATCATATATCCCATGAAAACATGAAAATCACACAATAATTGACACTCAAGGTCTATAAAGCACATATAAGCTCATGAAACAAAAATTCATGAGTAAACACCAAACATAAAGTGTAAGAATCATGTAATCAACAACATCATGGAAATAGGCAATGAAGTTTCATAAAATTCCTTTATAAATATGAAAAACATAAAAATTTAATTTTCAGCAAAACAATACGAACTTCAAGGCATATGTATATTTTGTCTAATCTAGAAGTATACATATATATCCCAAATACAAGGGAGTCCATAATAGAATTTTGCATTAAAAGCAAGTTACTCTAGGATAGACATATATATCTAATAGTTTTAGACAAAATTAACATATACATGAAGATAAACACATCTTCATAAAAATATGTACAAAAATAGGGGAAAAAGTAAGGATACAAGAATCATCGAAACTAGGTTATACAAGTACATCCAATAGGTACACATGAGAAATAAAGCACAAACACATGAAGAATAAATGTGTCTCATTAGTTATACCAGTATAATCACAAGTTTTAATAAAAGTTTCATCTAAAAAGTAATCAAAATATTAAGTGCAAAATCATCAATAAACATGATCATTAAGATAAATGCACGTGTTTTAGAGCTATGATATACACAATAGCAAAACTATGAGAACACAAAATATGAATCCATATGAACATGAGTGTATCTCAAATACTACTTATGTATATCACAAGTCTAATAAATATTGCATTTAAACATAAAGAACACGAAAAATCAAACATACTAAGCATGTAAACAAAATAAGGAGTTAGAGATAATTATCAAACTAATAGGCAAATCTCTATGTCTCCAAACCATGGTGGTCTTCCCACCAAACATCCTTGAAGGTGATGCATCCAATGTAGTGTCCATCAAGCTCAAATGCATCTACCATCAATGCACCAAAATCTTCACGTCAAGTGAGAGCCCACACCTATATCAAATACAATAGAGGTGAGTTTTGGTACCCATACCTTATTGGGTCCATGAGGGTTAGCATCTTTTCTAACCCAAACAAATTTATTTACAAAATTTGAATTATGTATCCTATCATAACAAAACTTTGCAAGGTGGCCCTTACGTCCACAATGTGCACAAGTATACACATAAGTATACATAGTGTCATGTGTGTGAACATAAGAGTCATGTGTATGTCGTGATTGGTGTGCATGAACATGTGGTGCATGTTTCTTGTGAAACATGAATTCTAATTTCTTATGATCTATAGCACATTGGCTCAAAGTGGAGCCCAAACAATTAACACTCTTCTCTAAAACACAAATATCATTTTCAATGATTGAGGAAGAAGTAGAACATGCAACATGTTTATCACTAGTAGATGGGGCACTAGAAATATAACAAACATGAGAAGACAAACTATTTTTCAAAGATTTATTTTCATTTGAAACAAGTTACAATTCTTTTGAAATCAAAGCTATTTTATTTTTCAAAGAATTGTTTTCTTTTAAACACAATCTAGTTTTGAAGATAAAACCTCATTATTCTTCAAAATAACATCACATTCATTTTTATTCTTTAAAATTTTGTTTTCATTTAAGGCAAGGTCAACTTGGGATTTCAATGAGTCCCTTTCACTTGAAATCTCAACTCTCTCTTGCAAAACCATGTTTAGTTTTAAAAACATGTCCATATTTTCTTCTTTTAATTTAAAGCTTTTCTTTTTCAATACTTGATACTTTTCAAGCAAGTTTTCATAAACTATAGTTAGTTCTTCATTTAATGCATCGGCATCAATATTGTCATCACCTGAAGAACTAGCACTATCATCCAGTTGAGTGTTTGAGTTTACCTCAAGGGAGTCATTCCCTTGGACCATGTAGTAATATTCGTCAGACTCATCTCCACTAAATTCTTTCTCCAAAATATTTGTCGTTTGAAGCTCGGGAGATGTCAATGTGTTACATACTGTAAAAGCAGAATCACAATGAGAAATCATAGATAAATATTCTTTGCTAAGTGTATACTTTAGTGAATCTAGAGCTTGTGCATTAGCCTCAATATACTTGGCATTATCAAAATAGGTTTTCTTAGTAGTAGCAAGATAGACATGCAAACCTAGGGTTTTTAAATAAGCACTCATCCTAAGCTTCCATATATCGATGTTAGAAATATCAAACATGGGAGGAGCAAGGTGATCAATGAGTGTATAGACTATATGTGTGCAAATGAAAATCCAGATTAGCAATCCAAGATCTCACTCCTAGGTGGTTAAACCTTATATCAGGAGCGTAGGCTCTGATAACCAATTGAAAATGCGCCTAGAGGGGGGTGAATAGGTGTACAGCTAATCTAATGACAAATGATGTGGAATTAAAAATAATTGCAACACACTAAGTGTAACCAAAGAGTGTAGCCGAATTTCTGGTGACGGGCTCTGGACTATCTCCTCTAGATTTTTTCAAAATAAGAGTTGAGATGCTATATGAAATTCTCTTGGTTCAACACAAGTATGGGCACACAAACAATACCAAGCATATATGAGATATGAACAATACAATGCAATGCAAGATATAAGAGAGATAAAGTTAAGAGATAGTGGATCAAACGCAAACACCAAGATATGTTTCGAGGTTCGAGCCACTGCTCTACGTCCCCGCCTTCACACAGAAGGATTTTCACTATGGCCACACAGGACCTCCCACACAGGGAACCTCCACCGAGGAATTTGCAAGTACAAAGTTAGAAGTACAAAAATCCTCTATCCAACACAACCACCTCTACACAAGAGGCAAGGCACAAAGCCAAAACAACAATCACCTCTAAACAAAGAGCGACAAGGCACAAAGCCTAACAACAATCACAATCACCTCTTCACAAGAGGGATAACCACAAGCCAAAAGCTTAATCGCCTCTACACTAGAGGGATAGGCACAAAGCCAAAGTAAAGGAAAGATTGCAACTTGGTGATCACAAAAGATCACAAACAACGCTCGGTGATCACAATAGACCATAAACTATAATTCTCACAAAACAAGATCCTACAGATAGGATAGAGATGATAGCTCAAGTGTGAGAAAACAAGACGTTTGGAAAACACATCACAAAGAAAAATACTTGAAAAAAATACTAGATAGAGATAGAAATGAAATTCAAAACCAAATTCCCAAAGACTCTATTTCTCCTAGATTTTTTTCAACCCTTGAAAAAAATAAAGATAAATCTTTTTGGCATAAAAACTCTTCAAAAACTTGCTGCTAAAACACTTGTATAGATGAAAAAATTTGCTCATGAAATTCTTGTTAAAAACAGCCCAAGAGGACCCTTTATATAGGCCCCAAACAAAAGAGCCGTTGGCAGCTGGAAAGGGCAGAATTGCCATTGCGGTCGACCAGCCGGTCGACTGACACAACGGTCATATTTCTGACCATTGTGTCTCCGGTTGACCGCCCGGTCGACCGAGCCAAGCCTGTCGGTCGACCGCCCGGTCGACGGGCAGCACCCAAGAGTTGGGTGCTCACAGTCGGTCGACCGTGCGGTCGATCGACCTTGTAGGCTGGGCTTTTGTGCACGTCTCGTGCACATCGATCGACCGGTCCGGTCAACCGATCACTGGTCCGGTCGACCTCTTGTGTGGCTGGCTGGGTATTTGGGACTTGAAAACTTGGTTAATTTAATTCAAATAAAATCCCATAAATACTTATAAATTCCACAAAAATAAGTTCTTGTTAGATTTTTGAATAGCAAATATGTGTGACTAAAAATCAACAATATTATAAACCATTTGAACCATTTTTGTGATATAAAAAATTTAGCCTTAAACAAAAACCGTATTTTTCAAAACTTGAATATCGATAAAAAATTGTTTTCTCCAAAACTTATATAAATACAAAAATATGATATTGAAACATATTTGAAGCATATTGTGTATGGATAGAATTCAATACACATGAAAAAGATATATCTATGTTTTTGACATGAAATCCAAAAATAGGTTTTGTTAATTACAAAACTCTAAACACATGAAATAGACCATCAAAATAAGTTTTTTCAAATATGTGAAGCACAGATGTATATAGATGAAATCTAATATACATTAAACCATGTAAACTTGTTTTGGTTCTATCTATTCATGAAAACCATATATATGTGAACTTGAAATCCAAAACTGGTTGAACCGAAAACCAAAACATATTAAACTAGTGTGTGTGAACTTGAGCATATCAATACTGGTCTATCATTGCACAAGATCTAAACAAACTGAAGTCTTCTTATCGATCCTCATCTTCAAGATGACCCGATCTAAGCACGATCCAACGAGCTTAATTTCAATCAAGTGCCAGATGCGATCTTGACGCGTGAGCTCTTAAATCTACATGAGTTAGCTCCAAAACTCCTTTGTTGAAGCTAAATACCTACTAATATCTTGATCAATAACTGAAACTGTATAAACACAAGATCAATAGTAAACTAACCTTCATAAGTTAGTCATCATCAAAACTAAGGCGAAAGGCCTCTGGGCTAACACTTTTTGCCTGGGGATAAAATTCTTTCTGTATATGTATTGGTCATGAAAGAACTTGGTCCTACTCTTGATTATTTTTACATTCTCATATGCTTCATTTCGTAACTCAGAAATTTGCAGCTTTCTCAGTCTCCAGCTTTGTTAAATCAAAATTCAATTGTTTGATGGCCCATAAAGCACAGTGTTCAAATTCCACTGGCAAGTGGCAGGCCGAGGACAGTTTTGAAAGCAGTTCGATAAGCCCATAGTGCATCTATCAGCTTGGTGGACCATTCCTTTCTATTCTGTCCGACGGTCTTCTCCAAGATGAGCTTAATTTATCTGTTAGTTACTTTCACTTGCCCATTGGTTTGGGGATGATACGTTGTGGATAATTTATGAGTGATAGAGTATTTACATCAAGGCTTCGAAAGCCCTGGCGCAGAAATGAGTCCCATTATCACTGATAATAGCGCGCGGGATACCAAAACGAGAGAAAATATTTCTTTTAAAAATTTGACAACCACTCTGTTGTCAATCGTCCTAGTTGGTATTACCTCTACCCATTTTGAGACATAGTCCACTGCAACCAAGATCTACAGGTTGCCGAATGAACTTGGGAATGATCCCATAAATCAATGCCCCAAACATCAAAAATTTCAACTTCAGAATAGGGTTTAGGGGCATCATGTCTCTTCTTGTAATTTTCCTGGTCATTTGATAGTTCACGCATGACTTGCAAAAGTTGAAGGAATCCTTGAATAAAGTAGGCCAGTAGAACCCATTCTGTAAGACCTTCTTGGGGTTTTGTGGGGACCAAATTGTTCACCACAAGGAAGCTCATGGTAAAATTTAATACTCTCTTGTGTTCTTCCTCTGGTACACACCGTATGATGATTTGGTCAGGACAATACTTGAAAAGATACGGTTCTTCCCAAAAGAAGAATTGTACTTGGGCGAAGAAGTGATATTTATCCTGCTTTGTCAATTCAGAAGGTATTTATCTTGTGGCAAGGTAATTGACGATGTCAGCATACCATAGTTCCTTAAAGATTGCTAGGATGTGTTCGTCTGAAAAATTCGTTGATAGGTTTGTCCTCAGTGGGTGCATTGGGAATTCTAGATAAGTGATCTGCCACTTGTTCACACCCTTTTTGTCTAGAATCTCCAAATCAAATTCTTGTCACAGAAAGATCCAACGGATAAGTCGTGCTTTTGCATCCTTCTTCATCATGAAGTATCTTAATGCGGAGTGGTATGTGAATACTGTGATTTTTGATTCTAGCAGTTATGGACGAAACTTTTCTAACGCGAATACTACGACCAAGAATTCATTCTCAGTTGTTAGTTTTGTTGAGCATCATTCAACGTCCTACTCGAATAGTAGATCACATGCTGCTGAATATTGATGTGCTGTCCTAGGACAGCGCCAATGGCAAGGTCTGATGCATCACAAATGATCTCAAATGGTTTGGTCCAGTCAGGAGCAGAAATGATAGGTGCAGATATCAATTCTTACTTAAGCTTCTCCCATGATTTAAAATATCCATCATTAAAATCAAGGGCACGTCCTTCGCGAGTAGGATAGTTAAAAGTCTAACGATTTTGCTAAAGTCCTTAATAAACCGTCTGTAGAACCCAACATGCCCTAAAAAGATCAGATATTTTTAATGCATTTGGGTGGTGAAAGCTGAGCGATTACTTCTATCTTAGCTTTGTCAACTTTGATTCCTCTCATCGGGATCTCATGGCCTAAGACAATCTCCCATCTTACCATGAGTGATATTTTTTCTAATTTAGAGTAAAGTTCTTTTTCTTGCATCTTTGAAGAAATAACTCTAAGTGATGAAGACACCGGTCAAATGAATCTCCGTAGATGGAGAAATCATCCACGAAAATTTCTAGGAAACGTTCTATCTTATCGGAGAAAAGACTAAGTATACACTGTTGGAATATCGCAAAAGCGTTGCACAATCCAAAGAGCATGCGTCGGTAGGCAAAGGTTCCGAATGAGTATGTAAACGTGGTCTTCTCCTAATCTTCTGCAGTAATGGGAATTTAATTGTATCCTGAGTACCCATCTAGAAAACAGTAATACTCGTGTTTAGCCAAGCGTTCTAGCATTTGATTGATAGAGGGTAGTGGGAAGTGGTCTTTATGCGTAGCAGCATTCAATTTTCTATAGTCAATACAAACAAAAATCTTAGTAGGTAGTCTTATTTGTACCAACTCCTTGTCTTCATTTTCCACTACGGTAAAGCCAGATTTCTCTGGGACAGAGTGGACAAGACTAACCTATTGACCATTAGAAATGGGATAAATGATCTCATTGTCTAATAATTTCAAAATTTATGTCTTCATAGGCTCTTACATTAATGGGTTAAGCCTACGTTATGGGTCCCTCCTTGGCGTCGTATCATCGTCCAAATGAATATGATGTTATACTATTGCTGAACTTATCCCCTTGATATCATTCATTGTCCATCCAATTACTTCTCAATGTTTCCTTAAAATTGACATGAAGCTTTCCTCTTGTTTCCCAGTCAGATGGGATGCTATGATGACTGGCAGGGTTTCTCTTCCGCCTAGGTTAGCGTACTCGAGGTATTCAGGCAAAGCTTTTATTCGAAAGGAGTAGATTCATTGGAAAGGAGAATTGAAATTTAAGTCTGGGGATTAGGTACACTTGGGTTTGACGCCCAATCCACTGCTGATTAATGATCTGGTCTAAATTAAAACCCTCAGACTCCAGATTAAACTCGCTCTCTGTGTCTATCTCCATGCTCTTCTTATGCACACTCGTCAAATTTTCAATAGAGTTGACCTCAAAAGTCTGATCGTTCATATTCCTAGGTTGTTTTCCTAGATTGAAAATATTGACATCCTTGGTCATGTCTCCAAAGGTCAATTGCATGAACCCGTTCCTCCAGTTAATTATGGCATTTGCTATGGCTAGGAATGGGTTAAAATCACCTAGAGGGGGTGAATAGGTGAATATGCTAATCAATGCACAAATTTAAAAATGAGATGATGCAACAATCACTTAAAGAAAGATTAGAAGCTGAATACCCCGTGAAGGGCTCTGAACTCCTTCCTCGTAATTCCTCTAAATAAGAGTTTGAGGTGCGCAATGCAATCTTATTGTGAGAGTATAGATCGACAATATAAGAATGAATGAATAGAAAGTAAACAACATAAGTAAATCAACCGCAAACACAGAGATTTGTTTCGAGGTTCAAGCACCCAGCTCTACGTCCCCACCTTCTCCCAGAAGGATTTTCGATCCACTAGAATTTCACAAAGGATAACAACCACTAAGGAGTACCCAACTCCTCAATCATACTCCTCTAGTCCAGAGGTAGTGGAGCCACAAATACAATAATCACTTGGTGATCAAAAGACCACAAACTCTCTTTTGAAAAACTTTTCTTTACAAAAACCCTAGAGAATAATATATAAGATTGAAGCTCAAGATTTTGTAAGTGATATAAAACAGAAGAAATATTTTAAGAACCAAAAACTTTCAGAAAACTTTGAAAATAATAGCCCAAAACTTAAACAAAAGCTCTTTCTCAAGAAAACTTAAAACTTTTGATCTTTGAATTTGTTATTGTGTAAACCTCTACCCTAATGACCCTTTTAAATAGGATTTAGAAAGAGTAAATATAGAAAACTTTTACCTGAATAAAAGAGGAAGAAATTAACAATCTTATACAGCTAACCACATTTTTTTTAAACTTAAACACGTTTTAAAAATATGTTAAAAATCAGCCTCTAGAAAATTAGCCATTACTGCCAATCTGGCAGATTGATCAACTTTGAGCACATTTTTCAGGTTGCAAATGTCCGAATTCAAAATTAGTTATATAGGAATAATTTGTAAATCTTTAAGTCTTCTTTGTAATACAACTAAAATCAACTCAATATAATTTTTTATTAGAAAGTTATCAATAAAACACTGACAGGTATCAAATCAGAAACTTTAAGCTATTTTCAGAACAAGAATAGAGTTCAACCAAATATTTGACATCTTTAAAATTTGAATCTGAAAAAGATTATTGAATAAGAAATTTATATCTGAAAGTTATCTTTGAAATTCAAGTTAAATTATGTTATTTGAATATAAGAATAAAAAGTTATGATAACAAATATAAAAGGGTGTTAAGTAGATCAACAGAACTAAAACTGGTTCAAATCTAAAACCCGATATATGTACTTGAAATCCAAAACCGGTTAAACAAAAAACCAAATGTATTAAATGTGTGTGTGTGTATTTGAGCTTCAAACGTATATACTATTATTTAACAAAACAAACTATATGAGTCTACAAGAAGGAGTCTCTAATAGTTGATGTTGAGCAACGTTTGAGCTAGATCCTAATATCTCATGCTTAGGAACTCTTAAGCCATCAATACCTGTATCAACCTGAAATTCATTCTTTAACTTCTATTAGTACCAAATAGCTTTTATATGATTTATTATTATCAAAACACATAACCTGGGGATTGTAACCTTTGGGCCAATAATCTCCCCCTTTTTGATGATGAGAAAACATATAAGCTGTAAAATAAAATATAGGAGGGAGATAAAAGCTCCCCCTCAAATGATGCTCTATTTTATCAACTAAAAAATATGAAAACATATACATATATGAACATGTACAAAACATGAAACCTACATATATGAGATAAACATGTACAAAACATGAAACCACCAATACTTCCCCCATTTTTGTCATACATCAAAAAGGGTTAGGAAACAACCAATAAACAATATATGCATAAATAAGATATAAACATGCATATATGATCCCTTTTTTTTACACCAATTTAAAAATTTTGATAAATATATTGATACCAATTGAAAAATATTGATACCAATTAAGGTAAAAATCAAATTTTTAGATAAACACTAAAATTATTTTGCAATAAGGATACTAAATAGAGAATAATACCAATTTAAGATCATTGATACTAATATTGAAAATGTTAGCATATATCAACCAAAGTATTTTACATCATAAATGGTGGGAGTAAGATACCAATTTAAAATGAAAACTGATACAAATTGAAAATACAACCAATACCAATTTTACATAAAACCAATTTAAAAACAAGAATTTTCTCCCTCTTTATGAAATACTAAAAGAAACAATGCATAAGCTTGTAATAGATACTAATTAAAAATAATTGACATGATGAACTAAATCAAGCTTAGCAAACATAATCTGTGCTTTTTCAAAAAAAATTGTAAAGACATGTGAAACAAGCACAATCAAATCATATATATGTATGTATGGATATACCAATTGAAATATGAGGCATATATAGAAAATACATATGAGTATACAGATATATGAAATATCAATTTTAATACCAATAGAAATATAATGAGAATCAAGTGTATAACTCATACTTACCACCCTTATCATGCACAAGTTTAAAAGATATTCAAGAAGGGTATACAAAGCATGGTTGCTCAACCAACTTCCCTTAAAAGGTAGAGGTTTTCAAAAATTATGATTTGAAAGTAAATAGGCATAGTTTGAAAACTCTACCATTTGAAGAATAGAAACTAGTTGTAAAGATATTTTTAAAAACTAGTAAGAAATCCTTCAAAATATGAAATCAAATCATATATCCCATGAAAACATGAAAGTCACACAATAATTAACACTCAAAGTCTATAAAGCACATATATGCTCATGAAACAAAAATCATGAGTAAACACAAACATAAAGTGTAAAAGAGTCATGTGAAAACATAGTCATGGAAATAAGCATTGAAGCTAATATGAAATTCCTTTACAAACATAAAATACATAAAAGTTTTAATTTTCATCAACCAAATCAAACTTCAAGACATATGTATGTTTTGTATAAACTAGAGTATACATACATATCCAAAGATAAATGAGTTCACAAAAGTATATTGTATGAAGGCAAGTGGCTCAAGGATGTACATGTATATCTGTTAGTTTAGACAAAAGTAACATATACATGAAGACAATACATTATCGTAAAACATGTACAAAAATATAAATATAAGTGTAAATGAGAGAATCATCAAAACTAGGCTATACAAGTACATGTAATAAGTACAAGTGAGCAATGAAGTACAAACACATAATAATCAAGTGTAGCTCACTTCTTGTACGAGTATATACATAAGTTTTAATGAAAACTACATTTAAACAAGTAATCAAAATCATGAAGTACAAAATCAAGCACATAAAGCAAAACATGAATCTAACATGATCAATCATAATGAGCATTGAAACTAAAACATGCTAAAGATCATTCAATAAAAGCATGTGAATAAAATAGGAGTTAGAGATTGTTACCAAAACCAATAGGGTAATCTCTTAGTCTCCAAACTAAGGTGGTCCTCTCACCAAACATCCTTGAAGGAGATGCATCTAGTGTAGTGTCTATTAAGTTCAAACGCATCCACCATCAAGGCACCATAACTCTCACGTGAAGTGAGAGCCCACACCTACATCATATACAATAGGGGTGAATTTTGGTACCCATATCTTATTAGGTCCATGAGAGTTAGCACATTTCCTAACCCAAACATTATTACTGGTAAAATTAACAAAATTTAGTCTATCATAGCAAAATCTTGCAAGATGGCCTTTGCGGCCATAATGTGTACATGTGTACACTCTAGCATACATATGAGAATGGATATGATCATGGTATACATGAGGTGTATGCCGTGAATGATGTGCATAAATATGTGGTGCATATTTCTTGTGAAATATGGATTCTAATTTCTTGTGATCCATAGCACATTGGCTCAAAGTGGAGCCTAAACAATCAACAATTTTCTTTAACATATATATATATATATATATATCATTTTCAATATTAGAAGAGGATATAGAACATGCAATAGAAACATTTGAAGATGAAGTAGTTGCTTGGCAAACATGAGAATCTAACTTATTTTTCAAAGATTCATTTTTATTTAAAACCAACTCCAATTCTTTTGAAATAAAATCAATTTCATTTTTCAAAGAATGGTTATCTTTTAAAACAAAATCTAATTTTAAAGATAAAACCTCATTTTTTTTTCAAAACACCATCACAATCATTTTTACTTATTAAAATCTTATTTTCATTTAGGGCAAGATCAAGTTGGGATTTTAATGAGTTCCTTTCATTTGAAATCTCATCCTTTTCTTGCAAAACCAAATCAACCTTAGAAAATAATTTTTTATTTTCTTCTTTTAATTTAGAATTTTTATTTTTCAAAACTTTATATTTTGAAGGCAATTTTTCACTAACTATAGATGGTTCTTCATATAAAGGATGATCATCTATATAATCACCACAAGAAGAACTAACACTATTCTCTAGTTGAGTATTCGAATATACCTCAAGGGAGTCATTCCCTTAGATCATGAAGCAACGTTGGTCGAATTCTTCTCCACCAGCTTTTTCCTCTATATTGATTTGCGTTTGAAGCTCAGAAGATGTCAATATGTTCCACACTCAAAGGCGGAATCATAATGAGAAATCATATTTAAATATCCTTTACTAAGTGATTTTCTAAATGCCTTTAGGGCTTGTACATTAGCCTTTTTATGCTTTCTATTTTTAAGGTAAGATTCCTTGGTAATGGCAAGGTAAACTTGCCAACCTATGGCTTTTAAATACCAACTTATCCTAACCTTCAATATATCAATTTTAGAGATATCAAACATGGGAGGGTCATCCATGAGAGCAAACTATAAGTGTGCAAATACAACATGTAGATTAGCTAACCAAGATCTCACTCCTAGGCGGTTAAACCTAATATCAGGAGCGTAGGCTCTGATACCAATTGAAATCACGTAGAAGGGGGGTGAATAGGTGAATATGCTAATCAATGAACAAATTTAAAAATGAGATGATGCAACGATCACTCAAAGCAAGATTAGAAGCCGAATACCCCGTGAAGGGCTCTGAACTCCTTCTTCGTGATTCCTCTAAATAAGAGTTTGAGGTGAGAAATGCAATCTTATTGTGAGAGTATAGATCGACAATATAAGAATGAATGAATAGAAAGTAAACAACACAAGTAAACCAATCGCAAACACAGAGATTTGTTTCGAGGTTCGAGCACCTAGCTCTACGTCCCCGCCTTCACCCAGAAGGATTTCTGATCCACTAGAATTTTTACAAAGGATTACAACCATTAGGGAGTACCCAACTCCTCAATCACACTCCTCTAGTCCAGAGGTAGTAGAGCCACAAATATAATAATCACTTAGTGATCAAAAGACCACAAACTCTCTTTTGAAAAAATTTTCTTTACAAAAGCCCTAGAGAATAATATATAAGATTGAAACTCTAAGTTTTATAAGTGATATAAAACAGAAGAGAGATTTTAAGAACCAAAAACTTTCAGAAAACTTTTGAAAATAATAGCCCAAAACTTAAACAAAAGCTTTCTCAAGAAAACTCAAAACTTTTGATTTTTGAATTAGTTGTTGTGTAAACCTCTACCCTAATGATCCCTTTATATAGGATTTAAGAAGAGTAAATATAGAAAACTTTTACCTGAATAAAAGAGAAAGAAATTGACCCTCTAATACAGCTAACCACATTTTTTAAACTTAAACACATTTTAAAAACATGTTAAAAATGAGCCTCCAAAAAATTAGCCATTACTGCCAATCTGGCAGATTGGTCAACTTTGAGCACATTTTTTAGGCTGCAAACGTCTGAATTCAAAATAAGGTATATAGGAATAATTTGTAAATATTTAAGTCTTCTTTGTAATGCAACTAAAATCAACTCAATATCATTTTGTATTAAAAAGTTATTAATAAAACACTGGTAGGTGTCAAATCAAAAATTGTATGCTGTTTTCAGAACAAGAACAGAGTTCAACTAAATATTTGACATCTTTAAAATTTGAATCTGAAAAGATTATTGAATAAGAAATTTAGATCTAAAATTTATCTTTGAAATTCAAGTTAAATCATGTTATTTGAATATAAGAATAAAAAGTTATGATAACAAATATAAAAGGGTGTTAAGCAGATCAGCAGAACTAAACTGGTTCAAATCTAAAACCCGATATATGTACTTAAAATCCAAAATTGGTTAAACCAAAAACCAAATGTATTGAGTTTGTGTGTGTGTATTTGAGCTTCAAACGTATATACTATTCTTTAACAAAACAAACTATATGAGTCTACAAGTAGGAGTCTCTGATAGTTGATGTTGAGTAACATTTGAGCTAAATCTTAATATCTCATGCTTTAGAACTCTTGAGCCATCAATACCTGTATTAACCTGAAATTCATTCTTTAACTTCTATTAGTACCAAATATCTTTTATATAATTTGTTATCATCAAAACACATAACCCGGGGATTGTAACCTTTGGGCCAACATAGGTGCCCTAAGATGACTGGAGTCTAAGACCTTGGGTTTGACACAGGTTGGGTCTCAAGCACAATAAAATCAACGGGGTAGATAAAATCTCCGACCCGAATGAGGACATCTATGATTTCTCTTTTGGAAACTTTCAAATATCGATCAGCTAACTGAATGGTTACTCGAGTTGGATGCAGCTCGCCAACCCAAGTTGCTAGTATACTGAAAGAGGTAGCAAGTTGATACTTGCTCCCAAGTTAAGAAGGCTTCGGCTAATTTCTATTTGTCCTATGGTGAAAGAAATTGTAGGACATTCAGGATCTTATTTGACCGGAATGGGACCAGACAAAAGTTTGCATATATTGGTTGCGAAGAATACTTTCTTTGGCACATTCATTTTTCTCTTCCTAGTGCACATATCCTTAAGGAATTTAGCATATGCTGGAACTTGTTGGATACTGTCAAGAAGAGGCACATTCAATTTAACCTGATTGAACATTTTGAGTATCTTTTCCACGTGCATGTTCTTACTGTTGTTCTTAAGCTTGTTTCGAAAGGGTATTGCAGGTTTGTGAACTTGATCAGTAGCTATGTCTTTATCAGACATTTGTGGAACAGATTGAGAGGGGCTAGCAGATATGGAGGGAAGAGTAGGATCAATTTGGATTAGACTTTTTAGCTGGTAGACCTGATTGTCAACCTTCTTTCCTGACCTTAATGTATGGACAACATTACACTGGTTGATTTGAGAATCTTAAACTTCATAAGCTTGACTGAAATTCTTAGGGTTGATTAGCGGTTGACTAGGTAAAGCACCCTTGGTCTTTCATTTAGAGAACTTGCTAACTTACTCATCTGAACTTTAAATCTAGATATGGCCTGTGCATGGTAGTTCAACATCTTGATTTTGCATGAAGGCGGTTTGAGTCTTCAAGAATGCCTCTATACTATCCTCCAATTTACTGAGTTTTTTCTCTGTTGGTGAGTTTTGGAAAGAAGAAGAGATTGGGAAAGTTTACTTGAGGATTGGGATGGTGAATATTATTGGGAAAATTGGGCCTGGGAGAATCGGGCCCAGGAGAAATTAGGGTGATTTCTCCAGCCAGGATTGTAAGTTTGTGAGTAGGGATTATTCTGCGGCCTTGAGTAGGCCGCATTCATGTGTTTCGGTGGTAATTGATGAGTTTGAAAAACTGGGCACTCTTCAGAAATATGGTTTGGTGCCTGACAATATAAACAACCCAGATTGTGTATCTATAGAGAGTTGATTTGGTTGACCTTGGCGGGCTCTTTTGTTTCTAGAGCTTCTATTCTTCTCATCATAGTGGTTATCTTAGCTTCAGCAGTGATGAATGATTCAAAGGATAGGTGCCCTCCTTTGAAGCTATAGATTGTGAATTCCTTGGCTTCTCAGAGGTTTGCTCCCATTGAGGGTTTTCTCAGCTAGATCTTCAAATAAATCCGAACCCTGGTTTTCTTCATTTTGCAAGACACATGATTTCTAACAAAGTTTTTATTTGATAATCCAAACCATTATAGAGAATCTAGCACTGATGTCATTTCTCTACACCGTGATGAGGGCACTGAGCTAAAAGATCTTTAAATCGCTCAAAGTACCTCCAAAATGGTTCGTTCTGCTCTTGCCTAAACTGCATGATGTTCTTTCTAATGAGGGCAATCTTGTGGATTGGATAAAATTTCTTCAAGAAAGCCTTAACAAAATCATCCCACGTTGTGACTAAGTCCATAGCCAAGCTATACAATCATTTCTTAGTTAGGTCCTTTAGGGAAAAGGGAATGAAATGTAACTTAATGGCATCGTCTCCTAACTGTGAAATGCGCATCATGAGGCATACTTCTTCAAATTTCCTAACCAAGAAGTATGCGCCCTCTAATTCTAAACTGTGAAACCTCGGTAGAGTGTTGATGAATTAGGGTTTCAACTCAAAATTATTACCATTCACCTCAGAAAGATTTATAGAAGATGGGAGTAAAGTTCTGATTGGGTAAAATATATCCTGTAACGATGCCACTACTAGTTCTGGATACAGTGGAAGAGAAGTATTTTGGGTCAATCTAGAAGTAACTGGATCTCTCAACCACTCTTGCAAGTAGCACACCACAAACAACATATAAACAACAAAATAATCGAAAAAAATAAAAACAAACAAAAGAAGGAAAAACAACCACCAGGCCTAGTCTAAGGTATCTAAACCTAGACGACTCCTAACTGGTCGACTACCCGGGGGAGGTTATTGTAGGAATTAGTCTACAAGCTAATCGGCCAGGAAAGGGCATAACTCGATGGGAGGTATTCGGGCGTGAGCCTCGGGCCTTAATTACGCCAAACCATGGAGTTTTCGAGGCTTAAACTCTCAATCCTCTTTCTTTAGACACCGATTTTGTAGGAGTATAATTCTTACAATTTTCACCCTCGGTTAATCTCTTAGTAAGTTCGAGATGTCCACAGGGCCAACATTTATCAAATTTTAGTTACGTTTGGGATTATGAGTGCACTTGGAAATGGTTTTTGGGCTAAGAAAGGGTGACGAAATCCCCACCTTATCTTATTTATTTGAGTTTTGCCCTTAATGTCAATTATGCAAATGTGCAATGTATTCACAACAAGATAACACTCAAAGTAATAAATCATGCCAAAATGTTAGTCCTATTCTATATAAAATGCACACATACCTTTCTTCAACACTCTTCAATAGAAATTGAAATGAATTGAAATAGACACGTGCTCTAAATGCAAAGGACTAATCAAATTTTCAATTTATCAATAAATGAATTTCTATTGAGTTATTACAAGTGTAAAGGTGAAGCATACAAGTGAATTAAAATTTTTAGAAAGCAATTTTGCGCGATTTCGGCAGCCCTTCAGAAGAGCTTTTGTTGGCACTTCAATTGAAAAAATTCACTTTTACACGATTTTTTTGAGAGCAAATGAATTCTTCGTGCAATGTCTTTGACCACCGATCTTGCTTCCCGTTATAGTTAGCTCCTTGATAACTTCTCCTACACACAAAAACAAAAAAGAATCTTTAGTGTTTGAATAATAAAGTCGTTCCCTCGCCGGCAACGGCGCTAAAATTTGATCGGCAAAAAGCATGCACCTCTTAATCCCAATCCTTGACATCGATTTGGCAAGAGTCCGACACTAACTACTTCCTTCCAAGCTCAATCTCTTAATAGGTCCTAGATGTCTCTAGGGGCCAACATCTAGCAAGTTTTATTTAAGCTTGGATTGTGTAAGTGAGGAGGTGGTTTAAGGGCTAAGAAAGAGTAATGACTTTTTCACCTTATCTTTTATTGAGTTTTGCCCGCCCTTAATTTCAATTCGTCCAAGTGTGCAATATAGAAGAGAATAAACAATCAAAGCGAGTAAATCACCCAAATGTTCGTCCTAAACTATGTGCAATGCAATATGTACACCTCAGTCCAATACTCAATAACAAATAAAATACAGTAATATGGAATTTAAATCGACGCGTGCCTAGATGCAAATGTCTAAATCATTTTTAAAACATCCAATTACTGATTTTTGTTGTTTTATTACAGTGAATAAGCAAATAAATATAGAGAATTAAATAGCAAAATACACTAGAATATCAATAATGGAGATCCCTACAAAAATTTGGGTTCTAGAACCCTAAAAGTGCCCGCAAACGCGATTATTTCCATGGTTGCGTGGCAATTTAGTGGAAGCAGGCTCCATGCTTTCTAGAGCAGGGAGCTAGAAGCTCAGGGAGTGTTCTGTTATGCTTCATTTCTATAAATTTTACATGTATATAGAAATAGAGAAGAAATGTTAACAAAATCGTGAATTCAAACCGTTCTCATTCCCGACAACTGTGCCAAAATTTGATCGAGTGTGAACCATGAATGAAAATGTGAATATATAGAAATCAGTGAAAGTGTTATAATACTTTGGCTTTCTCAATACTATCGTGATAGCATGTAGGCTATACGGGTCGAATCCACAGGGATGGAAGGTGATATAAGCATTAACGATTGTGTCGCATTAGTGTTAAGGAGTTCTTCTAGGTTTCAAAAGAATCAAAAGGAAAAAAAAGAAAATAAGAAGAAGAAAGAGAAGGAAATGAAAACATAAAACAAAAGATAGTGCAGTGGTTTGGGCATTGATTTTTAAAATAAAGTAAAAAGGAAAAGAAAACTCATGGTTACTAACTACTAATTACTCCACTAACCATGCTAACGTCTTAGAGTGATAGTTGCCTCACATGAATCCTTGGCAATCACTAAGCTTGATTTTAAGAGCTTTTCAAAGTATGGTCCATCAGATTATTCTCCAACATCGAAACTTGGTTAACAAAGTGTAAGTTACAATTAATCCATCAAAACTACACAAGAGTGAGTATGAAGTAAAGTAAATATTGCAAGTTAGTTTGTTAGTAAGTTAGGAGTTCCCATCATCATAAGCCATCAATGGCTCTTGTAAAGAGGTTATTAGATTCATATGGATTATCAATCAAGAAGTTAGATAATTAGTGGTTTGTTAGTCACCATGAAAGAAAACTAGCTAAGCATCTAGGAATAAATCAAAGAGGAAACAATAGAAAGAAATAAGAAAATTTTCATAGATTTGTCACCTATCTATTACAATAACTCTCTCTTTCTCTCTTGAATCGATTTCTGGTCTAATCCTAGATCTAAAAAGAGAAATAAAAATACCAATCTGGCACATTATGTTGGTTAAAGTTATGATATGTCGGGTTGGTAATATCTGAAAACGAGGTTGGTGTGTAATATGGATTACCATTTAAATTGGAAAAATTGTTGTTATAAGCCATATCACACAATAAAACACAAATAAAGAAAAAAACAGATAAGAAAACAAATAAAAAGAAAAAAAATCTAACCTAAGTTAGGGTAAACCTTAGATCTAGACAACTCCCAACTAGTTAGACTGTCCATTGGGGGTATATTGTCGAATTTGACCACAAGTTAATCTGCCAGGTAGGGACAAGATTGGTGGGAGGTATCCACGCAGAAGCGACGGGCCTAATTAAGCCAAACCACTAGCCTTCAGGGTTTCGCCCCTCATTCCCAAATCATAGTCACTAATTTGGCAAGAGTCAGATTTAAATCAACTTCCCCCTTCAAGGTTTCGCCCCTCAATCCCCAATCATAGTCACCAATTTGGCAAGAGTCAGATTCAAATCAACTTTCCCCTTAGGTCAGTCTCCTATTTGAGTCCGAGATGTCCCTAGGGCCAACGTCTACTCAGTTTTAGTTAGGCTTGGGTTAGTGAGTGAGGAGATTGTTTGTGGGTTAAGGGAGAGTAATGATTTTCCCACCTTATCTTGTTTATAAGACAAGCCCTTAAGATTGATTGTGCAAAGTGTGTAGGATAAAGAAAAGTAACATTCAACAAGCAAATAATCACTCAAGAATGTTTCCTAAGCTATATGCCATGCAAACGTACCTTTTACTCAGTATTCTTCAACAGTAATGTAAAATGTTAAACGAATTAGATATGTGCCTAAATGCAAAGTCTAAACCATTTTTAGCATTTAACAAACATCATTTTACTGTTGAGGTTAGAAAGGAAGTACAGTGAGACAAAGAAGGAAATTAATAGCTATAAATATTAAACTTTGTAATTCAGCTAACCTGTAGAAAATACAAGTTAGTAGTTGACTCTGATTGCCACAGGAATTGTAGCAAATCTGAGGGCTTTCGGGCTCTGCTTTCTGGAGCAAAGTCTAAGGCCACTTATATGTCCACTGCTATATTGATGCTTCTAAATTCACTTGGATGCTCATCATAATCAAAAGAGGAAAAGTAGAAAGAAGAAGAAGAAAATAAAAGTAAAGATGAACATAAAAAAAATTACCTTTTATTGCTTGTAGAAACGATGGAAGGAAGGAGGAGTGTACATCGGTGTCACTCTCAACATAAGCCTCTCTCTCTCTCTCTCTTAGTTACATGAATCTCAGTCTAACCTATGCTTACAAAGAAATAAAAATTACATAAAAAGAAAATAAAAACCTACACTAAAAAGAATAAAATACTGGCCTAAAATCTATCTCTGCTTGGTCGTCCTTCTTTTGCCTTTGAGATTGTAGGTATTTATAGGAGAAATGCAGAGGGTAGAGGAGTATGAAGATAATAGAAGCTGGCTATTTCTGAATTTGAATCATTCCTTTATCTCCAAACTTGATTTGATGTGAATATTCAGTTCTGATCTGCAGCTTATTGGCGTATTGATTGTTAAATATAACTTATCAAATGACAGAATTAGAAATAATGATCAACTTAAGAGTTGTAGCCCGTCCGCTTTCTGGATCCATCTTGAATCATCAGATTTAAGCTCTTGTAGCGAAAGTTATGATTCAAATACTAAAATATATCTAACTAGAATCTGAGTCAGAACTGCTTCATCTCATCCGTTGATCTTCTCTCTATCTATTTATCTCTTTGGATTTGGACTCTGTATTTGATGTTATACTCGGTTGATCTTTAGCTTTAACCACCAGATTCACAAAAAACTGAATTTAACCAACTGGATTTGGGATCACCCTCCTCTAACCAAATAGATCTAGTTAAATCCGAGTTTAACTGATATTTATTTGATTTTATCCTCTTTCTCCTCATGATTATCTTCTGCAAAATAGACATTTAAGACAAGAAGTTTAGCAGATTTATTACATGATAAATGTGGAATGTAATAAAGAATAATACAATAATTGTGTGCAATCAGACTTAGACCTAGACGACTCCTAACTGTTAGACTGTCCACGGGGGGTACATTGTCAAAATCTGACCACGAGTTAATCGGCCAGGTATGGGCAAGATCAGTGGGAGGTAT
Organism: Agave tequilana; assembly: GCA_038442645.1. Taxonomy (NCBI): domain Eukaryota; kingdom Viridiplantae; phylum Streptophyta; class Magnoliopsida; order Asparagales; family Asparagaceae; genus Agave; species Agave tequilana. Next base: position 31,357 of record JAVJIF010031094.1, read on the forward strand.
CCATACTGAAGCAATGGGCCTAATTATGTCAAGCCACTGTTCTTCGAGGTTTCGCTTCTCAATCCCCAACCTTAGACACCACTTGACAAGAGTCAACTTCTAACAACTTTCCCCTTAGGTCAATCTCTTAAATAAGTCTGAGATGTCCCTAGGGGCCAACGTCTAGCAATTTTTATTTAGGCTTGGGTTGTGTGAGTGGGGACGTTATTTTTGGGCAAGGGAGTGTAATGACTTTCCCACCTTATGTTGTATTGGGTTTTTCCCTTAAGTTCAATTCGTGCAAGTGTACAATATAGATAAGAATGAACACACAAGAGAGTAAATCACCTACGTGTTTGTCCTAACTATATGCAATGCAATAAGTACACTTCCGTCAATATCACAATAACATAAGAACAAAATATAGTATATTAAAATGAAAATTGACACATGCCTAGATACAAATTTCTAAACTGTTTTAAAGCATCCAATTTCTATATTTTAGTTCTTAAAATTACTATAGTGTACAGGTAATACAAACAAAAACTAGCAGTAGAAAATAAGAATATACAAGAATTTACCCAACCACACAAGAGCAAGTGTGGACGTCTGCAAAGCTAAAACTTTAACCTGCACACTAAAACAAAGAAGAAAAGTTAACAAAAATATGAAATCAAACCGTTTCCATCCCGGCAACGGCGCCAAAATTTGATCGGGGGAAAAACTGCACACAAAAAGTGTATGTTTTGAAATCAAGATTTAAAGTGTGTGTGCTTTGGCTTCCTCGATACTTCCGTTATAGAATAGAGGCTAAAACGAGTCGAATCCATAAGGACGGGAGGTGATAGAAGCTTACACGGTATGTTCAGGTGTATGTTAACGGTTCTTCAATGTTCGAAAGAATGAAAGAAAGGAAAACAAAGAATGAAAAGAGAAGTATGGTGAAACACGAAGAAGTTGGAAACATAGAAAAGAATATGTTTGTGAATTTTGGTATATCTAAAATAAAGTGAAAAAGAAAGAAAACTCATGGCTACTAACTACTAATGACTTCACCAACATGCTAACCTCTTAGTGATAGTTGCCTCACATGTATCATTGGCCATCACTAGTCTTTAGTTTAAGAGCGTTTCAAAGTATGACCCATATGTAACTCATCACATCCCAACTCAACAAAACAAGTGTCAGCTACACTTAAACCATCAAAACTAAAAGTAAGCATGGAGTAAAGTAATGTTAACTTGTTAGAGAGTTAAGAAGTTAGAGTGTTAAATCCATCATCATGAGCTATCAATGGCTTTTACAAGAGTAAGGCCAAGTAGAGGCTATTAGATTCATATGGATTATCAAATAAGAAGTTAGACTAGTTAGTGGTTAGTAGTTAGTTGCCATGAGAGAAAAGTTTAGCTAAACATATAAAAGGAGTTAGAGAGAATAAAACAAAGATAGGTAAGAGAGCACCTTTCATAGATTTGAAGGTTCACCTAGAGGGGGGGTGAATAGGTGATGGCTAATCTAATGGTCACTTAATGCCAAATGATGCGGAAGCTAGAAACAATTATGACCTAATTAAAACTTTTACACTAAACACCACGTATAACACAAGAGTGTTGCCGAATTCCCCGTGAAGGGCTCTGGACAAACTCCTCTAGATTCCCCTTGAATGGGTTGAGGTGCCGCGTTGGCTCTCTTGGTTAAATACAAGCGTTAGCAAACAACCCAAGCAAGTATAACAATTTAAGCACACAAGTATATCATGCATATAAGGATGAACAATAAAGAATGCAAGATATAAACAAGTAAGGGAGAGAGAGAGAGAGAGAGAGAGAGAAAAAGGCAATCGCAAACACAAGGGATTGTTTCGAGGTTCGAGCACACTTGCTCTACATCCCCGCCTTCGACACACGAAGGATTTCCACTATGCAAGATCCTAATGGATCTCTCCTCGGTGCCGCAACACCTACAAGCCCTCGGACTCCCTAATCCCGTACACACGCAAGCCCCACCAAGCTTGCCGAGGCCGCACCTCAAATACGGAGTTCGCACCCGAACTCGAAACAACGCGGACACACACGTCCGCCTCCTCAAAGTACAAGAAATGATCTCTTGGTGATCTAAACACTTTGATCACCAATAAAAGCTCTCACTACAACACTCCTATAAGATGAATAGCAATGGATAGCTCAAGTGTTTGTGTGAGAAAAACTAGGAAAGAGATGGTGAAGGAAAACCCAAGAAATTTTCTTTTACACTCTTGATAAAACTTTCATTTAGATAGGAAATATTTGCCCTCAATTTTGTAGAGAAAAACCTCTGAAAAGAGTAGAAAAACTGGCTCTAAAACTTCTCCAAAATCTTAAAGAAAACAGCCCCCAAATGACCCTTTATATAGAGTCTGAAAAACTAGCCGTTGGGGCTCTGTCAGAGCTGCCGGTCGACCCGCCCGGTCGACCGCCAATGGTCAGAAATCCGACCGTTAGAGCCACGGTCGACCACCCGGGTCGACCGAGCCACTGGAGCAGAGAGTCGAACTCTCTGTCGGTCGACCCGTACGGTCGGCCGAACTTTCCAGAGAGCAGAGCTCTCTGGAGCGGTCGACCCGTACGGTCGGCCGTCCTCCAGTGCACAAAGGCGTGCACGTCTGTGCACGTTGGTCGACCGGTCCGGTCGGCCAACTCCAGTATTAGTCGACTATAAAGGTAGTGAGTCGACTTATCCGAAGCCTGAAACAGATTTTCAGGAATTAAAAAGTTAGTCTTTTTGGCTCAAAAAAATCCCATAAAATACATAAAAATCTACAAAAATAGTTTTACCAATATACTTTGATAAACAAACATGCTTGCACAAAATCAAGGCATGTTATAAAAAATTGGACTATTTTTGTAACTTGAAAATATTTGGCTCATGATAAAAACTGTATTTTTCAAAACATATTTTCTAAACTTTGTTTTTCCAAAACATCTTCAAATAAAAACTAGATATTTTGAACTCATTAAAGCATAGTGTGTATGGATATGATCCACTACACAAATAAGATGAAATATCTAAGTTTTTGACAATAAGTATAAACTTGGTTTTGGTTGAAAGATGTAAACATGAATACCAAAACCAAAATGATATTTTTCCAAAATAAAAGTCTTTTCTAAACTGAAAATTCTTTTACGAAAAGACAACTAAATTAAGAGTGTGTGTGTGTGATATATACTTGAGCAATCCACCACTATTCTATCCTTTACATTTTTAACTAAAACAAAAAAAAATCTTATACCTAGACACAAATCTTCATCTTCTTGAAGTCTTCACTTGAAGGCTTCTCATCTTCTTGACTTGATCCAAGCTTGATCCAAAAGCTCCTTGGATCACACCGTGCTAGCTCCAAATCTTGACATTTTATCCTTTGTTGAGCTATGCACCTACTAAGATCTTGATAATGAATCTGTCACTAATTAAACACAAGATCATTAGTAAACATAACTTCATGAGTTGATCATCATCAAAACTAGGGTGATAGGCCTTGGGCCAACAATCTCCCCCTTTTTGATGATGACAAAACTCATTAAGTTATATATGCATGGATTAAAGTAAAGCTTCAAGGAAGCTCCCCCTTAACTCATGCATAGACATAAATAATAATATATGACAATGAAGCTTATAATTATGTATGCAAATGTATGGAGATAAAACATAAAACATATCAAATTCTTTTTCTCCTATTTGCAAAACAAAACATATATGCATAAATATAAAATCTTATTATGTATATCTATTGTTTATTGTGTTATGCATGAGAAAACTAAACACAAGTATGCATATAAACTCAAATCTTTCTCCCCCTTTTTGTCAATCATCAACAAAGGGGTAAAAACACAATCAACAAATTTTTCTCCCCCTTTCTGTTAAAAACAAAGAGATCAAGAAGGGGTAATACAAATCAATCAATAAAGATTTATATGCGATATACATTTATGAAGAGGAAGACGCTAAGTTAGCTTCCCTACACATATGCATTACATGAAGAAGGGATGACAAGCCCTAATTCACATAACGCATATTATGTAATGCATAAGAGGAGATGTGAAGCTCCCCCTACAGACGTATATCATATAAAGAAGAGTTGTCAAGCTCCTCAATTTATAATATACTCAACACGAATCTATATGAAGAAGAGATGTTAAGCTCTCCTTGCATATAAGAAATACAAATCAAAAAATGTTTTTTTTTAATTTTTCTTAAACAAAATTTTTAAAGGTATCAGAGCTTTTGTAAAACAAACAAATTTTAAGATACCAAATTGAAAATAATCATTATTGTAAATCATATTGATACCAATTGAAATTTAACAAATATGAAGTTGAAACATATTGATACCAATAGTAAACATAATGATCAAAAAAAAAATTTATTTTTCATCATAAACTTTGTGCTTTTAAAATGTGAACCAATTGAAAGTTAAGCACATGAAAATCATATATATGTATGAAATAAGTATACCAATTGACATTGATACATACATATATAAGAAAACAAAATATGAGTATATACAAAAAATTATCAATTTAGATACCAATTGAAATGATTCAATGATACCAATTGACATAACAATAAGATCAAGTGTATAACTCATAACCTACCACCCTACATATGCTCAAGATAGAAGATTTTCAATGAAGCATACAAGGCATAATCGCTCATCCATCCTCCCATTTATGGTAGGGGTTTCAAAAATAAATTTGAAAATAGTATAGCATTGAAAATCATTACCAAATGAAGAATAATTAACTAGTTAAAGATAATTTTTGAAAAACTAGTTAAATATCCTTCAAAATATGAAATCAAAGCATATGTTTTTCATGAATCATACCAAATACAAGAATTGACACTCGATCTATGAAGCTCAAAAAATATGTCCATGAAACTAAGTCATGACAAAAATAAATAAAGTGTGAGTGTTCAAAAATCATGTGTTTAGCATTTTCATGAAAATAGTCATTGAAGCTCAAAACTAACACGAATAACATTTATCAAATAAAACATGAAAATTTATTTCCTTTTTTTTTAAAAAAATAATACACTTCTAGGCATATGTATGATTTATCCAATCCTAACAATACACATACATATCCCAAACATAAAAGAGTCTATCAAATGTATTTGCATGAAGGCAAGAGACTCACGGGTATACATGTATATTTATTAGATTTGAATTAAAAATACATATACATGAAGTAAAACATGAAAATAGGTAAAACAAGTGTAAATGAAAGAATCATCAAAACTAGGCTATACATATGCATATAGTGGGTACAAATGAGCATGAAGTGCAAACATATATAAATCAAATGTAACTCACTATTTGTACATGTATATATGCAAGCTTTGATAAAATCTACATTTAAACTAGTTCATACCACAAGAAGCACAAAAACACATGAAACTAAAACATGAACATACTATATGATTTCACAAATGAATAAGCATGTACAAAAATAAAATGGGAGTTTAGAGATTGTTACCAACTCCAAAGCTCCAAACATGGTGGTCATCCCACCAAAACTTCCTTGATAGCGGTGCTCCAAATATGTGTCCTTTTAGTTCAAGTTCACCCACCATCAAGGTACCAAATCTCTCACGTCTTGTGAGAGCCCTCACCTACATCAAAAATAAAAGGTGGGGACTTTGGTACCCATTTTTTCTTGGGTCCTTGGGGGTTAGCTTTGTAAGGCACCCAAACATTTTTATGATTAGCAAAATTTAAAACATGCAACTTATCAAAACAAAATTTTGCTAGATGGCCTTTGCAGTCACAATGTGTACATTTGTACACCTTAGAATGCTTATGAGTGTGATTGTGATCGTGACATGCAACATAAGCATATGCATGATGATGATGTGCATGAGAGGGTGGAGTTTGTTTCTTTGCAAACATGGACTCCAATCTAGAATGGTTGAATGCACACGAGCTCAAAGTTAAGCTCAAATAATCTATTTTATTTTTCAAATTCTTAATCTCACTATCATCAATGGTAGCATGTAAAGAGTAGTGAGAAATAGAATCATTTTCTTCTTTTTAGAAATAACATCTTTTTCATTTCAAAAACTTTCTTCTTTAAACAAGAATTTTCTTACAAAACAATTTCTTTTTGTTTTTCCACCAAAATAATTTTATCCTTCAAAATAGTGTTTCCTTCACATAAATCATTCAATTTAGACATTAAGGAAACATTTTCATTTTTCAAAACCACATTTTCTTTTTCTAAACATGCAATGTTACTTCTAAATGTATCATGTTCTACATGCATGCAATCAAGTTTCTTTTTCAAATTTTTATTATCTTTCTTAATCATGTCATATTTTTCAAGCAATAATTGACAAAATGTAGAAAGCTCTTCATATGACATGTTATTATCCTCATCCTCGGATTCGGAAGTTACCTCAAGGGGGTTATCCCCTTGGACCATATAGCACAAGTTGGAGATGTTGCTTCCAACGTCCGAATCGCTCCCCGCATAGTATTGATCTTTTTCACCGAGGGAGATGAGGGTATTCCAAACTACAAAAGCCGAATCAAAGTTAGAAAATCTAGATAAATAAACATCATCTAGGGTAGACTTTAAAGCATTAAGGGCTTTTGTATTAGCCTCAAAATTCTTACCATCTAAACAATATGCATTATTAGTAGTGGCAAGATAAACATGATAACCTAGGGCTTTGAGGTACAAGGACATCTTCACCTCCCATATATGGATGTTAAGAATGTCAAACATGGGTGGTGACATGAAGTCCATGGTGTGTGTACAAAATATGTGATTAGCCTAAAAATGAGGATCTTTAACTCTAGGTTGTTAGACCAAATCAGAGTACCAAGCTCTGATACCAATTGAAGGTTCACCTAGAGGGGGGTGAATAGGTGATGGCTAATCTAATGGTCACTTAATGCCAAATGATGCGGAAGCTAAAAACAATTATGATATAATTAAAACTTTTACACTAAACCCACGTATAACACAAGAGTGTTGTCGAATTCCCCGTGAAGGGCTCTGGACAAACTCCTCTAGATTCCCCTTGAATGGGTTGAGGTGCCGCGTTGGCTCTCTTGGTTAAATACAAGTGTTAGCAAATAACCCAAGTAAGTATAACAATTTAAGCACACAAGTATATCATGCATATAATGATGAACAATAAAGAATGCAAGATATAAACAAGTAAGGGAGAGAGAGAGAGAGAGAGAGAGAGAGAGAGAGAGAAAGGTAATCGCAAACACAAGGGATTGTTTCGAGTTCGAGCACACTTGCTCTACATCCCCGCCTTCGACACACGAAGGATTTCCACTATGCAAGATCCCAATGGATCTCTCCTCGGTGCCGCAACACCTATAAGCCCTCGGACTCTCTAGTCCCGTACACACGCAAGCCCCACAAGCTTGCCGAGGCCGCACCTCAAACACGGAGTTCGCACCCGAACTCGAAACAACGCGGACACACACATCCGCCTCCTCAAAGTACAAGAAATGATCTCTTGGTGATCTAAACACTTTGATCACCAATAAAGCTCTCACTACAACACTCCTATAAGATGAATAGCAATGGATAGCTCAAGTGTTTATGTGAGAAAAACTAGGAAAGAGATGGTGGAGGAAAACTCAAGAAATTTTCTTTTACACTCTTGATAAAACTTTCCTTTAGATAGGAAATATTTGCCCTCAATTTTGTGAAGAAAAACCTCTGAAAAGAGTAGGAAAAACTGGCTCTAAAACTTCTCCAAAATCTTAAAGAAAACAGCCCCTAAATGACCCTTTATATAGAGTCTGAAAAACTAGCCGTTGGGGCTCTGTCAGAGCTGTCGGTCGACCCGCCCGGTCGACCGCCAACGGTCAGAAATCCGACCGTTGGAGCCACGGTCGACCGCCCGGGTCGACCGAGCCACTGGAGCAGAGAGTCAAACTCTCTGTCAGTCGACCCGTACGGTCGGCCGAACTTTCCAGAGAGCAGAGCTCTCTGGAGCGGTCGACCGGTACGGTCGGTCGTCCTCTAGTGCACAAAGGCGTGCACGTCTGTGCACGTCGGTCGACCGGTCCGGTCGGCCGACTCCAGTATTAGTCGACTATAAAGGTAGTGAGTCGACTTATCCGAAGCCTGAAACAGATTTTCAGGGATTAAAAAGTTAGTCTTTTTGGCTCAAATAAAATCCCATAAAATACATAAAAATCTACAAAAATAGTTTTACCAATATACTTTGATAAACAAACATGCTTGCACAAAATCAAGGCATGTTATAAAAGATTGGACTATTTTTGTAACTTGGAAATATTTGGCTCATGATAAAAACTATATTTTCCAAAACATGTTTTCTAAACTTTGTTTTTCCAAAACATCTTCAAATAAAAACTAGATATTTTGAACTCATTAAAGCATAGTGTGTATGGATATGATCCACTACACAAATAAGATGAAATATCTAAGTTTTTGACAATAAGCATAAACTTGGTTTTGGTTGAAAGATGTAAACATGAATACCAAAAACAAAAATGATATTTTTCCAAAATGAAAGTCTTTTTTAAACTGAAAATTCTTTTACGAAAAGACAACTAAATCAAGAGTGTGTGTGTGTGATATATACTTGAGCAATCCACCACTATTCTATCCTTTACATTTTTAACTAAAACAAAAACAAAATCTTATACCTAGACACAAGTCTTCATCTTCTTGAAGTCTTCACTTGAAGGCTTCTCATCTTCTTGACTTGGTCCAAGTTTGATCCAAAAGCTCCTTGGATCATACCGTGCTAGCTCCAAATCCTGACATTTTATCCTTTGTTGAGCTATGCACCTACTAAGATCTTGATAATGAATCTGTCACTAATTAAGCACAAGATCATTAGTAAACATAACTTCATGAGTTGATCATCATCAAAACTAGGGTGATAGGCCTTTGGGCCAACAAGATTGTCACCTTCTATTACAAGCACTCTTGCTTCCTCACCATATACCACTCTCTCTCCTATTACAAGATCTAAAAGAAAATGAAAAATATAAAGAGGAAGAAGAAGAACTAACCTAACCTAAACTAAACTACAACATGGAGAAGACAACTACCCTAAAACTACACTACTCTCTGTATATCCCCAACTGAAGAACCCCAGGGGGTATTTATAGGCACTAGGGAAAAGGGGGGCCAGGGGGCAAACCCTGGCCCAAAGTACGGGCACTACCACGCCCGTACTGTCGCGAAAACATGACGAAAGCCGCGCTTCTGCAGCTTTTCTAGAGCCACGCTCGTCGCGCCTCCCGCCGCGCCTGTCCTGTTTGTCCCCTGTCAGATGGCAGTCCAGTTTCTGGAAATTAGCCTCTGGTTTTGACGAATCAGCTCTCCAAAGTCAATGGCTATTCATGTAGGCTTTTAATCACCAAGTAAATGGTGATTTAGGGTCTTCTTCTTCATTTCATGCCATGGACCTAGAACATGCAAGAGAGGTATTATTAGCAGAATTTAATATTAAATAAATGTGAAGATGTGGTATGAAATATGCAGTTTTAGAGACTAATCACACCCCCACACTTACCTTTTGCTCGTCCCGAGCAAAACAAAAAACTAAAAGAATTATTACACCATTTTTGTAGGTGACGCAATTGCAGTGAGTATGTGCAACAAGCGTTAAACCTCTATGTTTCCCTTATAAGAGGAGTTTTGTCTCCTGACGGTTTTCAACGGATTATACCCACAAAATCTATAAAGAAAGAAATCAAATGTTAGTATTTTGAAAACACATTTTTGAAATAGAAAAAAATATTGAAGCATTTTTGTGAAAATATAAGTGATCCAAGGTCATAGGTTAATCAGAAATTATTCTTCTTTAAATTAAGTCAAAATGCAAAATCTTGTTATAAATTAAATATAAGAATTTAAAAACTAATTGATTCTTTGACCTTTCATAAAACTATTAGAAAAATATGCACTTTGTGAACTGTGAAGATTTTTAGGATATTGACTCAATCTTTCATGCCATATTATTATTATTATATATATATATTCTTTTTTCTTTTCTTCCTTTAGTTTTCTTAGGCTTTCTTATTTACTCGGATAGTGAGCCCTTAGCTGGTGACTCCCAAGCCAGATGATCTTGTGGCACACGATGAGAAAACATCCGTCGGACTTAAGAACTCGAGTAAACAAGGCCACAAAACTAAATTGGATTATTTTATTTTTGTCCACTATTTTAGGTGTGAATAATCACGCTGCCTGAGGCAAAATTACCCAACTTTGATAAGTGGTTTCTATTATCATCATCATTTTTTTACTTTATTATTTTTTTATATTTTTATTGGCATTTTCAGTTTTTGTTTTAATCCCAAAAAGTGAAAGTGTGAAGTGCATAAATCTAAGGCAAAAAATTTAAGATCAAATTATCTTTTCAATCTTACTTTCTTATATTAAAATTTAAACAAGATCTATTATTTTGACTTCGTTTAAAATTTTATAATTTTAGGTTTTCTTAATTACTAAGATAATCTTAATTTTCTTAAAAATAAATCAAAACTATTTATCTTGTTTCAAAAAGTTTTTTTAAAAAAAAGAAAAGTTTTAAGAAAAGAGAAAAGTTTTTATGCAAAAGAAAATTTTAAAATGTTCCTCAAAGAAGTGTAAAGGAAAGAAAAGTTAAAACTACCTATGTTAGTAAACCCTCCCCCACACTTATCTCATGCATTGTACTCAATGCATCGTGAATGTGTATATACATAAAACAAATGAAGAGGGAAGGAAGATTACCTCATGATGGTGGCTGCGGTGGTGGTCTGATTGGGCCAGCGTTGCTACCCAATCAAAATAGCATGGATTTGCTGGAACCCACCAATGACCTCTCTAATATGACCAGTAAAATGTTGATTGAATGAATGATCTTATTTAAAAAATTATCCCCACCTAATTTCTAATTTTCAAAAATAATTACTGAGTCATTTTCTTCAACATCCTTGTCCAACAAAGAAGTATGATTTTGATAGATGAGTGATTTGGACTCCAATAGAATAGGAGTTAAAATCGACACCGACTCGGGAATTTAACTCAGATCAAGTTGAGAGTCAACAATGAGAGTCAAAACTGGTTTAAAAATAGGGTCCAAACCAAAGAATTGAAGTTCACACACTTTCTCCATTAACGAAGCATGATCATAAGATATTGGTGATTCAATTTCACAGTGTATTGGTACAGGATTCAATATTGAATTCGGAATAGAGAAAAAAATCTGGTAAAGATACCAGAATCATTATTGAATCAAAAAGTGAAATGGAATCACCAACATGAGGTTCAGGATCACTTTCAAGCTCAAGTTCAATTTCAGGAAAAGGATAACTTGCCAAAATATCAAGAGGTTGATGTTGGTCAAATTCAGGTTGGTATGATGAAATTGAAACTGGATGTCCAAAATGACATAATTCTTGGGTCCAATCAGTAGAGTTAGGGATATAAGAATCGGTCAAAGGTCAACAAGAAAGACTTTCCTAGCTTTCATTGATCAATTCGCTTATTAGGGAGTCTAACCTGCTGATAGGCCGGGTAACAGAATTTGGAGTCGGAATCATGTCTTCCATACTTTTTACAATTGGTTCTTCTTGAAAAGATGAGTAAGGAAGTTGATTTTAGAAATTGTGCTGAAATTGTGAGTCCATCGAATTTTACGATTATTGCTCGGACTCACACAAGGGTTCCATACTCAAGTCCTGTGTTGATGGTTATTCATTTTGATTCGGTGAGACTGGAAAAGATAAGTAAGACTCTTGAAAATTTGCTGGAGATGATGAGTCCAACATGTTTGGCATTCTTTCACAAAAGATTTCCAAACGTTTTTTTAGCTCAATTCTTCTTCAATTTGATGATCTAGAAAAAGAGTATATGGAGTTTGATTTGGGAAGGATTGTGAATTGAGCAAATTTTGAATTTGTTGTAGGGACTCTTTCATACTCCTTTCCAAATCAGATTTTTCTTCAGTTGGTGGAACAGGAAAAGGAGTATATGAACCAAAATCGGGGAATAAACTTTGTGAAAATTGTGGACAAGGCGGTTGAAAATTTGACTCGGGGGAGGTGAATTCCCATTGACTCTGTGAAGAGTTGAAATTATTTAAAAATTATAGTCATATGATTGAGGATATGGGTCATATTGAGTCAGATAATCCCAACTCGGCATATATGGTTGGTTCATGTTGTACATAGCTGGGTTGGAGTTATCCGAGTCAAATGATGTCAGAGTGAAATATGGATTCATATTCGGATTGAAAAAATTGTTGTTGTTAAAATCTATTTCACAATTTACAAAAAAAAGAAAACAAACAAACAAACAAACAAAAAGAAAAAGAAAACAAGCCTATGCTAAGATTGACTTAGACCTAGACGATTCCTAACTGCTTAGACTGTCCACGGGGGGTACATTGTCAGAATTTGACCATGAGTTAATCGGCCAGGTAGGGGCAAGATCAGTGGGAGGTATTCGTGCTGGAGCAACGGGCCTAATTATGTCAAACCACTGTTCTTCAAGGTTTCGTCTCTCAATCTCCAACCTTAGACACCAATTTGACAAGAGTCAATTTCTAACAACTTCTCCCTTAGGTCAATCTCTTAAATGAGTCCGAGATGTCCCTAGGTGCCAACGTCTAGCAATTTTTATTTAGGCTTAGGTTATGTGAGTGGGGAGGTGATTTTTAGACTAAGGGAGGGTAATGACTTCCCCACCTTATGTTGTATTAGGTTTTGCCATTAAGTTCAATTCGTGTAAGTGTGCAATATAGATAAGAATGAACACACAAGAAAGTAAATCACCCACGTATTTGTTCTAACTATATGCAATGCAATAAGTACACTTCCGCCAATATCACAACAACATAAGAACAAAATATAGTATATTGGATTGAAAATTGACACGTGCCTAGATGTAAAAGTCTAAACTGTTTTAAAGTATCCAATTTTTGTATTTTAGTTCTTAAAATTATTATAGTATACAGGTGATAAAAACAAAAAACTAGCAGCAGAAAATAAGAATATACAAGAATTTACCCAACCGCACAAGAGCAAGTGTTGACTTCTGCAATGCTAAAACTTTAACCTGCACATCAAAAACAAAGATAAAAAGTTAACAAAAATGTGAAATCAAACCGTTCCCATCCCCGGCAATGGCGCCAAAATTTGATCGGGGGAAAAATGCATAAAAAATGTATGTTTTGAAATCAAGATTTAAAGTGTATGTGCTTTGGCTTCCTCGATACTTCCATTATAGCATAGAGGCTAAAATGAGTCGAATCCATAAGGACGGGAGGTGATAGAAGCTTACACGGTATGTTCAGGTGTATGTTAACGGTTCTTCAATGTTTGAAAGAATGAAAAGAAAGGAAAACAAAGAATGAAAAGAGAAGTACAGTGAAACACGAAGAAGTGGAAAACATAGAAAAGAATATGTTTGTGATTTTTGGTATATCTAAAACAAAGTGAAAAAGAAAGAAAATGCATGGCTACTAACTGCTAATGACTCCACCATACTAACCTCTTAGTGATAGTTACCTCACATGTATCATTGGCCATCACTAGTCCTTGGTTCAAGAGCGTTTCAAAGCATGACCCATATGTAACTCATCACATCCTAACTCAACAAAACAAGTGCAAGCTATACTTAAACTATCAAAACTAAAAATAAGCATGAAGTAAAGTAATGTTAGCTTGTTAGAGAGTTAGGAAGTTAGAGTGTTAGATCTATCATCATGAGCCATCAATGGCTCTTGCAAGAGCAAGACTAAGTAGAGGCTATTAGATTCATGTGGATTATCAAATAAGAAGTTAGACTAGTTAGTGGTTAGAAGTTAGTTGCCATGAGAGAAAAGTTTAGCTAAAAATGTAAAAGGAGTTAAAGAGAAGAAAACAAAGATAGGATAAGAGAACCCCTTTCATAGATTGTCACCTTCTATTACAAGCACTCTTACTTCCTCACCATATATCACTCTCTCTCTCTCTTCTATTACAAGATCTAAAAGAAAATGAAAATATAAAGAGGAAGAAGAAGAACTAACCTAACCTAAACTAAACTATAACATGGAGAAGACAACTACCCTAAAACTACACTACTCTCTGTATATCCCCAACTGAAGAGCCCCAAGGGGGTATTTATAGGCACCAGGGAAACGGGGGCCAGGCGTAAACCTTGGCCCAAAGTACGAGCACGGTCGTGCCCGTTCTGTTGCGGAAACATGACGAAAGCCGCATTTTTGCGGCTCTTCTAGAGCCGCGCGCACGGCGCCTCACGCCGCGCGCTGTCCCGTCTGTCCCCTGTTAGATGGCAATCCCGGTTTCTAAAAATTGGCCTCCAGTTTTGACGAATCAGCTCTCCAATATCAATGCTATTCATGTAGGCTTTTAATCACCAATAAAATGGTGATTTAGGATCTTCTTTTTCATTTCATGACATGGACCTTGAAACATACAAGAGAGGTATTATTAGCAAAATTTAATATTAAATAAATGTGAAAATGTGGTATGAAATATGCAGTTTTAGAGACTAATCAGTCCACGGAAGGAATGTTAATGGTTGAAATAATCGATTCAGTTTCAGAAATTATGAGAATCAAAACTGGCTCAAGAACGTTACTTAGTTTAGGTAATACTACATGAGTTAATATTGATTCAAGGATGGACTTGAATTGCTAAATTGCAACTCCGGTTCACATTCATCTTCAAGTTCAATTTCAGGAAATGGATAATTTATCAAACTATCAAGAGACTGATGTTAGTCAAGTTCAAGTTGGTATGATGAAATTGAAGCTGAATTTCCAAAATGACATGATTCGTGAGTCATATGAACATTTGGTGGACATGGAAAGTTAATCGTATTTTGCATTATGCGCTCGATCTCTTGCACGAATTTCATAGTTTTTTTCCACAATGATTTTCCTTTGAGTCATTCTAAAAAAGAACTACATGAATTTTGGAAATTTTATGAACATGATAAGGCTACTATTTTTTCAAATTATTTTGGGCCTCTATCACTTCTTCCAAACTCCTTTCCAATGATAATTTTTCTTTAATTGGTGGTTCAGGAAAAAGAGTATATGAATCAAAATCGGGAAATGAATATTGTGAAAATTGTGGACAAGATGGTTGAAATTTTGACTGGGTAGGTGAATCCCTATTGACTCTGTGAAGAGTTGAAATTATTTTGAAAATTATGGTCATAAGATTGGAGGTATGAGTCATATTTAAGTCGAATAATCCCAATCCGGCCTATATAATTGGTTCATGTTGTACATATCAGGATTGAAGTTATCTGAGTCAAATGACGTCAGGGTGAAATATGAATTCAATTAGGATTGAAAAAATTGTTGTTGTTGAAATTTATATCACAATTTACAAAAAGAAAAAACAAACAAACAAACAAATAAAGAAAATAGAAGAAAATAAGCCTATGCTAGAGTTGACTTAGACCTATACGACTCCTAACTAGTTAGACTGTCCACGGGGGGTATCTTTTAGAAATCTGATTACAAGTTAATTGGCCAGGTAGGGGCAAGATCAGTGGGAGGTATCTGTGCTGGAGCAACGGGCCTAATTATGCCAAACCACTGTTCTTCGAGGTTTCGCCTCTCAATGCCCAACCTTAGACACCAATTTGATAAGAGTTAACTTCTAACAACTTTTCTCTTTGATCAATCTCTTAAATGAGTCCAAGATGTCCCTAGGGGCCAACGCCTAGCAAATTTTATTTAGGCTTGGGTTGTGTGAGTGGGGAGGTAATTTTTGGGCTAAGGGAGGGTAATGACTTCCCCACCTTATGTTGTATTAGGTTTTACCCTTAAGTTCAATTCGTTCAAGTATGCAATATAGATAAGAATGAGCACAAAAAGATAGTAAATCACCCACATGTTTGTCCTAACTATATACAATGCAATATGTACACCTTCGTCAAGATCACAACAACACAAGAACAAAATACAGTATATTGAAATTGAAATTGATATTGTGCCTAGATGTAAATGTCTAAACCATTTTAAAGCATCTAATTACCGTATTTTAGTTCTAAAAATTATTACAGTGCACAGGTAGTATAAACAAAAAGTAGCAACAGAATATAAGAATATATAAGAATTTACCCAACCACACAAAAGCAAGTGTGGACTTCTGCAATGCTAAAACTTTAACCTGCACACCAAAAAATAAAGAAGTAAAGTTAACAAAAACATGAAATCAAATCGTTCTCATCCCCGACAATGGCGCCAAAATTTGATCGGGGGAAAATCGTGCACAAAAAGTTTGTTTTGAAATTAATATTTAAAGTGTGTGCTTTGGCTTCCTCGATACTTCCGTTATAGCATAGAGGTTAAAACGAGTCGAATCCACATGGACGGGAGGCGATAGAAGCTTACACGATATGTTCATGTGTATGTTAAGTATTCTTCAATTTTTGAAACAATGAAAAGAAAATAAAATAAAGACAGAAAAGAGAAGTACGGTGAAACACAAAGAAGTGGGAAACATAGAAAAGAATATATTTGTGATTTTTGATAGTATTTTTAAAACAAAGTGAAAAAGAAAGAAAGCTCATGGTTACTAACTACTAATGGCTCCACTAACCATGCTAACCTCTTAGTGATAGTTGCCTCACATATATCCTTGGCCATCACTAGTCCTTAGTTCAAGAGCGTTTCAAAGTATGACCCATACGATAACTTTCACATTCAAACTCAACAAAACAAGTGCAAGCTACACTTAAACTATCAAAACTAAATAAGAGTAAGTATGAAATAAAAATATTAGCTTGTTAGAGAGTTAGGATGTTAGAGTGTTAGAATCTATCATCATGAGTCATCAATGGCTCTTGCAAGAGCAAACCCAAGTAGAGGCTATTAGATTCATGTGGGTTATCAAGTAAGAAGTTAGCAAGTTAGTGGTTAGCAGTTAGTTGTCATGAGATAAAATTAGCTAAACATGTAAAAGGAATTAGAGAGAAGAAAACAATGAGAGGTAAAGAGAGAACGTTTTATAACTTGTCACCTTCTATTACAAGTACTCTTACATTCCAGCCATGTACCACTCTCTCTCCTATTACAAGATCTAAAAGAAATAAAAAATACAAAAAGGAAGAAGAAGATGAACTAAACTAAACTACCTAAACTACAATATGAAAAGAAAACTACACTATTCTCTAGATTTCTCCCTGACGAACCCCCAAGGGGGTATTTATAGGCAGCAGGGGAAAGGGGACCAGGGGGACAAACCTTGGCCCAAAGCGCTAGCACGGCGCGCGCAATGTAGCCTGCTGCGCGCTGTCGCGTCGATCCCCTGTCGGTTGCAGGTCCTTGTTTTGTTCTGGGCCCTTGGTTTTGACAAAATCACCCTCCTAGGTCAATGGCTATCTTTATAGGCCTTTAATCACGAATTAAATGGTGATTTTGGGTCTTCTTCTTTATTTTATACCATGGACCTAGAATATACAAGAGAGGTATTATTAGCAGAATTTAATATTAAATAAATGTGAAGATGTGGTATGAAATATGCAGTTTTAAAGACTAATCATTGACCGACCGCCGGCCTGTCAGTCGACCAACGTCCCTGCATCAGCACCAGCAACAACAGCCACCATAGCTAAAAAGAGCAAGGAGAATCCCTATGTTAAGCCTGGGATGGCAAGTGATAAAGTGGAGAGCCTGGACACAAGTTCAATGAATGCTCTAAATGGAAGCAAGTCAATATGGCTGATTACGAAGGTATCGAAGAGGAAGGATTCAAGATTGAAGAGCTAAATCATTATGACTTTGCCGATGAGCATGGAAAATCTGCAACTTGTGTTGTTCAGAGATATTGTGCAAACAAAAGGCCCCTGACATTACGCAGTGACATTAAATCTTTTATACAAGGTGTTTGGTCAAGAGCAAAATATGCAACCTCATTATTAACAACGAGAGTTGTGAGAATATCATTATTAGAGCACTAGTGGATTATTTGAAGCTAGGATAGAAACATACCCCCATTCTTACACAATTAATTCGATTAAAAAGGGCCCATTTATCAAAGTAACATCTATATGTCATGTTCTTATTTCAAATGGCAACTTTTATCAAGTTTCCGTTGTACGTGATGTGGTTGATATAGGCGCATATCATTTTCTTTTAGGGAGACTATGACAATACGATGTTAATGCTACTCACAGAGGTAAGAGAAACACCTATATGTTCAATTAAAAGGGCAAAAGAGTTGTCATGGAACCAATTTCACCTATTCTAAAGTCTATAAAAGAAAAAAAGCTTAAATTCATATCCATATGCTATCGAGAAGAGTTTTTACTGAAATTAAAGGAAACAAAGCAGAGATTTGCTTTAGTGGTCATGAAAGAAGTTATTCAACCTGCTGAAATTTTTGAGAAGCTGAGATCATTATTGCAAAAGTTTAAAGGAGTTGTGTGCGATAAGCTTCCAAAAGGATTACCACCCATAAGAGATATCCAACATCATATTCGGGGAGCAAGTCTACCTAATCTTCCACACTACCATATGAATTTCAAAGAGAGTGAAACTCTAAAGAAGAAGGTTTGATTGAAGTTGAAGAAAACTAATGCAAAGTATAAGGCAGCAACTGACAAGAAAAGGTGAGAAAAACTCTTTAAGAAAAGAGATATGGTGATAGTGTACTTGAGGAGAGAGAGAATCCCAGCTGGAGCATATAACAAGTTGAAACCAAAAAAATATGAATCATTCAAGATCGTAAAGAAGATAAGTGATAAGCTTATATTGTTGATCTTCCAAGCGATATGGTGATGTCCAAGACACTCAATATGACGAATCTCTATGAATATAATCCTACCAAGCATCTATATTTGGATTATAACTTGAGGATAAGTTCTTTTGAAGAGGAAGAGATTGATGTAGGAGAGCAAGGTAGAAGCAAACCAAAATAGAGCGACTGACAAATTCAGTTGTTAACAACTGACTTGCACTTATCAACAGGAGCAATCAACAGGTGACTTGCACCTGTCGGCAGATTCCCGAGAGTTAGAGTTTTACAATTGTCAACAATTAATTTACACTTGCCGACATGTCTGCTCAGTCTATCTACAGCTGACTTGCACCTGTCAATAGGCCTGCACGTATCTGCGTATCTGGATTTGAACAAGATTTAGTTTCAATTCTGAATTGATCTCCAATTTATTTTGTTTTTCTTTTATTTGATTAGATTTCCTAATTAGATTCGTATTCTCTTTTATTGCCTATATAAGACCATTGTATCTTAGGTTTTTGGTATTCAAGTTTTAATCATCAATAAAATTGAATTTCTCTTTCAATTATTCGTGAATTCTAGTTGTTTATCATTTGCTCGTGGATTCGAGTATTATATCCTACCTGAAGGTATCTTTTAGGGTTCGTTGGAGTTAGAACAAGATGTAACCGGCGTTGTTTGCTTCCTTGTCTGCGTCTCTCTCTCTCTCTTGCACATGCAGCGCATAGTTTGCACTGATGTGGCGCTCCGTCTTTCATTTTTTCTTCATCCCAAATTTTGGTGCAATTTACCAAAATTTGATTGTCAGAGTAGGCCAAGTTGGGGTTGTTCATAAGTTGGGCTTAAACTTGAATCTGCCAGAAAGTCACAGCCAAATTAGGGTTTTATACTAAATCTATCTCGAAACTGATCAAACGAGTATTCTTTTTTTTTAAAAAAACCTGCCCAACCTAAACCCTACAAAACCCGAGACCGAACCCAACCCCGTTCGAAAGCCGCACTAAAATTACGATTTTATAGTACTCTAAAATCCTGCAAACCCGATCAGATGAGTATTCATTTCATTAAAACCTGCACCGACCCGAACCCGACAAAACTCGAGAGCGAACCCGAACCCGAGCCCGGACCCGCTTTTTTACAATATGTATAGGATTGATTTTCTACATGTTTATATAAATATTTATACCTTTCTACATGTTGATGTGCGTGTGTGGGGGGGGGGGGAGGTGGCGCGCGCTCATAGGACTAGATTGTGCGAAACACCTTTGGAATATCAAGGGTATTGCACTAAACCCCTTGAACAATGAAAACTTGCACATCGCCCCCTTCAATTTTACCCTCTTAATTTTTTTGTGAAAAGACATACGTATAAAGCACATGCCTCTCTTAAACTTAATTTAAAAAAATCCACTGGCACCTCATCCTCCTCCACTACCACCTCCTCCTGCTCCTCCTCCACCTCCATCAGCACCTCCTTTTTCTCTTCAAACTGTAACACCCCATCTTCAGAATACGTACTCTGATATGTGCCCTGATCTTTTTAGCGTATTTTCTTATTTTCTATTATTTAACAATTTTACACATATAGCAGTACGACATGATTTGACCTCTTTGATAATCAAATTGACTGACTTCAGTTTTAAATATCATTTTCTAATATTTTAGATTTTTATAATTTTTTGAAATTTTTTCTGAATAAAATTGCAAATCTTCAAAACCGGTGTCGACCAGTGTCGCTGACCGATTCTCAGATTTTTAATTTACAAATGGAGTTGAAATTCTAGAAATGGCATTCACATTTTTTCTTAAAATTATATCTAATTGTATTTTCTGAGATTTTTCAGAATTTATCGAAAATCCGGCCAACTCGGTGTAGACTGTATCAATGATAGATTTCAAGATTTTTATTTTAAAAATGGAATTGAATTTTTAAAAATTAATTTCACCAAACATCTTAAAATAATATTTATTATTTTTAAGAATTTTTGAGAAACTTTTCGAGATACTTCATTTTACAGGCTTTTCTTGAGTTTTCGGTGTTTTCCCAGGTACCGGAATTCTATCCTGATATTTTACTTTTCTCTTTCTCTCTTCTTGTCAAATGCGAGGTTCACCAAACCTGGATTCAATTTTTAATGTAAAGATTCTCTTCATTCTGCATTTAATGTTATGTCCTTCAAAATCAACTCTGATCTAGTCACCATGCCTTTTTGTCTTTTCTATCAACGCGATTCTTGCGTTTTCATCTGAGACGCGGATTTGATCTCCTCGTTTGGCTCAAAATTGGCCAGATGCGGGTCTAACAGAGATGCGGCTTTCCTTTTTGTAAGAGACGCAAGTCTCATTTGTATCCAATGGAAAATTGGTAATAATCAACTCACTCCTTTATATATATACTCATCTTCCCTTCTCTTTCTTTCATTCTCATCCTTCTTTCTTCCTTTTCCAGCAAACCATAGCAGCAAGCAGCAGTAAACCAGTGCCCCCTTGGCTGTGTTTTGGCCACCACCAACACCAAATCCTCCTTCCTTCACCCTCCATCATTCCCTCCATCTCCTCCTCCATTATAACAACCATAATAACAACACCACCACCTCCTTCTTCTTTCTTCCACCGAAACAACCCATCTTCACCATTACTTTCTCCACCATTTTCACCACCACCTACACCATCTTGGGCACCAACAACCACGTCATCTTTCTCCCTTTAGAGTGCTCTTTCCAATGAGCTATAGCTTCGTTCTCCAAAACACCATTTCCAAAACTTTAATTTTTTCTTTTGAACTATACTTGCACCCCCACAAAATTTCTTGGGCTTGGGGCTTTGGCCACCCGCCTCTGGCCACTTCCGGCTGTCGCCATCGCCGGTGACAAGGCTGGCCATCCCCCGTTTTCCTTTCTTTCTTTCCTTCCTATTTTTTCCCTTCTTTCCTTCTTTCTTTCCTTCTTTCTTCATTTCCTTCCTTCTTTCTTTCCTTTACTTTCTTCGATGTGTCTCCCTCTCCTCCTCTCGTGCATCTCTCTCGTCTCCCTATCTCTCTTTTTCTCTCTGTTAATTGTCAGAGACGCGGAGCCAATTCCGCGTCCAAACAATTTCTTAAAGCGATCTTCGCATTTTGCTATCTAACGCGACCCTTGAGTTTTTGTATCAACGCGACTCGGAGCTCACACCCGTATCCGCATTCTTTCTTATGTTATGACTTAAATGCGAGTCTCAAACCCCGCGTTTGTGGCGTCTGCATAATGCGACTCCCGCATTTGCAACCCCGCGTCTTCATTCTCTTTCTTTCTGGCTTATTACCTCTCCTCCTCTTTTAATATAATATCCGTTATATTGAACGCGTTGACACATTGTTTACCTGATTCTGATCTCCGGGATTTCATGGTGTTTTCGGAAGATTTAGGCGAGTGTTCTCGTTTTCTTTTTGGATTTTCCTGCTTCGTCATGTTAACTAGTATTGTATTATTTTCCTGACATACTTACATGTATCATCTTGTCACTTGTCACCTGCCTAATATTACCTCCCAGTTGTTAGCCCAGAGGCCCTTCACTCTAGTTTTGATGATGATTAACTCATGTAGTTATTATTTACTAATAATCTTGTGATATTTAGTTTTAGATATTTGATCAAGATATTAGTAGGTGATTAGCTTCAACAAAGGTATTTTGGAGCTTTCACATGTTGATTCAAAAGCTCAAGCATCATGATCGCATCTAATACTCGGATGGAATCAAGCTCGTTTGGATCGGTTTTGAATCGAGTCAACTTAGAGACGGAGTTCTACAAAAAAACTTCAGTTTGCTTAGTTTAAGATTTTGTTTAGATCATTATAAAGATTAGATAGTGTTGATATGCTCAAGTTCACATACACACACTTTTTTTAAAGTTACAATTTGTTTGGTTTTCGATTTAACCGGTTTCGGTTTTTCAAATATATAGTTTTCATGAATAGATAGAATCAAAACAAGTTTACATGGTTTAATGTATATTAGATTTGATCTGTATACATCTATGCTTCATCTCTTTAGAAAAACTTACTTTGATAGTGAAAAACACCTAGAGGGGGGGGTGAATAGGTGTTAGTGCTAATCTAAAACCTTAATGCAAAACTAAGTGCGCTAAATGCGGAAGCTAATGCAAATTATGCACAAACTAATACAATACAACAAGTGTAGCCGAATTCCCCTTGCGAGGCTCTGGACTAACTCCCCTTGATTCCCCTTGAAATGGGTTGAGGCGCTATGTGAAGCTCTTGTTGGATGAGTATAAGTTAGGCACACACACACAAGCAATCCAAGCAATATGAAATACACACAATCAAGCCAAGTATATAAGAATGAATTGCAATATAAAGATGCAAGGCAACACAAGCAATGTATAAGATATGTATGCAATGAAAGAATGATGCTTGAATGAAATGATGCTTGCACAAAGTAAAGAGAGTAGAGTTGAGAGAAATTGGATCAAACGCTAACACAAAGATTTGTTTCGAGGTTCGAGTACCCAACTCTACATCCCCGCCTACACCACCGTGTAAGATTTCCAATCCACTATAGGAGTACCGAACTCCTCTCTCAACCTTACAAAGCCACCGAGGCTATACAACCACAATCCACCTCTACCGAAGAGGGATAAGGCCCGTAGCCAAAACAAACTCAATTACCTCTACCGAAGAGGTTTACAACACAATCGCCTCTACCAAAGAGGGATCCAAACCAATACCACTCCGATCACCTCTACCGAAGAGGGATTCACAAAAGCAAGGAGGGTTTACAATTTAGAGGCTTAACCTCAAACACTTCTCTTTTTCTCTCTTTTCCACAAAACAAAGATCCTAATAGATTAGGATAGTATGATAGCTCAAGTGTGGAAACTAGGTGTTTTTGGAAACAAGCAACAAAGAAAAACTACTTGGGAAATCTCTTGTAAAAGATAGAAAATGCAAGATCAAATCAAAATCCCAAACCCTAGTTTTCTTTGATTTTCCAAAAACCCAAAACAATAAAGATTAAAATCTTTTTAGCACTTAAACTCTTTTAAAAACTTGTTTAAAAACTAGAGAGACACAGAAATTTTTCTCCTTGAAAACCTTGGCCAAAATCCCAAAGAGATGGGGTTTATATAGGCCAAATAGAAAACTAGCCGTTAGGCTGACGTGTCAGCCTGACTGGCCTAACGGTCGACCGGCCGGTCGACCATCCAATGGTCATATTTTGACCCGTTGGAACCTCCGGTCGACCGCCCGGTCGACCGAAACAAACAGAGAGCAGAGCTCTCTGCAGCGGTCGACCGTCCGGTCGACCGGCCCCCTGGCTGCCAGACGTGCACAAGTCTGTGCACGTCGGTCGACCGCGCGGTCGACCGGCCTTAGGTGCGGTCGACCGCTCGGTCGACCGTTCTGGCCTGACAGGTCAGTCTGGGTCCAAAACTGGTATAAAACATGTTAGAAAAATTCTTTTAAAAAACTTCTATCTTTTCTGAAAATTCCATAAACTTGTTTTATCATATAGCATTGATAATCATTTTTGTTTCTTCTCATTTTTATCAAAAACAAACTCTTGTATTTTTATCAAACTTGGCTTTTCAACACATGAATAGAGATATCAAAATAAGTTTGTTTAGCACGTTTAAACCATGTATGTATATCTAGAACATATCTAATATACATAGAAATAAAGTAAACTTGTTTTGATCAAACTATTCATGAAAACCAAAATCCAAATCATGAAATGTGTGTGTATGTGTACTTGAGCATATCAACTATACTAAGCTTTACAAATGGATCTAAACACACTATCTAAACTAGGATACCTAAGTCTTCGAGTCATCAAGAAGACTTGCTCCCAAACGCGATCCACCGAGTGCAAAGGTATGATCTTTAAGCTTTGGCACCGGAATCACCATGATAAGCTTCCAAACACCTTGTTGAAGCTAATCACCAACTAATATCTTGGTTAATGATCTGAAACTTAAACAATACAAGATTATTAGTAAACATAACTACATGAGTTAATCATCATCAAAACTAGGGTGGAAGGCCTTTGGGCCAACAGATAGTCTATTTCATGTGTTTGGAGTTTGTATTTAAACAAAACTTATTTTTGTATTTAATGTCAAAAAAATAGATATAATATCCTTCATGTATATTGGATTCTATCCATATATAATATGCTTCAAAGTTGTTTCAATATCATATTTTTGTATTTGCATCAGTTTTGGAGAAGACGATTTTCCATTTCAAAATCCTAATTTTTAGAAAATACAGTTTTTGGTTTAAGGCAAATTTTCAAGAATACAAAAATGGTTCAAATTGTTTAGAATATGTATGAATTTCACTCACACATATTTGTATTTTTAAAGATCTAATAAGAACTGATTTTTGTGAAATTTATGTGATTTTATGAGATTAATTAAAGTCAAAAACTCAAGTTTTTAATCCCTATATTATTTGACCTGGCTGTCTGCTGATCGACCGGAACAGTCGACCGAGGCAGAAGTCGGTCGACCGGTTCGGTCAACCGACGTGCACGCAGCCACAGGCTCGGAGGCCAGTCGACCGGGTCGGTCGACAGCCAGAGAGCTTCTACTCTCTGTAAATGGCCCCAGTCGACCGACAGAGAGCTCTGCTCTCTGTTTCCAGTGTCCGGTCGACCGGCCAGTCGACCGGTGCCTCAACGGTCATAAATGTGACCGTTGGCCGGTGATCGGGGTAAGATCGCGCACAAAAGTATATGTTTTGAAATAGATATGTAAAGTGTGTGTACTTTGGCTTCCTCGATACTTCCGTTATAACATAGAGGCTAAAAGAGTCGAATCCACAAGGACGGGAGGTGATAGAAGCTTTACCAGTTGATTCACGTGTTTGTTAAAAAGTTATTCAAAGTTTTAAAGAATGAAAAGAAAAGAAACAAAGAATGAAAAGAGAAGTGTACGGTGAAAACAAGGAAGTGGGAAACACAGAAAAGAATGGTTTTTGTGATTTTGTCTGTATGTCTAAAACAAAGTGAAAAAGAAAGAAAACTCATGGAACTAACTACTAATGACTCCACTAACATACTAACCTCTTAGTGATAGTTGCCTCACATATATCATTGGCCATCACTAGTCCTTAGTTCAAGAGCGATTCAAAGCATAACCCATATGTAACTCATGACAACCCAACTCATCAACAAGTGCAAGCTACACTTAAACCATCAATACTATAGAAAAGTAAGCATGGAGTAAAGTAATGTTAGCTTGTTAGTGGTTAGGAAGTTAGAGTGTTAGATCCATCATCATGAGCCATCAATGGCTCTTGCAAGAGCAAGGCCAAACCGAGGCTATTAGATTCATGTGGATTATCATAAAAGAAGTTATCAAGTTAGTGGTTAGTAGTTAGTTAACATGAGAGAAAAGTTTAGCTACACATGTAAAAGAAGTTAGAAAGAAAACAAAGAGAGGTAAAGAGAGCACCTTTCATAGCTTGTCACCTTCTATTACAAGTACTCTTGCATTCCACTCATGTATCACTCTTTCTCCTAATACAAGATCTAAAACAAAATGGAAAATACAATGGGAAAGAAGAAGAACTAACCTAACCTAAACTAAACAACAACATGGAATGAAAAACTACCCTAAACTCTGTATATCTTCAACTTTGGAACCCAAGGGGGAATTTATAGCCACCAGGAGAACAGGGGGCCAGGGGAAAAACCCTGGCCCGAAGCGGCGCGCGCGCCGCGGCCATACGGTGGCCGCGCGCTGCCCAGTTGGTCCCCTGTCAGGTGATGTTGCCAGTTTCTGATTTCTGACCCCTAGTTCTGACAGAATTAGCTCCTTAGGTCAACGGCTATCTTAATAGGCCTTTAATCACCAGTTAAATGGTGATTTAGATCTTCTTCTTCATTTGCACACCATGAACCTAGGATCAAGCAAGTAAGGTATTATTAATAGAATTTATTATCAAATAAATGTGAGAATATGATAAAAATTATGCAAAATTAGAGACTAATCACACCCACACACTTATCTTTTGCTCGTCCCGAGCAAAACAAAAAAAACCTAAGGAAATTATTTCACCACTTTCGCAGGTGACGCGATTGCACTGAGCATGTGCAACAAGCCGTTAAACCTCTAGGTTTCCCCTAGAGGAGGAGTTTTGTCTCCTGAGGGTTTTCAGCGGATTACACCTACAAAATCCATAAAGAAAGAAATCAAATGTTAGTATTTTTAAAACGCATTTTGAAATAGAGAAAAGTGTTGAAGTATTTTTGTGAAAATATAAGTGATCCAAAGTCAGAGGTTAATCAGAAATTTTTCTTTCTTAAACTAAATCAAAATGCAAAAAATCTTGTTATAAATTAAATGTAAGAATTTAAAATTGAATTGACTCTTTGATCTTTTATAAAATTTTTAGAAAAATATGCACTTTGTGAACTGTAAAGATTTTTGGGATATCGACTCAAACTTTCATGCCATTTATATATTATTTTATATTTTATATTTATTCTTTTTTCTTCCCTTAGTTTTCTTAGGCTTTCTTATTTACCCGGGTGGTGAGCCTTTAGCCGGTGACTCCCAAACCAGATGGTCTTAGGGCACCAGATGAGAAAACATCCCTCGGACTTAAGGACTCGAGTAAACAAGGCCACAAAACTGAAGGAGATTATTTTATTTTTGTCCACCGTTTTAGGTATGAATAATTCTGCTTCCTAAGGCATAATTACCCAACTTCAATAAGTGATTTTTATTTATCATATAATTATATTTTTTTGTTTTTTGAATATTTTTATGGCATTTTCAGTCTTTGTTTCAATCCCAAAATTGTGTAAGTGTGGAGTGCATAAATCTAAGGCAAAAATTCAAAATCAAATTATCTTTTCAATCTTACTTTCTTATCCTATAATTTAGACAAGATCTATTATTTTGACTAAGTTTAAAATTTCATAATTTTAGGTCTTCCTAATTCCTAAGATAATCTTAATTTTCTTAAAAACGAATCAAAAACTATTTCTCTTGTTTCAAAAAGTTTTGTAAAAAAGAAAAGAAAAGTTTTTATATAAAAGAATTTTTTTTGTTTTTGTTTTTGTTTTGTTTAAGAAAAAGAAGTGTAAAAGAAAGAAAATATAAAACTAACTATGTTAGTAAACCCTCCCCTACACTTATCTCATGCATGGTCCTCAAGGCATCGTGAATGTGTAAATACATGAAACAAATGGAGAGGGAAAAAGATTACCTCAAGGGGGTGGCTCTGGTAGGGGTCTGATTGGGCCAAGCGTTGCTATCCAATCAAAATAGCGTGGATCGTGCAGGAACCCACTAATGACCTCTTTAATATGACCGAATAAAATGTTGATTGAATGAATGATCTTATTTAAAAAATTATCCCCATCTAATTTTCAATTTTCAAAAATAATTATTGAGTCATTTTCTTCAACATTCTTGTCCAACAATGAAGTGTGATTTTGAGAAATGAGTGATTTGCACTTAAATAGAACAGGAACAAAAGCCGATACCGACTTAGGAAGTTGACTCAGATCAAGTTGAGAGTCAACAATGAGAGTCGAAATTGGTTCAAAAATAGAGTTCAAATCAAAGAATTGACGTTCACACACTGTCCCCATTAATGAAGTGTGATCATAAGATATTGGTGATTCTATTTCACGGTGTATGGGTACAGGATTCAATGTTGACTCCGGAAAAGAGAAAAAAAAATCTGGTAAGGACACCGGGGTCATTATTGAATCAAAAAGTGAAATGAAGTTCCCAACAGGAAGTTCAGGATCACATTCAGGTTCGATTTCAATTTCAGAGAAGGGATAACTTGCCAAAATGTCCAGGCGACTTTCATAACTTGGAAATTGATCAAGTTCAAATGTGTGTTCTGAAATTGAATCTTGGTTTCCAAAAGAACATGATTCTTAGGTCCAATCGGTAGAGTTAGGAATATAAGGATTGGTCAACGGTTGACAAGAAAGATTATCCTCGCTCTCATTGATCAAATAGCTCATAATTGAGTCTAACCTACTGATAGGTTGGGTAACAGAATTCAGATTTGGAATCATGTCTTTCATACTTTTTGTAATTGGTTTTTCTTGAAAAGATGAGTATAGAAGTTGATTTTGAAAATTGTGGTAAAATTGTGAGTTCATCGGTTTTTATGGTTGTTACTCGGACTCACGCAAGGGTTCCATACTCAAGTCTAGCATTGAAGTTTATTCATTTTGAATTGGTGAGACTGGAAAAGATGAGTAGGACTCTTAAAAATGTGGTTGAAATGATGAGTCCAACATGTTTTGCATTCTTTCGCAAAAAGACTTCCAAACGCTTTTCTAGCTCAGATTCTTCTTCAATGGGATGCTCTAGAAAAGGAGTATGTGGAGTTTGATATGGAAAGAATTGTGAATTGAGCAAATTTTGCATTTGTTGTAGGGACTCTTCTATACTCCTTTTCAATGATGATTTTTCTTCAATTGGTGGTTCAGGAAAAGGAGTATATGAATCAAAATTGGGGACGAATATTGTGAAAATTGTGGACAAGATGATTGAAAATTGGACTCGAGGTAGGAGAATCCCTATGAACTCTGTGAAGAGTTGAAATTATTTTGAAAATTATGGTCATATGGTTGGGGATATGGGTCATATTGATTCGGATAATCCCAACCGGCATATATGGTTGTTTCATGTTGTACATTGCCGCGTCAGAGTTATCCAAGTCAAATGAGGTCGGGCTGAAATATGGATTCATATTATAATTGAAAGAATTATTGTTATTAAAATCCATATCACAATTTACAAAAAAGAAAAACAAATAAACAAACAAACAATAAATAAATAGAAAAAGAAAACAAGCCTATGCTAGGGTTAACTTAGACCTAGACGACTCCAAACTGGTTAGACTGTCCACGGGGGGTATATTGTCGGATGCTGACCACGAGTTAATCGGCCAGGTAGGGGCAAGATCAGTGGGAGGTATCCGTGCCGGAGCAACGGGCCTAATTATGTCAAACCACTGTTCTTCGAGGTTTCGCCTCTCAATCCCCAACCTTAGACACCGATTTAACAAGAGTCAAATTCTAACAACTTCCCCCTTAGGTCAATCTCTTAAATGAGTCCGAGATGTCCCTAGGGGCCAACGTCTAGCAAATTTTATTAAGGCTTGGGTTGTGTGAGTGGGGAGGTGATTTTTGGGCTAAGGGAGGGTAATGACTTCCCCACCTTATGTTGTTTTGGGTTTTGCCCTTAAGTTAAATTTGCGCAAGTGTGCAATATAGATAAGATGAACACAAAAAAGCGAGTAAATCACTGAAGTGTTTGTCCTAACTATATGCAATGCAATATATATACCTCCTATAAGTATCACAACAACACAAGAATAAAATATAGTATATTGGAATGAAAGTTGACACGTGCCTAGATGCAAATGTCTAAACCGTTTTAAGGCATCCAATTTCTATATTTTAGTTCTTAAAATTATTTACAGTGTACAGGTGATATAAATAAAAATTAGCAGTAGAATATATGAATGTAAAAGAAATTACCCGACCACACTTAAGTAAGTGTGGACTTCTGCAATGCTAAAACTTTAACCTGCACACCAAAAAACAAAAAAGAAAAGTTAACAAAAATGTGAAATCAAACCGTTCCCATCCCCGGCAATGGCGCCAAAATTTGATCGGGATAAAACCGCGCACAAAAGTATATGTTTTGAAATGGATATTTAAAGTGTGTGCGCTTTGGCTTCCTCGATACTTCCGTTATAGCATAGAGCTAAAAAGAGTCGAATCCACAAGGACAGGAGGCGATAGAAGCTTTACCGGTTGATTCACGTGTTTGTTAAAAAGTTCTTCAAAGTTTTAAAGAATGAAAAGAAAAGAAATAAAGAATGAAAAGAGAAGTGTACGGTGAAAACAAGGAAGTGGGAAACATAGAAAAGAATGGTTTTTGTGTTTTTGTCTGTATGTCTAAAATAAAGTGAAAAAGAAAGAAAACTTATGGCACTAACTACTAATGACTCCACTAACATGCTAACCTCTTAGTGATAGTTGCCTCACATGTATCATGGCCATCACTAGTCCTTGGTTCAAGAGCGATTAAAAGCATGACCCATATGTAACTCATCACAACCCAACTCATCAAACAAGTGCAAGCTACACTTAAACCATCAATACTATAGAAAAGTAAGCATGGAGTAAAGTAATGTTAGCTTGTTAGTGGTTAGGAAGTTAGAATGTTAGATCCATCATCATGAGTCATCAATGGCTCTTGCAAGAGCAAGGCCAAACCGAGGCTATTAGATTCATGTGGATTATCATAAAAGAAGTTAGCAAGTTAGTGGTTAGTAGTAAGTTACCATGAGAGAAAAGTTTAGCTACACATGTAAAAGAAGTTAGATAGAAAACAAAGAGAGGTAAAGAGAGCACCTTTCATAGCTTGTCACCTTCTATTACAAGTACTCTTGCATTCCACTCATGTATCACTCTTTCTCCTAATAAAAGATCTAAAACAAAATGGAAAATACAATGGGGAAGAAGAAGAACTAACCTAACCTAAACTAAACTACAACATGGAATGAAAAACTACCCTAAACTCTATATTGAAATCACCTAGAGGGGGGTGAATAGGTGATGGCTATATGAATTATGGCAATAATGCGGAATTTAAAATTTAACACACAAATAGCACAAATATAAACTTGCAATAAATATAACAATAAATGTGCAAGAATTAAAAGGAGTAGAGTTGAGAGAAAATTCGAGCAAACGCAAACGCAAGGATGTGTTTCCGAGGTTCGAGCCACGCTCTACGTCCCCGCCTTCACACTTGAAGGATTTGCACTACTATCATTGATCCCACCGGATCGCCAATACAAGGACACACTTGTCCCTACACTTGTGATGCCGCAACACCACCCGAAGCTCACTAGCTCCCTTGAGGCCGATGCCTCTACAACTTCACTCAATAAGAAAGGTGATCACACTTGATCAAAATAGCTCACTTGCACAATCCTAGAGCCAATGATATAGATGTAGAACTTGGGATTGTGGTGTGCAAAAACTAGAGAGAAGGTAGAGGAATAGGCTACAAGTTGGGTGTTGGGAATTTAGGCTTTGAGAAATCTTTTGTAAAAGAAAGGAATTGAAATTCTTTGTAAAGCTCTTGTAAAATCTTTTGGAATTTCTTTGTAATAGTTGTCTTATCAATATGAGGTGACCCTCTATTTATAGGGGTCAAAAACAGCCTCACAAAATCGTTGGAATCAAATCCCAAAAAGAAATCAGCCTGAAAAAATAGCTGTTGGATCTGTCAGAACTTTTGACAGAGCCCGGTCGACCGGGTCGGTCGACCGCCAACGGTCAAAAATCCGACCGTTGGGGCAGGCGGTCGACCGGGTCGGTCGACCGAAAAATCCTGTGAACGCAATTTTACCTCGGTCGACCGGACCGGTCGACTGATATAGACATGCACAGTTTGTGCACATCGGTCGACCGGGTCGGTCGACCGGTTACTGTGAGTTCTGAAATATCAAAACTTCCAGAACCAGAATTTTGGGTTTGGGATTTTGGTCTTGGGTTAAATTTTGGAACTTGTAAAAACATAGAGTATGAACATATGTCATACTTCTATCATGTTAAAATAGTTTGATAAAAATCCCTTTGATAAAAACTTGTTTTTCCATAAAAGTGTTTTTCCAAAACTATTGTTTTTCTAAAAAGCTTATTTCCAAACATGTTCACTTTAAAAACTAAGTTAGAAATGGAAATTGAAAATCTTTTTGAAGCCATGAACCTAACTAAGAGGTGTGTGTGTGATAATCCCATAGCTCTACTTCTAATATCTAGCTTTGACAAAATATCTAAAATGAAAAATAAAAATACAAATCTTGTTTTCTTCATAGTCTATGCTAGTTCTTTTTCTTCGTAGTCTTGACTCGTTCTTTTCTTCAATATCTTATTCCGAAGCTTCCTATTGTGCTTTAGCTCGGGAATGCAAATCTTGTGCGAACTCCAAACGTGTGAGTCTTTTAGCGGAGCCGTCAAAAACCTGTTCTTGAACCTGAAATCCTTTTAAACAAAAGTATTAAATACATAACTAAATATGTTTTGTTATCATCAAAATAACTGGGATAATGGCCTTTGGGCCAACAATCTCCCCCTTTTTGATGATGGCAAAACATATGTAGTTATCACAAAATATTTGGGGTAGAGACTTCAAATGAAGCTCCCCCTCAACACATGCATATATAGGAAAGCATATGTAAATGATAAACACCATATTTCCATGCCAACAAATGATACCAAATACTCATGTCATAGAATAGATGAAGGAAATGAGTTCATACATGACATAGATAAGAGATACATAAAAACAAAAGATAACCATGTCCACAACACATACAAAAAAAAATACATGTCCAAAGCAAAATAAAAATAAATACTACATGTCCAAACAACAAATACTACATGTCCATCACAAAATATCCAAACACAAATACTACAAGATAAAATATCTCTCAATATAGCTCTCCCCAAATAACTCTCCCCCTTTTTGACATCATCAAAAGGGGAGGTCACTCAGCAGCATCATCATCATCTCCAGCATCCTCGTCCTCCTCGTCGTCGGCATGCTCAGATGAGCCCTCAGCCATCTTCTTGTCACCACCATCTTCTTCATCTGAGGAAGAAGCAACCTCCTCTGGATCCATGCCATCAACTCTGGTGCGCGGTGGTGGAATAGAAGAACGTGCTCTGGGAGGGAAAGGAGGACCGGTGGCTAGTAGACGACAAGCAATCGGAGTCCGGTCAGGAACGAGCATGTCAAATTTTGAGAAAAGAGCCTGAAACTGTACGTCCACGAATCTCATGGACTCAGCAAAATAAGACATGTTGTTCCGGATCTCCGCCCGAAAAGCAGCATCCTGAATGGCACGAGCATCCAACTCCGCACGAATAGCTGCGTCGCGCTTCTCGACCCAGGCCTGGTGTGCCTCGATCTGAGAGCGGACCTCCGAAGAGAGAAGGGCCTGAAACTCAGGAGGAAAAACAGGGGCTGAAGAGGAAGAGGATCCAGGTGCAGACGATGAGCCAGGACCAACAGGAGGAATAGGTGGTTGCACAGGAGCGTGTCTACGCAGCTGAGCTTCCATCATCTTCAGGACAACTCCGTTGATGTTGGTCAAAGGATTGGAGGGACTTTCGGCAGAAAGATCAAAATCAAGAGCCCTAAGAAGATGGGTAATAAGCATGCCGTAGGGCAAGCTCCTACCCGCAGTACGGATCTGATCAGAAGCCATGTGAGAGGCTATGACTCTAGGAAAGTTTACCTTAATGCCTCGAAGAAGGCAATAGATAATCAAAGGTACGTAACCCCTAGCGTGGCTATACTCACCATGCTTGGGGACAATGTTGAAGAAAATAATCTTAGCAAGGACCTGAGCAGTGAGAGTGTACCTACTCACAACTTCGTTCCTTACTAGACCGGGGTTGTCATCCCCGTGGATCAAGGTAGAGGCGGTGAGCGCAGACTCACCGTCCGGGAATTCAAAGTCATGTAGATCATGGGTGTACACATCTGCTCCACCAGTGGAGAGATGCAGAATCCTAGCAAATCGACCGATAGAAAGGTCGATGTCTCTACCTAAAACCCTAGAT
This sequence comes from Agave tequilana, assembly GCA_038442645.1. Taxonomy (NCBI): domain Eukaryota; kingdom Viridiplantae; phylum Streptophyta; class Magnoliopsida; order Asparagales; family Asparagaceae; genus Agave; species Agave tequilana. The sequence continues at coordinate 65,705 of JAVJIF010031094.1, forward strand.
GTGATACAATTCCCATCGAATTCAAAATTAGCATAAAAGTAAGGAACAAGGGAGGTGTAAACTTGTTCCTTGATGGTCAAAAATTTCACTAAATTGTTGGACTGCAGGATATGTGGAATATTCAAGTGTTCGAAATCTTGGATGACAACGAATCTCCCCGAGTTAATGTTCCTCGTGGAGAGATGGGAATATCGATCAGCTGCAAGATCATTTAGAAAGGGGCGAATGGGTCTAGGAACATGGGAGGAAGGTTGTGCAACTTCCTTTCCCTTCTCAGATCGGGAACGTTTAGGTGGCATGATTAAAAATGAAATTTTTAGGTATAGACAAAGTTAGGCCTTGATCTAGATGCTTAGAAACCTAGAATTGATGACAATAGATAGTTGATTTCAAAGCAAGATATGAAAAACTGAATCAAAAATCGAATTTTTACCTTAACTGAGAAGAACTCAAACCCTAAGCAAAGAAATCCGAATTTCTTCAAATCCTGTGGTTGGATTGGCTTGAAACTGGAGATCAGGAAGTAGAAGAAGGAGTTTGAGGAGGGTTTTAAATTAATTGGAGATCGGTTGAGTGATTGGAGAGAAAGAGAAAATTTTTGAAAGAGGAAGGAGTCGGGTTCGTCGGCTGAGTGAGAGAGAGAGAAAGAAAAAAATGAAGAGAAATGACAGATATAGGGCAAAATTCGACGATCGGTCGACCGGGTCGGTCGACCGAAACAACCCGAGAGCTCTGTAAATATAGAGCGGTCGACCGGCACGGTCGACCGATTTATCCCGAGAGCTCTGCAGACAAGATCGGTCGACCGGGACATATAGTCGGTCGACCGATAACAGAAAAGAAATAAAAATTTCTTCTCAGGCAGAGTCGGTCGACCGGGGCTTTATAGGTCGGTCGACCGGCTTTGCCTGAAATCTGTTAACAGCAACTGGCCCAAAAAAAAAATTTTAAAGTAATTTGTAGTCAAAATAGGTGTGACATATTAAACATATAGGAATACACCAACAGGTTTTAAATCTTCATTAAGTTATCAAAATTCATGCAATCCCTTTTTAATTTTATTTTCATATTTAACCAAAGATTTTAAAGATGTTGAAACCGAATACCCAGTGACGGGTTCTGAACTTCATCCTCTTGATTCCTCTTGAATGAGTTGAGGTGCGCAATTGCCATCTTTAAGGTGTTTGTTTAAATAGGAAATTTTACAAATGTTTATTTTTATTTATGAAAATAATGTGTATATGTATACAAGAATATAATCACAAATTATAAACTATACATGTGGACATACATTAAACAAGGCATGAAACAAAAGATATAGAAGTTAACACAAGGCACATATACAACATGATAGAAAAGTAGTTCTATACAAGCATATATCAATAGAGTATAAAAGCAAACTATCAATTCTATACATATGTATACATGACTAAAAATCAAAAACTTTTAAATGGAGATGTTACCAATTGAAGGGCAATCTCCAAAATAGGTGCCTCCACGATAGTGATGCATGCACGATTTGTTCTTTAAGCTCCGATGCATCAACCACCCGGGCACCACCTCCTCCTAAGTCTTGGAGGGGGTAGATCCACCTATACCTGTATCATTTAAATTCGGTGGCTCTTTTGGTACCCAAATCTTAGTGGATCCTTTGGGGTTAGATCCGGGGCGAACCCAAACAAATTTATTCTTAACATTGTTCTTAGCATAACAAAACTTTTCTAAATGGCCTTTGCGGCCACAATACGTGCAAATAAAAATTCTACCACTATTGTACATAAAAGCATGGTTATGTGTGTGTGTGTGCATGTTTATGTGTAGCATGTTTATGATGAACATGTTTCCCTTGGGCTACTCCCTTAGGAAATTTAGATGCAAGCTTGTTAAAATCAAATGCACATTTCTTTAAAGTGTTATCTAAAGAATCAACACGTTTTTGAATTTCAACAAAAATATTTTTATTACTAGAAATCATGGGGGTTTTTCCTTTATTAGCTACCTTATGCTTATCAAAATCATTTTTCAATTTTTCAAAAGAACTAGATAACTCATTTTTCTCTTTTAAGCAAATTTCAAGTTTGTTCTTCAAAACATCATTTTCCTTTTTCAATTTCTTATTATGAGATTGTGAAATCTCATACCTATGTTGCAATTCTTCAAAAAATTGAGCAAGTTCATCCATTGTGAGATCATCATCATCAATGGAAGTTTCTAGACATACCTTAGATGAATCCTCACCTTGTGCCATAAAGCACATGTTGGCGGCGTCGTGCTCCTCTTCGGATTCCGACTCCGAATCATCCCATGTAGCGGCCAAGGCTTTCTTCTTCTTCCCGTGCTTGGAGGTGGTTGCTTGGAGAGCGGGGCAATCGGCAATTAGGTGACCGATCTTCTTGCAATGGAAGCAAGGACCGGGTTCTTCTCTTTTCTTCTTGTACCTTCCTTGAGGCTTCCCCTTCGGAAGTTACTTTGCCGTCCCTTCTTGTAAAACATCTTGCCCACCTTCCGGATGAGCATGGCGAAGTCCTCATCGTAATCTTCGGATGAGTCGTCTTCCTCAATGGTAGTAGGAGTGGCTTTGAAGGCAATCGTCTTCTTCTTTGGTGCCTCCCTCTCTTCTCTAACTTTCATCTCCATCTCATGCGTCTTGAGATTTCCGATGAAGCCGGAGAAGTCCATCTCCTCTTTGTCATTAAGCTCCTTGAGTGTGGTCGCCTTGACTTCCCAAGCTTTGGGAAGAGCTCTAATCACCTTCCTTATCTTTTGATCATTATCAATCTTGTCGCCTAAGGAAGAAAGAGCATTAGTTATTTTTGTAAAACGGGTGAGCATATCATCAATGCTCTCATTTTCAAACATGTAAAAGTTCTCATATTGAGAACGTAGCAAGTCAACTTTGGCTCTCTTGACTTGAGACGTTCCCTCATGAGTCACAATGAGTATGTTCCAAACCTCAAATGCGGATTTACAATTAATTATGCGTGCAAGGTCATCCTCATTCAATGCTTGGGTTAATGCATATTGTGCCCTAGCATTAGCCTCATAGTCTTTGGAAGTATCCTCGGACCATGTGCTCTCATCACTAGTGGGTTCAATAAAATCTTTGGTTATAGCCCTAGCTACCCTAACTCCTAGGGATTTAAGGAAGAGATTCATTTTCACCTTCCAAATGGGGAAGTTTAAACCATCAAACTTGGGTGGGGATTTAATGCTAGAAAAGTCCATGGATGCCATGAATGCACAAGCAAATATAAATGCAACAAAAATGTATATAGACAAATATGGATCTCCCTAAGGTGGTTAGACCTAAGTTGTAGGGTTAGGCTCTGATACCAATTGAAATCACCTAGAGGGGGGGTGAATAGGTGATGGCTATATGAATTATGGCAATAATGCGGAATTTAAAATTTAACACACAAATAGCACAAATATAAACTTGCAATAAATATAACAATAAATGTGCAAGAATTAAAAGGAGTAGAGTTGAGAGAAAATTCGAGCAAACGCAAACGCAAGGATGTGTTTCCGAGGTTCGAGCCACGCTCTACGTCCCCGCCTTCACACTTGAAGGATTTGCACTACTATCGTTGATCCCACCGGATCGCCAATACAAGGACACACTTGTCCCTACACTTGTGATGCCGCAACACCACCCGAAGCTCACTAGCTCCCTTGAGGCCGATGCCTCTACAACTTCACTCAATAAGAAAGGTGATCACACTTGATCAAAATAGCTCACTTGCACAATCCTAGAGCCAATGATATAGATGTAGAACTTGGGATTGTGGTGTGCAAAAACTAGAGAGAAGGTAGAGGAATAGGCTACAAGTTGGGTGTTGGGAATTTAGGCTTTGAGAAATCTTTTGTAAAAGAAAGGAATTGAAATTCTTTGTAAAGCTCTTGTAAAATCTTTTGGAATTTCTTTGTAATAGTTGTCTTATCAATATGAGGTGACCCTCTATTTATAGGGGTCAAAAACAGCCTCACAAAATCGTTGGAATCAAATCCCAAAAAGAAATCAGCCTGAAAAAATAGCTGTTGGATCTGTCAGAACTTTTGACAGAGCCCGGTCGACCGGGTCGGTCGACCGCCAACGGTCAAAAATCCGACCGTTGGGGCAGGCGGTCGACCGGGTCGGTCGACCGAAAAATCCTGTGAACGCAATTTTACCTCGGTCGACCGGACCGGTCGACTGATATAGACATGCACAGTTTGTGCACATCGGTCGACCGGGTCGGTCGACCGGTTACTGTGAGTTCTGAAATATCAAAACTTCCAGAACCAGAATTTTGGGTTTTGGGATTTTGGTCTTGGGTTAAATTTTGGAACTTGTAAAAACATAGAGTATGAGCATATGTCATACTTCTATCATGTTAAAATAGTTTGATAAAAATCCCTTTGATAAAAACTTGTTTTTCCATAAAAGTGTTTTTCCAAAACTATTGTTTTTCTAAAAAGCTTATTTCCAAACATGTTCACTTTAAAAACTAAGTTAGAAATGGAAATTGAAAATCTTTTTGAAGCCATGAACCTAACTAAGAGGTGTGTGTGTGATAATCCCATAGCTCTACTTCTAATATCTAGCTTTGACAAAATATCTAAAATGAAAAATAAAAATACAATTCTTGTTTTCTTCATAGTCTATGCTAGTTCTTTTTCTTCGTAGTCTTGACTCGTTCTTTTCTTCAATATCTTATTCCGAAGCTTCCTATTGTGCTTTAGCTTGGGAATGCAAATCTTGTGCGAACTCCAAACGTGTGAGTCTTTTAGCGGAGCCGTCAAAAACCTGTTCTTGAACCTGAAATCCTTTTAAACAAAAGTATTAAATACATAACTAAATATGTTTTGTTATCATCAAAATAACTGGGATAATGGCCTTTGGGCCAACATATATATCTTCAACTTTGGAACCCAAGGGGGTATTTATAGCCACCAGGAGAACAGGGGGCCAGGGGAAAAACCCTGGCCCAAAGCGGCGCCCGCGCTGCGGCCATACGGTGGCCGCGCGCGCGGCGCTTCGAGCTGCGCGCTGTCCAGTTGGTCCCCTGTCAGGTGATGTTGCCAGTTTCTCATTTCTGACCCCTGGTTCTGATAGAATTAGCTCCTTAGGTCAATGGCTATCTTAATAGGCCTTTAATCACCAATTAAATGGTGATTTAGATCTTCTTCTTCATTTGCACACCATGAATCTAGGATCAAACAAGTAAGGTATTATTAGCAGAATTTATTATCAAATAAATGTGAGAGTGTGATGAAAACTATACAAAATTAGAGACAAATCAGCCGGTCGACCGCCCGGTCGACCGGAAGGGCAATTTTGCCCTTTGCCTGCTGCCAACGGGCAGATTTTGTTGGGGCTATAAATATCCCATTTCTTGAGCTGATTGGGATAAGTTTTTAGAGAGCAAAATTTTCAATCTTTATAAGTGTTTTACAGTAAGTTTTAAAAGAGTTTTAGGTTTAAAGATTTGATCTTTATTTGTTTTTAAAAGGGTTAGAAAAATCAAGAAAAGGAGAAGTCTTTGGGATTAGCTTTTGATCTTCATTTCCATAGCTATCCTAGAAGTTTTCCCAAGAGTTTTCCTTGTGTTTTTTATTTCCAAACTCTTTAGTTTTCTCACACTTGAGCTTATCATATATATCCTATCTATTAGGATCTATTTTGTGGGAAAATTAGTTTGTGGTTGTAGATACCACCAAAAGTTATTGTGATATCCCTCTAGTGAGAGGTGATTGTGTTGATATCCCTCTAGTGAGAGGTGATTGTGGAAATTGTATTGGTATCCCTCTTAGTGAAGAGGTGATTATGGTTGTTTGGCTTTATGCCTATCCCTCAATTGTGGGTTGATCTTGTGTTGGCTTTGTGCCTAGCCTCTAGTGAGAGGTTGTTTTAGTTCAGAGAGGAGTTGTGTACTCCCAAGTTGTATTTGCCCAAATCCTCAGTAGAGGTTCCCTGTGTATGAAGTTCTGTGTGGACGATATAGTGAAAATCCTTCTATGTGAAGGCGGGGACGTAGAGCTGGGTGCTCGAATCTCAAAACATATCCTTGTGTTTGAATTTGATCCACTTTCTCTAACTCTCTCTCTTACATTTTGCATTGTTCATATTGTTCATATCATATACATGCTTAGTTTGATTGTGTGCCCATACTTGTGTTTAACCAAGAGAGCTTCATATAGCACCTCAACTCTTATTTAGAGGAATTTAGAGGAGATAGTCCAGAATCCTTCACCGGGAATTCGGCTATACTCTTTGATTACACTAAGTGTGTTGCATTTAGTTTTTAATTCTGCATTATTTTTCATTGGATTAGCCATACACCTATTCACCCCCTCTAGGTGTACTTTTAATTGGTATCAGAGCCTACGCTCCTGATATTAGGTTTAACCACCTAGGAGTGAGATCTTGGTTGCTAATCTAGTATTTGCATTTGCACACTTATATTGTTTACACACACTTGTGGATTGCTTGACCCCTCCCATGTATGATATTCCCAACATTGACATGTGGAAATTTAGAATGAGTATGTACCTAAAAACCTTAGGTTTGCATGTTTTCCTTGCAACTACCAAGAGATTCTATATTGGTAATAGCAAGCTTATAGAGGCCAATGCACAAGCCCTAACGGCACTTAGGAATACTTTAAGTAAAGAATATTTGTGTATGGTTTCTCATTGTGATTCCGCCTTTGCAGTGTGAAACACGTTGACCTCTCCCGTGCTCTAAAAGACGAATCATGTGGAGATGGAATCTAGTGGAGCAGAATCTGAACAACATTGCTATATGGTCCAAGGGAATGACTCCCTTGAGGTAAATTTGAAAACTCAACTAGATGATTGTGCTAGTTCTTCCAGCGATGATTTAGTTGATGCTGATGCTTTAAATGAAGAACTTTCTATTGTATGTGAAAAATTGCTTGAAAAATATAAAGTCTTGAAAAAAAAAGTTTTGAACTTAATAAAGAAAATAAGGATTTAGTTTCAAAACTTGATTTGACTTTGCAATAGAAGGTTGAGATTTTAAATGAATGTGACTCCTTGAAATTCAAAATTGAACTTGCTCTTAATGAAAACAATATTTTGAAAAATAAAAATGATTGTGAAAATGTTTTGAACAAAAATGAAGTTTTATCTTCAAAACTTATTTTTGTTTTAAAAGAAAATGATTTTTTGAAAAACAAAATTATTTCTATTTCAAAGGAATTAGATTTAATTTCTAATGAAAATATTTCTTTGAAAAATGATTTAGATACTCATGTTTGTCATGCTAGTGTAGCTTCATCATCTAGCATTCCTTTTGCATACACTACCTCTTCTTCTATAATTAAAACTGATATATGTATGTTAAAGAAGAGTGTTGATTGTTTGGGCTCCACTTTGAGCCAATGTGTCATGAACCACACACGTTTGGAATTTTTGTTTCGAAAGAAACATGTTCATCCTATGCATTCACACAAACCACAGCATACACATGCTTCCCATGTTCATATACATAACACCTTGTATGCTCATGTGTACACTTGTACACATTGTGGACGTAAGGGCCACCTTGCAAAATTTTGCTTTGATAGAATTAATGATTCAAATTTTGCAAATAGATTTATTTGGGTTAGGAAAGGAACTAACCCCCATGGACCCAAAAAAGTATGGGTACCAAGAGCCACTTCTATTTATGATATAGGTGTGGGCTCTCACTCGACGTGAGAGTATTGGTGCCTTGAGGTGGATGCGTTCCGAGCTTAAAGGTGACAATTTTGGATGCATCACTTTCAAGGGAAGGTTGGTGGGAGGACCACCATAGTTTGGAGACATAGAGATATACCCTCATGGTTTTGGTAACGATCTCTAAACTCCTATTTATGTTTACATGCTTTCATGATTGATTTTTAGCATGTTTTAGTTTTTCATGATTAGTAAATGCCATGATATTTAGACCTATGACATACATGCATAGTATTTGAGATAAACCCATGTTTATATGGACCATATTTTTGTGTTCTTACACTTGTTTAGCAATTGTATATATCATAGATCATAGAAATGCGCATTTACATAATGATCTTATTGATTTATGTTTTGTTTTTATGCTTCATGATTTGATTACATGTTTAAATGTAACTTTCATTAAAACTTGTGTATATACTTGTACAACTAGTGAGCCACAAATAGATTATTATATGTTTGTACTTGATTGCTCATTTGTACTCATTAGATGTACTAGTATAGCCTAGTTTTGATGATTAATGCATTTCAACTTGTAATCCCTATTTTGTGCATGTTTTGTTTTCATGATATTATACTTTAGCTTCATGTATATGTTAATTTTACCAAAACTTTAGATATACATGTCTATCCTAAGAGTCACGTGCTTTTTATGCAAATTCTATTATGGACTCGTATGTGTTTGGGATATGTATGTATACCTCTAGTTTAGACTAAACATATATATGCCTTGAAGTTGGTATTGTTTTAATGAAAATTAAATTTTGATGATTTTTATATTTATAAAGGAATTTCATATTGAGCTTAAATGCCTTATTTTCATGATGTTGATTACATGACTTTATACGCTCACATTATTTGATATTTTTCTCATGACTTTGTTTTCATGAGTAGTATATGTGTTATATGGACTTTGAGTGTTGATGATTGTGTAATTTTCATATTTTCATGGATATGTTATTATTTTATTCCTTACTTGAAGGATTTCGTACTAGTTTTCAAATTTATTATAAAACTAGTTGCATATTTCTTCATTTTGGTAGAGTTCTTCAAACATGTTATATTTTCAAATTCTATTTTTGAAAACACCTACCCATCTAAGGGCGGTTGGATGAGCGACCATACCTTATATGCTCCTTATTGAAAAATCTATTTAAACAAGTGCATGATAGGGTGGAAGGAATGAGTTATACACTTGATCCTTATCATATTTTCAATTGGTATCCCAATTGATATTTTCATGTTTGTATACTCATCTTTGATTTTCTATATATGTATGCTTCAAAACTTCAAAGTATCAATTTCTATTGGTATTTACTTTTTCATATATATATGATTTGATTGTGCTTACATATCTTTACATCTTAAAGCACAAATTATGTTTATGCTAAGCTTGATTTACTCCTTATTGACTATTAATTTTCAAATTGGTATTTAATACAAGCTTATACATCATTTTCATTGGTATTTCATAAAAGAGGAGAAAACATAATGTTTTAGTTTTCAATCGATTGTATTTCCAATTGGTATCCTACTCCCACACTTTATGATATAAAATTAGAATAATATCATTTTTCATCAATAATATTATTTGGTATATTATTTTTCAATTGGTTTCCTATGCTCTTAATGAAAAATATTTTAATTTGGAATTTGCTAACATTTTCAATATTGGTATCAAAAATCTTAAATTGGCTTTATTCTAAAATTTGGTATCTTTATTGCAAAATGAATTATTTAACCAAATAGTTAGTTTATTTTTCAATTGGTATCATATTTCATTTTAAATTGGTATTTATATTGGAATGAGCTATGTTTACATAAAAATATTTGAATTTACTTTCAATTGATATCAAAATTACAAAATATTTTCATTTGGTATCAAAATTACAAAATGTTTACAATTGATATCATGATTTACAATATGCATATATATTCAATTGGTATCAAAACATACAATGTTTCATTTCATTGGTATCAAAAGTTTACAAGATATTTTCAATTAGTATCTTTTGGTAACTTAAAAATTTTTTGTTTATTTTCAATTGGTATCATAATTTGGTATCAAAAGTTTTGATATGTATTGCTTATATGCAAGGGGAGCATAACATCTTCTATATATATATTCATGTTGAGTGTATCTCATATTGAGGAGCTTGACCGCTCTTCTCTATGTCTTACACGTGTGTAGGAGGAGCTTCACATTTCCTTTTATATATTATATATTATGCTTTATGTGGTTAGGGTTTAGTCATCTCTTTTCATATAAATGCATATATGCAGGGGGGTTAACTTCACATCTCTTCTCTTCATGAATGTATATAGCATATACACCTTTATTGTTTTGATTTATGCAAAAAGGAAGAAAAATATTTTTATATTTTTAGTGTTTGTACCCCTTTGTTGATGAAATGACAAAAGGGGGGAGAGAAATTTAGAGTTTTTATATATGTATGTTTGTTTAATTTGTTACCTTTTACCATTGATATCAAGAGCATCTTTTGTTGGTATCAAGAGCATGTTTATTTCATTGGTATCTAATATCATGTTTATGCATATTTATGTTGAGCATTCACGACATATCTCTATTGTTTATTACTATGCATGAGTTAAGGGGGAGCTTCATAGAAGCTTAACTTTAATCCATGCATATATAACTCCATAAGTTTTGTCATCATTAAAAAGGGGAGATTGTTGGCCCAGAGGCCCTTCACTCTAGTTTTGACGATGATTAACTCATGTAGTTATTATTTACTAATAATCTTGTGATATTTAGTTTCAGATATTTGATCAAGATATTAGTAAGTGATTAGCTTCAACAACGGTGTTTTGGAGCTTTCACATGTTGATTTAAGAGCTCAAGTGTCATGATCGCATCTAGTAGTGGGATGGAGTCAAGCTCATATGGATCGGTTTTGGATCGAGTCGACTTGGAGACGGAGTTCTACAAGAAGACTTCGGTTTGTTTAGTTTAAAATTTTGTTTAGATCATTGTAAAGATTAGATAGTGTTGATATGCTCAAGTTCACATACACACACTTGTTTTAAAGTTTCAATTTGTTTGGTTTTCGGTTTATCCGGTTTCGATTTTTCAAATATATGATTTTCATGAATAGATAGAATCAAAACAAGTTTACATGGTTTAATGTATATTAATTTGATCTATATACATCTATGCTTCATCTATGTAGAAAAACTTACTTTGATAGTCTATTTCATGTGTTTGGAGTTTTGTATTTAAACAAAACTTATTTTTGTATTTAATGTCAAGAATATAAATATAATATCCTTCATGTATATTGGATTCTATCCATATAATATGCTTCAAAGTTGCTTCAATATCATGTTTTTGTATTTGCATCAGTTTTGGAGATGACGGTTTTCCATTTCAAAATCCTAGCTTTTGAAAAATAAAGTTTTGGTTTAAGGCAAATATTCAAGAACATAAAGATGGTTCAAATTGTTTAGAATATATGTTGAATTTCACTCACACATATTTGTATTTCAAAGATCTAATAAGAATTAATTTTTGTGAAATTTATGTAATTTTATGGGATTTAATTAAAGTCAAAAACCTAAGTTTTCAATCCCTATATTATTTGACGTGGCTGTCTGCCGATCGACCGGACCGGTCGACCGAGGCAGAAGTCGGTCGACCAGTCCGGTCGACCGACATGCACGGACGTGCACAAAGCCACAGGCTGGGAGGCCGGTCGACCGCCAGAGAGCTTCTGCTCTCTAGAAATGGCCCCAGTCGACCGCCTGGTCGACCGGCAGAGAGCTCTGCTCTCTGTTTCCAGTATCCAGTCGACCGACCGGTCGACCGGTGGCTGAACAGTCATAAATATGACCGTTGGTCGGTCGACCGCCCGGTCGACCGGAAGGGCAATTTTGCCTTTTGCCTGCTGTCAACGGGCAGATTTTGTTGGGGCTATAAATACCCCATTTCTTGAGCTGATTGGGACAAGTTTTAGAGAGCAAAATTTTCAATCTTTACGAGTATTTTACAGTAAGTTATTAAAAGAGTTTTGGGTTTAAAGATTTGATCTTTATTTGTTTTCAAAAGGGTTGGAAAAATCAAGAAAATAAGAAGTCTTTGGATTGGTTTTTAGTCTTCATTTCCATAGCTATTCTAGAAGTTTTCCCAAGAGTTTTTCCTTGTATTTTTTATTTTCAAACTCTTTAGTTTTCTCACACTTGAGCTTATCATATCTATCATATCTATTAGGATCTACTTTGTGGAAAAATTAGTTTGTGGTTGTGGATACCATCAAGAGTTGTAAACCTTCCATACTTTGTGATATCCCTCTAGTGAGAGGTGATTGTATTGATATCCCTCTAGTAAGAGGTGATTGTGAAAGTTGTGTTGGTATCCCTCTTAGTGAAGAGGTAATTGTGGTTGTTTGGCTTTATGCCTATCCCTCAATTCCTCAATTGTGAGGTTGATCTTGTGTTGGCTTTATGTCTAGCCTCTAGAGAGAGGTTGTTTTGGTTGAGAGAGGAATTGTATACTGCTAAGCTGTATTTGCCCAAATCGTCAGTGGAGGTTCCCTATGTGGGAAGTCCTGTGTGGACGATATAGTGAAAATCTTTCTGTGTGAAGGGGGGACGTAGAGCTGGGTGCTCGAACCTCGAAACATATCCTTGTATTTGCGTTTGATCCACTTTTTCTAACTCTCTCTTACATTGTGCATTATTCATATTGTTCATATCATATGCATGCTTCGTTTGATTGTGTGCCCATACTTGTGTTTAACCAAGAGAGCTTCATATAGCACTTCAACTCTTATTTAGAGAAATTTAGAGGAGACAGTCCAGAGCCCTTCACCGAAAATTCAGCTACACTCTTTGGTTACACTAAGTGTGTTGCATTTAGTTTTTAATTCCGCATTATTTGTCACTAGATTAGCCATACACCTATTCACCCCACTCTAGGTGTACTTTCACCAGTCATATGTCTCATGGCACCTGATATACTACTACTTGATACTTGTCCCGTTATGACATATTGATATTTGGCTTAAGATTGTCACATTTACGGGAATCCCGTACTTGCTATCCTGTATTATATACAATGACTTGAATTTATAATACTCATGTACTCTTGAACCCCTGTAATCCTGATCTTGTCATGCACTTAACTTTCCCGTGAATTGATAATTACATAATAAAGTATAAAAATGGACAACTTGCAATTCGTCGGGGAAAACTTACGGCTATCAATATATGTTCGTGTTTACAGTGGTACTAGGTATGTTGTGCAACTAAAACTTCCAGTCGGACCTGTGGGCCTCCAGACGACCGAGGGGAGTGCTGGCTCCCTCCTTCCTGGTACCATCTTGATAAGGGCATCCTATAAGATCCTCCTGTAGGCCTTGCACCCGATTTTGAGCACCAGCAACGGAACGTTCTGGACCGTGGTCCCGGGCATGCACTGGACCCACTGTAAACATTGTTCGGTGATACCCCCATTAGTTTCCAATAACAGCCTTGATTTACTTATATGTGGATGTATGAGTGATGGGATGCTATTACACATACCTAGACATTTGGGTAGAACGAGTAATAAGTATAAATATTAAAAATAGTAACGATAGGTTTATTCAGGCCTTATCTATTTCATTTTATATCTCCATCGCATGTTTACTATAGATGTACACTCGATACAGCTTTTGATGCTTATTACTGTTTTATTATATCAACACACACATATGCCTAACTCTGCATGACACTTGGCATTCATCTGAATATCTGTTTAGGAGTTTCTGACTCCCTGGACTTGCATGTTCAGGTTCTGAAGCTTGGATTGAAGCGGAGCCCTCCACCGAAGATCAAGCTTATCCCTCGGTGCAGGCTGACTAGTCCTAGCTCCTTTTGTTCTTGAATCTTCCTGCAAGCTCGGGGAACTTCCTCTCAGCTCGTGAGCACCCTTTTTGCTGTACAAATGTAATTCTTACTTTTGTGCCTGGCTGTGATATAATGTACATGTACTAATATACCACGCTCTACGATAACTTTGTAATCCTTATGTTGGAATGTATATATGCCACGTGCTTCCGTACTCTGTTACTTTCCTGTACTGATGCTTAGTGTATATACGTGAGGGTATTTCTGACCTATGTATATACATCATAGTAGCTCTCCGTACCCGCGGGATTGGGGCATTACAGGTTGGTATCAGAGCCCAGACTCTCCCACCTACAGTACAACCAAACAGCAAATTAATAGGATCTTAATTTGCAATTGGAATACATAAGTTTCGGTTATACAATCCAACTACAATAAACAAAGTTATCCATTCCTTCTTGATACTCCTTCCCTTGATTCCTAAAATCCATCTATCTTTTGCTTTCACTCCTCTTTTTAGACATCTTTTACCAACATAGACATGGATAGAAGGACAGGACGTAACAACATCGGGCAATCACAGGACGGACCCGCAGGGGGAAATGCAGATATTCTAAGAGTTATCCAAAATATGGTGGAGAATCAACAAAGGCGGACAGAACTCTTTTGGCAAGGATTGATAACAGCTCCTCAGGAACGGAGGCCGGGCAACGTGTCAGACTTCAGGCGGTTGCAGCCGGCAATATTTACAGGGGGAGAGAGACCACTTGATGCCGAGCAATAGCTAATCGACACCACAGATCTCTTGAAGGCAACACGGGTTCCAAAGGAAGATCAGGTGGAGGTCGCCAAGATCTAACTAAAGGATGTGGCTAGAACCTGGTGGCTAGCTGAAAAAGCGAGACTGGATAAACACATCACTTGGGATCAGTTCTCTAAGAGTTTTTATGATAGATTCTTCCCTATCACAACTCAGAAGGAGATGGAAGAGCAATTCATCCGACTTCAATAATGGAATCTGTTGATGAATATGCTACTGAGTTCTTAAGGCTGAGTCATTTTGCTCCGTATATGGCATCCGATGAAGAGAAATGGGCAAGCAGATTTCAGCAGGGCTTACAAATAGATATCCAAGTCCTTTTGATTCCCCAACAGCTGAAAACATACTCCCAAGTCCTCACTATAACTCTAGAGGTGGAGCGAGGACTGGAGAAAAAGAATCTTGATCAGATAAGGAACCAACCATGAAGAGGCCATTTCAGTAATTAGGCAGAGGAGGTCCAGTCAGAGCTGCAAAAGCCCCAATAATTAGAAGACCATTTCGATCAGCCCCTCTTCAGATAACTCAAACACTTCCGATATGTGCTTATTGTCAGAGGACAGGCCACACGCAGCAGGAGTGTCGTAAGGCAAATGGATTATGCCTAGCATGCGGATCTGGTGATTACACAATAGAAGGTTGTCCCCATAAGAGAACTGCGATGATGAACCGAACCCTATCGGCACCTCCAGTAACTATTGGATAGAGGAACCCAGGGCCAGTGGTTAGGAGGACCCCTCTCCCTCCACAACAACAAGTTTTTCTCCCAGCTCCAAGGGGAGGCAGAACAACAGCAGGTCGTGGAAGGGGACGAGCCTACAACTTGACAGCGGAAGAGGCCTAAACTTCTGGAGAGGTGGTAACAGGTAAGATCATGTTGTACTCTAAACCTTTTTTAGCCCTTTTTGATTCTGGCACTTCTTATTATTACATATCAGATAGTTTCACTACTTTGTGCTCTATACCTGTTGAATATTTAGACCACCAGTGGGAGATTAGTACCAGTAATGGGGTAGTCATCTCCAATAGAATTTGTATAGATTGTCCGGTGGAACTGTGTAACAGGACATTAGCAGTGGATATGCTCGTACTAGATACTAAAGGGTATGACGTAATCTTAGGCATACCTGGCTCAGCAAATACCATGCGGTTATTGATTGTCGAAATAAGAAAGTTATTTTTAAAATACCACTTCAGCCTGAGTTCCAATTTGAAGGAGAACGTAAGCCTGCCAAGGAAAAAACACAGATGACTACTGCTAGATCCAGAAAAAGAAAGTACCGGTTTGGAATAAGTTTCCAGAAGTATTTAAAGAGATCTCAGGACTTCCACCTGACAGAGTAATTGAATTCTCTATTGATATCAGTTCGAGCACAGTCCCAATATCTAAAGCCCTGTACAGAATGGCGCCCACTGAGTTAGAAGTTCTAAAAAGGCAGTTACAGGAATATTCTGACAAGGGATTGATTAGACTGAGTACTTCGCCATGGGGAGCTCCAGTACTATTAGCCAACAAGAAAGATGATGGTAAGCAGTTGTGTATAGACTACAGAGAATTAAACAAAGTTATCATCAAAAATAAGTATCCCTTACCAAGAATTGATGATCTTTTGATTAACTTCATGGGGCCCGAGTATTTTCGAAATTGGATTTACAATCGGGTTATCATCAACTAAAAGTGAAGAAAGAAGATATTCCAAAGACAGCATTCCGAACTCGCTATGGTCATTACAAATTTCTAGTCATGCCCTTCGGAGTGACCAATGCCCCAGCAGTCTTTATGGATTTGATGAACCGAGTTTTCTCGCCATATTTGGACCAGTTTGTCATGGTGTTCATCGATGATGTCTTGATATATTCTAAGAATGACAGAGAGCATGCGGAACACTTAATTTGTACTACAGACTTTCCGAAGGGAACAACTTTATGTAAAGCAGAGCAAGTGTGAGTTCTGATTAGACCGCATAACTTTCTTAGGTCATATAGTTTCAACAGAAGGAATTTTAGTTGACCCTAGTAAGATCCAGGCAGTAAAAGATTGGCCAATTCCAAGGACAGTAACAGAAATTAAAAGCTTTATTGGATTAGCCGGATATTACAGGAGATTTGTCCAAAACTTCTCCAAAATCGCAGCCCCATTAACAAAGCTCACCAGAAAAGGAGAAAGGTATCTATGGTCAGAGGAATGTACTATAGCATTCGAACAATTAAATGAAAGACTTGTTTCAGCTCCAATTTTGAAGACTCCCTCAAGAACAGGAGGGATGGTTAAATATAGTGATGCATCCAGAAAAGGCCTATGATGTGTATTAATGCAGCATGGTTATATCATAACTTATGCATCTAGACAATTGAAACCACATTAGAGAAATTACCTAACCCATGACTTAGAACTGGTGGCGGTAATATTTACGTTAAAGATCTAGAGACACTACCTTCTGGGGGACAAAGTATTAATCTATACTGATTATAAGAGTCTTAAGTATATCTTTACACAAAAAGAATTAAATATGAGGCAAAGGCGGTGGCTTGAATTGATGGTCGACTATGACATAGACTTACAGTACCATCCTGGTAAGGACAATACAGTTCCAGATGCATTAAGCAGAAGTCCAGAGAACAAAGTACTATTACAACTTACTCAACAGAAGGAATTGCTTCAGGAAATCATAAAATTGGATTTAATGCTAGTACAAGGAATTGATGAGTCAGGTCAGTTAATGACCTTCCAGATTCAACCAACCCTGATAAATGAAATTAAAGAAGCTCAAAAGGAAAACCCAAATTACAGAAATTTAGAGCTCAAATAGAAGCTGGATTAAGGACGGATATTCATTCGGATGGTACACTTTATTTTGGTAACAGAATCTGTGTACCACAAGGGAAAGTTCGGCAGAAAGTTTTGGCAGAGGCACACAGTTCGGCTTATTCCATACACCCAGGAGAAATAAAATGTATCAAGACTTGAAGTAGAAGTTTTGGTGGAATGCCATGAAGAGAGAGATAGCCCAGTATGTGGCAAAGTACTTGGTTTGTCAGCAAATAAAGGTAGAACATCAGAGAATAGGTGGACTTCTACAACCATTACCAATACCCGAATGGAAGTGGGAACATATCACCATGGATTTTGTTACAGCTCTACCCCGCAGTCCTAAGGGTAGTAATGCAGTATGGGTAATCATTGGTCGCCTCACAAAAGCAGCTCATTTCCTACCCTTCAGAGTAGGTCAGACAACAGAAGTTCTTGCTGATATATATATGAGAGAAATAGTTCGTCTGCATGGAGTCCCAGTTAGCATCGTGTCAGATAGAGACGCAAGATTCAGATCGCATTTTTGAGAAAGTCTCTAAGAAAATTTAGGGACTCGTCTGAAGTTCAGCACCTCATACCATCCCCAGACTGATGAGCAATCTGAATGAACTATCCAAATCCTTGAAGACACGTTACGAGCTTGCATGATAGAATTCAAAGGGTCATGGGAAGACTATCTTCATTTGGTAGAATTTTCTTATAATAACGGCTACCAAGCCAGTATCAAGATGGCTCCACTTGAAGCATTATATGGCAGAAAATGCAGGTCGCCAATATGTTGGGATGAAATAGGCGAAAGAAGACTTATAGGACCAGATATTCTAGTTTAGACAACAGATAAAGTCAGAATTATCAGAGATCATCTCTGAGCAGCATAGAGCCGACAGAAGAGTTGGGCTGACACTAATAGAAGACTATTGGAATTCAGAATAGGTGATCATGTATTTTTAAAGATATCACCAACCAAAGGAGTAATCCGATTCGGTACTCGCGGAAAACTTAGTCCGAGATACATCGATCCATTCGAAATTTTAGATCGTGTGGGAGATGTGGCTTACCGATTGGCATTACCACCATCATTAGAAGGGGTACATAATGTATTCCATATATCACAACTGAGAAAGTATGTCAAGGATGAGAGTCACATTCTAGATCACTCTGAATTAGAACTACAACCAGATTTATCCTACAAAGAACAGCCGATGACCATTCTGGACAGACGTGTCAAAACCTGAAGAATCGGGCAATACCATTAGTACTGATTTTTTGGAATAGGCATGCCCCAGGAGAAGCTACGTGGGAACGAGAGGATATTATTCATGAGCGTTACCCCCAACTCTTTACATCTTAGTTGGTAAAATTCCTTTTCCCTATTCTTTTCTACCTCCGCATCCCCATTATCGAAATTTCGAGGATGAAATTTTTGATAAGGTGGATGGATTGTAACACCCCATCTTCAGAATACGTACTCTGAGGTGTCCTGATCTTTTTAGCATATTTTCTTATTTTCTATTATTTTATATTTTTACACATATAGCATTACGGCATGATTTGACCTCTCTGATAATCAAAATTGATTGATTTCAATTTTAAATATCATTTTCTAATATTTTAGATTTTTATAATTTTTTGAATTTTTTTTGAATTAAATTGCAAATCTTCAAAACCGGTGTCGACCAGTGCCGCCGATTCTTTGATTTTTAATTTACAAACGGAGTTGAAATTCTTAAAATTATAATCACCTAGAGGGGGGATGAATAGTTGGCTAGCTAATCTAATGGTCAATAAATGCGGAATAAAACTATTTATGCAAATTAAAAATACTTAAGCTAAATATACCAAGTATAACACAAGAGTGTAGCCGAATTCTCCGTGAAGGGCTCTGGACTAACTCCTCAAGATTTCTCTAGATAAGAGTTGAGGTGTCGCGTTGGCTCTCTTGGTTGAATACAAGTGTTAGCAAACAAACCCCAAGCATATAACAATATGAGCACAAATATATATATCAAGTATATAAAGATGAAAGCAATATAAGCATGCAAGATATAAATAAGTAAGAGATAGAGAGAGCAATCGTAAACACGGGAGAATTATTTCGAGGTTCGAGCACACTTGCTCTACGTCCCCGCCTTTAACACTATGAAGGATTTTCATTAAAATCGATCCCACCGGATCACTTGGTGCCGCAACACCTACAAGAAGTTCCCACTAGAACTCTTGGACTCTCTAGTCCCTTCACTCGTTCCCGCAAGAACTACACACCGCAAGCGCAAGCTTGCCGAGGCCGCACCTCTACAAAAAGCTCTCACTAGAACTCGAAACACCGCGAACACACAAGTCTGCCTCCTCAAACAAGAATGAGAACTTTGGTGATCATAACACTTTGATCACCTAAAATCACTCTCACAATAACACTCCTATAAGATAGATGTATCAATGGATAGCTCAACTGTTTGTGAGAAAAACAAGGATGGAAGTTGTGGTAAAAAACTCAAGAAAATCACTTTTGAAAACTCTTTGATAAACTCTCCTTTTGAATGGAAGTATTTGGCTCTTAAACAAGTGGAGAAAACCTCTTAATAGAGTAGGAAAAACTGGTGCAAAAACCCACTTAAAATCTTTTTAAAACAGTCCATAAGAGCCCCCTTTTATAGGCTAGGAAAAACTAGCCGTTGGGGGCAAAATTTCAGCCTGGACGGCTGTCGGTCACTGGCCCGGTCGACCGTCAACGGTCAGAAATCCGACCGTTGGAGCCTCGGTCGACCGGCCCGATCGACCGTGGCCTGAAACAGAGAGCAGAGCTCTTTGCCGGTCGACCGACTCGGTCCACCAAGGCTTTCCAGAGAGCAGAGCTCTCTGGACGGTCGACCGGGTCGGTCGACCGACCCTCCAGCCAGACTTGGCGTGCACGTTTATGCACGTCGGTCGACCGATTCCTAGCTCGGTCGACCGGGCCGGTCGACCGGCAAAAGCCAGAAAAGGGATTATGTGTATTAAAAATTTGGCTTTTTGACTTAAATAAAATCCCATAAAATCTCTAAAAAATCTACAAAAATAGTTTCAATATAATACTTTGATATACAAACATGTTACAAATATTTTGAACTATTTTTGTAACTTAGAAATTTTGACATAAAATAAAATTTGTATTTTTCCAAATAGATTTTTTCAAAACTTCTCCGAATACAAAAACAAGATATTTTAAACACTTTTAAAGCATAGTGTTTATGGATATGATCTACTACACATACATCATGAAATATCTATGTTTTTGACAATAAGCACTAAAAAAGGTTTTTATAGTTTTTAACGAAAACTATCTTTCCAAAATAAAAACTCTTTTATGAAAACACATCTAAATCTTATGTGTGAGTGTATATGGTATACTTGAGCAATCTACCCTTTTATATTTTATCTAAAATAAAATCTTATCAAAACAAACCTAGACACAAGTCTTCTCTTGAAGTCTTCACTTGAAGTCTTCTTTTCCTTCTTGACTTGGTCCAAACTTTAATCCAAAGAGCTGGACTTCTCTTGAGTACTTGATGTGGTCTTGTTGCATAGGCTCTTGAATCAAACCGTGTTAGCTCCAAAATTAGACTTTAAATCTTTTGTTGAAGCTAAAACCTACTAAGATCTTGATCACAAATCTGAGACTAATTAAACACAAGATCATTAGTACTATAACTACATGAGATAATCATCATCAAAACTAGAGTGATGGGCCTTTGGGCCAACAATCTCCCCCTTTTTGATGATGACAAAACTCATGGAGTTATATATGCATGGATTAAAGTAAAGCTTCAAAGAAGCTCCCCTTAACTCATGCATAACAAATAAGCAATAAGATATGGCAATGAAGTACATAAAACTAAACAACTAAACATGCATCAACAAGGTGAGAGACAAAAACATAAATCCAAAATCCTTTTTCTAAAAACTTTCTCCCCCTTTTTATTTAAACTTTCAAAAACATTCTCCCATTTTATAAAACATAAGATGCATAAACATGTATAAACTCGATATATGCAAGAACTATAAACTCAAAATCTTTCTTCCCCTTTTTGTATAAAGCAAGAAAAAACATAGATATATACTAAAATACTTCTCCCCTTTTTGTCAATCATCAACAAAGGGGTTAAAGTAAACACAAAATAATGTTTTTCCCTTTTTGTTCGAAACAAAAAATCAATAAAGGGGTGAAATCAAATCAACCAATAAAGAGATATATGCGATATACATTCATGAAGAGAAAAACACTAAGTTAACTTCCCTACATATATGCATTACATGAAGAAGGAATGATAAGCGCTAACTCACATAACGCATAATATGCAATGCATAAGAGGAGATGTAAAGCTCTCCCTACACACGTGTATCGCATAAAGAAGGGTTGTCAAGCTCCTCAATATAAGATACATTCAACATGAATCTATATGTAGAATAGATGTTAAGCTCCCCTTGCATATAGGCAATACATATCAAAATATTTTTAAATCAAATTTTTTTGATAATTACTTAAAATAAATTTTGAAATCTCTTAAATCAAATTTTGAGATATCTTTGTAAATAAACAAAATTTTTAAGATACTAATTGTAAATAAACAATACAAATTTTGAATTCTTTTTAAATCAAGACATCAAGATATCACAAGATATAGATACCATAGGAAATTTGTGATACCAATGAAAGAAAATATTTTGATACTAATTTAAATTTACATTAAATTTTGATACCAATAGAAATACATGATAAAATTTTGATACCAAGTAGGTAAAACATATTGATACCAAATGAAATTTAAACCTAATTGGAAATTGAAACATATTGATACCAATTAAAATATATGGATACCAATTAAATAGATATCAATTGAAGTTTATTGTAAATTATGATATCAATAAAACTACCTATTAAAAATAATGCATAAGCTTATTAAAATACCAATTGAGATACGAATTGAAAATTAAGATTTGAATTAAGCTTAGCATAAACATACTTTGTGCTTTAAATATGTAAATATCTTGTAACTAAGGCACAAATAAATCATATATATGTATAAAAATGAAAATACCAATAGATATTGATATTATATGAAATGAAGCATACATATATAGAAAACAAAATATGAGTATATACAAAAAATATCAATTGAGATATCAATTGAAAATATGATGTAAATCAAGTGTATAACTCATAATAAACCATCATTTTCATGCACAAGATAAAAGATTTTCAATAAGGCATACGAGGTAAGGCCGCCTATCTGTCCGCCCTTAAAGGGGCTGGTAGGGGTTTTCAAAATTAGGAGTTTGAAAATATTTTTATTGTGAAAATACTATCATATGAAGAATAAATAACTAGTTAAATTAATTTTTAAAAAACTAGTTAAAGATTCTTCAAACATGAAATCAAATCATATGAATCCACGAAGCATGCTAAAAACACAAGAATTGACACTCGAAATATATAAGGCTCAAAATATCTCATGAAAACAATGTCTGAGTAAACAAATGAAATGTGAGTGTACCAGAATCATGTAATTAGCATTTTCCATGAAGATAATCAATGAAGCTCAAAACAAATATCATTTAATCAAACAAGTGAAAAGCATAAAAATTCATTTTTTTCATATAAAGATGAAAACCATAAAAATTCATTTTTCATATAAAAAACAAACTTCAAGGTATATGTATGATTTATCCAAAACTAAAAATATGCATACATATCCCAAACATAAAAGGAGTTCATAATATAAATTGCATGAAGGCAAATGACTCAAGGGGTATACATGTATATTTATTATATTTAAATAAAAATTGCATATACATGAAGTAAGACATGTAAATAGGCAAAACAAGTGTAATTGAGGAAATCATCAAAACTAGGCTATACATGTGCATATAGTGAGTACAAATGAAAAATGAAGTGCAAACATATATGAATCAAATGTTGCTCACTACTTGTACATGTTTATACACAAGTTTTGACAAAAACTACATCTAAATAAGTATTTATCACATGAAGCATAAAACATAAAAACAAAATATGCTAAAATCATATATGTATATATTAAAGCATGTAAACAAAAGGAGTTTAGAGATAGTTATCAAAACATAAGAACCATACTCTAAATCTCCAAAACATGGTGGTTGTCCCACCAAACCTCCTTGATAGCGGTGCATCAAATGTGTGTCCATCAAGTCCATGTGCATCCACCATCAAGGCACCAACTCTCTCATGTTTTGTGAGAGCCCGCACCTACATCAAATATAAAAGGTGGGGATGTTGGTACCCATTTTCTTTTAGGTCCTCAGGGGTTAGCATTGTAAGGAACTCAAACATTCTTATTAGCAAAATTTAAAGAATTTATTCTATCATAACAAAATCTTGCTAAATGGCATTTGCGGTCACAATGTGTACACTTGTACACTCTACTATGCACATGTGAATGAGTATGATCATGGCGTGCAAAGTGTGCATAAGCATGTTATGGGTGAGGTGCATGAATATGTGGAGCGTTTCTTTTGAAACAAGGATTCCAATCTAGAATGGTTAAATGTACATTTGCTCAAGGATGAGCTCAAACAATCTATTTTATTTTTAAAAAATTTAACTTCATTTTTAGTAGTAGTGGCATGAAAAGCATGATCAACAAACTTTTTCTTTTTAGAAACATTAACTTTTTCTTTTTCAACAATTTCTCTTTTTAAAGAGTTATTTTTATTCAAAGCAACTTCTTTTTGTTTTTCCACCAAATCAATTTTATTTTTTAAAAAAGTGTTTCCTTCACAAAGATCATTCAATTTAGAAAGCAAGAAAATATTTTCATTTTTCAAACTTTCATTTTCTTTTGAAACATTTTCAAATTTAGTTTGAAAAGAGTCTTTTTCTTTTAACAGACAATTAAATTTATTTTTCATTTTCTTATTGTCCTGTTTAAGCATGTCATATTTTTTCTAGAAGTTATTGACAAAATGAAGCAAGTTCATTGTAAGACATATCAACATCCTCTTCTAGCTCGGATTCGGTGTTTACCTCAAGGGGGTATCCCCTTGGACCATGTAGCATATATTGAAAGCTTCACTTCCAACATCCGAGTCGCTCCTCCCATAATATTGTTCTTTTTCGTCAAGGGAGATGATGGTGTTCCATACTGCAAAAGCCGAATCAATGTTAGCAACCCTACATAAATAATCATTATTTAGGGTACTCTTCAAAGCATGAATGGCTTTTGAGTTAGCCTCAATATACTTGCTATTTGAATAATATGAATCTTTAATAGTAGAAAGATAAACATGAATGCCTAGGCTTTTGAGGTACATAAACATCTTAACCTTCCAAGTTTGGATCTTAAGAATGTCAAAGGTGGGAGGTGACATGAAATCCATGTGTGTGTACAAATATTGTGATTAGCTATAAAATGAGGATCTTTAACTCAAGGTTGTAAGACCAAAATCAAGAGAACTTGGCTCTGATACCAATTGTAATTACCTAGAGGGGGGTGAATAGGTGACTAGCTAATCTAATGGTCAATAAATGCGGAATAAAACTATTTATGCAAATTAAAAATACTTAAGCTAAATACACCAAGTATAACACAAGAGTGTAGCCGAATTCCCCGTGAAGGGCTGTGGACTAACTCCTCAAGATTCCTCTAGATAAGAGTTGAGGTGTCGTGTTGGCTCTCTTGGTTGAATACAAGTGTTAGCAAACAAACCCCAAGCATATAACAATATGAGCACAAATATATATCAAGCATATAAAGATGAAAGCAATATAAGTATGCAAGATATAAACAAGTAAGAGATAGAGAGCAATCGCAAACACGGGAGAATTATTTCGAGGTTCGAGCACACTTGCTCTACGTCCCCGCTTTCAAGACTATGAAGGATTTCCACTAAAATCGATCCCACCGGATCACTTGGTGCTGCAACACCTACAAGAAGTTCCACTAGAACTCTTGGACTCTCTAGTCCCTTTACTCGTTCCCGCAAGAACTACACACCGCAAGCACGCAAGCTTGCCGAGGCCGCACCTCTACAAAAAGCTCTCACTAGAACTCGAAACACCGCGAACACACAAGTCCGCCTCCTCAAAACAAGAATGAAAACTTTAGTGATCACAACACTTTGATCACCTAAAATTACTCTCATAATAACACTCCTATAAGATAGATATATCAATGGATAGCTCAAGTGTTTGTGAGAAAAATAAGAATAGAAGTTATGGTGAAAACTCAAGAAAATCACTTTTGAAAACTCTTTGATAAACTCTCCTTTTGAATGAAAGTATTTGGCTCTCAAACAAGTGGAGAAAACTCTTAATAGAGTAGGAAAAAGTGGTGCAAAAACTCACTTAAAATCTTGTTTAAAATAGTTCATAAGAGCCCCCTTTTATAGGCTAGGAAAAACTAGCCGTTGGGGTAAAATTTCAGCCTGGACGGCTGTCGGTCGACTGATCGGGGTGGAAACTAGCACTCAAAAATGGGTATTATATGAAATCAATGAAAAGCTCGAATGTGCTTAGTATACCCTCGATACTTCCGTTATAGCATTGGCTTAACGGGTCGTATCCACAGGGAAGGGAGGCGATAGAAGCATTAACAGTCTCTAGTCACGTCAGATGTTAACAATTCTTCTATGTTGAAAGAATGAAAAAGAAAAGAAAATGAAAACAAGCATGTGGTAGGTGAGGAGAGCGATGAAAACGTCGATAAGAAAATAAGAAGAGGAACTTGAAAATGATTTCTAAAACAAAGGTAAAAGAAAACTCATGGCTACTAACTACTAAGTACTCCACTAACCATACTAACCTCTTTGAGATAGTTGCCTCACATTTTGATCCTCGGCCATCACAATCCTTATCTTCAAGAAGCAATACAAAGCATGGCTCATGGATGGTTCATAACAATCAAAACATTGCAACAGGAACAAGATATTACAAGCATCACTCATTACACTACTAGCATGAAATAAAAGAGCATGAAAATAAAAGAGAGTTAGCTTGGTTAGCAAGTGAGCAAGTTAGCAAGTTAGATTGTTAGAACCCATCATCTTTGGCCATCAATGGCTCTTGCAAGAACAAGGCCTTGTAGAGGCAACCCGATTCATGTGGATTATCAAGTAAGTGGTTAGATGGTTAGTGGTTAGTAGTTAGATTGCCATGAAAAGAAAAACTAGCAAGAAATCATATAGAAGGTGAAGGAGATTACAATGGAGGAGAAAGGAGGCACCTTTACATAGAGTGTCACTCTCTATTACATCAATCCCTCTGAATCTCTCTCTCTATGAATCACTCAGCCCTACTACAATGATCTAAGAACAAAGAAAAGAAAATACAGGAAATGAAGAACACTCACCTACACTACTCCTAAAATCTGCACCTACTCCTAAAAATGAAGACTGCTCTCGGTTTGGCTCTCTGCAGGGCTATTTATAGGGCTCAGAAGGATCCAGAAGAGGAGACGGGCCCACGCGTCGAAAATCGACGCGTGGCTCTTCAAGATTGCCGCGCCTTTGCCGCGTTTTGCGACAATTCCAGAGAATTAATTCTCTAGATTTCTTCTGGAGCTTCGTCTGACTTCTAGCTGCTTCCAGGTATATCCTATTTCTGGTACTTTCGCCCGAATATTCGTCTGACAGCTCAGGAGTCTAGGTACAATGCATGGTCTAGAAAATCCTTTACTTGGCCTCCAAGAAATTGCGGGATTAATTACCATAAATAGGGATGAATTAGCATCTTTTTCCATCTTTGCCCTTGGACTTTGGATTTACCTGCAATTAAGACCAAAACACGATTTAGACGACTATTTATTCATAAAAATTGTGAGAAATGCGATATAATAATGCAGAATTTGTAGACTAATCACACCCCCACACTTATTCTTTTGCTCGTCCCGAGCAAAACAAGAAAAGAAAACTATACTAGCAATTTTATTACACCACTTTCGCAGGTGACGCGATTGCACTGAGCACGTGCAACAAGCCGTTAAACCTCTAGGTTACCCTAGAGGAGGAGTGTTGTCTCCTGAGGGTTTTCAGCGGATTACACCCACAAAATCCATAAAGAAAGAAGACAAATGTTAGTGTTTTGAAAATTCATTTTGAAAGAGAGACATGTTTTCGAACTATTTTTGCAAAAATATAAGTGATCTTAGGTCATAAGTCCACCTATAATCATTCTTCCTTAAACTTAGTCTCTATGCAAGATCTTATCTTCAATTAAGGTAAGAATTTAAAATTGGATTGAATATTTTATCCTTCATAAAACCTAGATAGTATGCACACCGTGACAGTGAAGATTTCTGGGATTTCAACTCTAACTATCAAGCCATTTATTTATATATATTTATTTTCTTTTTCTTTTTTTTTCTTCCCTTAGTTTAGGCTTTCTAGTTCACCCATGTAACGAGCCTATAACCGATGACTCCCAAACCAGTTGGTCTTAGGGCACCAGATGAGAAAACATCCCTCGGATTTAAGGACTCGAGTGAAAAAGGCCACGAAACTAAAGGGAATTATTTATTTCCTTTACCACCGTTAGGCGTGAATAATCATGCTTCTTGAGGCACAATTATCCAGCTTAATAAGTGATGTTTTATTTATATATATATATATATATATATATTTTTTTTTCTTTTTCTTTTTCTTTTTTTTTATGGCCTTTTTGGTCTTTGTTTCCATCCCAGAAATGTGTAAATGTGAAGTGCATACTTTCTAAGGCAAAAAATTCAAGATAAAAATATCTCCCCAATTTTACTTACTTAGCCTATAATTTTAAACAAGATCTATTATTTCAACTAGGTTTAAGATGTCATAATTAAGGCTTTCTTAATTTCTAAGATACATCTTAATTTTCTTAAAAATAGATCAAAACTTTGTCTCTTATTTCAAAAAGTTTTTTTTTTATTTATTTCTAAAAGAAGTGTAAAAGAAAAAAATCTAAAAACTCTATGTTAGTAAACCCTCCCCCACACTTATTTCATACATTGTCCTCAATGCATCGTGATATATGTATGCATGAAACAAAATAGAGAGGGAAGGAAAAAATTACCTTAAGGTGGTGGTTCCGGTGGTGGTCGGATTGGTCCACGAAACATGGCCCAATCAACTTTGCTTTGGGTTTTGAGGAACCCACCATAGACCTCCATGATACAACCCACTAGAAAGATGTATGCATGTGTGATTTTTATTAAAAATGTTACCCCATCTAATTTCCAAATTTTCAAAATAATTTCGGAGTGAAATTTATCAAGATCCTTGTCCCAGAATGGGGTATGAAAAGATGGAATGAGTGATTTGGACTCAGGAGGCACAGGAACTAATACCGACTCAGGAAAAATACTTAAGTCAAGTAAAGGTTCGGGAGTCGAAATTGGTTCAGGAAGTGTGTCCAAATCAAGAAGATGAAGCTCAGGTCCACATTCATTTCCCCATGATGGAATGTGACTATCTAAGATTAGTGATTCAAGGTCAGGAGGGTTGGGAATCAAAACTGACTCTAAAATGTTACTCAAATTGGGTAACAATACAGGAGTCAATAATGATTCAGGTATTTGAACTAAATCACAAACTTGAGGGTCAAAGTCACATTCCACATTGAGTTCAATTGCACAAAATTGAGAACCTACCAATTTATCAAATGGACTTTCAAAAGTATGAAATTGGTCAAGTTCAATATGATCATCATGAATGATTGGTGATTCAATTTCACAATGGATGGGTACAGGATTCAATAATGACTCAAGAAATGAAGTGAAATCAGGTGAAGACACTGGAGTCATAATTGAATCAGGAAGTAGAATTGAATCATCAAGTGGAAGTTCAGGATCATATTCATGTTCAAGTTCAATTTCAGTAAAAGGAAAACTTGCCAAAATATTAATGGGATTTGAAGTTTGGACAAGTTCAGATGAGTGTGCTGAAATTGAATCTTGATTTCCAAAATGACAAGAGTCCTGGGTCATATCAATAGAGTTTGGCATAGTTGAATTGGTCAAAGGTTGATAAGATAGAGTTTTCTCATTCCTAATAATGTTAACCAATTGACTCAATTGTTCTTCCACCTTATTGATAGACTCAGCATGTGATTTTTGACATTGTAATAAAGACTCCTTCAAGATATCCAAACTCTTATCTAGACTTGATGTATCTCCAAATGGTTGCTCTAGAATGGGAGTATAGGAATCTTAGTTTTGGAAATTTTGTGAATGATTTGAGTCAAAAATGTGTGGAAATTGAAGCTTGGACTCACACAAGAGTTCTTTATTCATTTCCAAGGCAAATGGTTGTTCATTATGAGGAGGTGGAACTGAGTAAGACTCTTGAAAATATTGTGGAATTGGAGGGGCCAATGTTTCTTGAAGCTGTTGCCCGGCCCTCTGTAGATTGGCTTCTAAACTCTTTAGTAACTCAGATTTTTCTTCAATTGGTGGAATATAAGAAGCAAATTTGGGGAATGAATATTGTGGACAAGGTGAATATGGTGGATAAGGAGGTTGAAAATTTGACTCGGGGGACTTGAATTCCCATTGACTCTGTGACGAGTTGAAATTATTTTGGAAATTATAGTCATAAGAATGTGGGTATGGGTTGTATTGATTCGGATAAGGCCAACCCGGTGTATTTGGTTGGTGCATATTGTAAAACGCCGGGTTGGAATTATCCGAATAGAATAGAGTCGGTGTGAAATATGAATTCATGTTCGGATTGAAAGAATTATTTTTGTTGAATGCCATTTCACACAAAAAATCACAAAAAAGAAAGAATCAAACAACAAACAAAAAGAAAACAAAAAATCAAAACCAAGCCAAGAGGAGGGTTGACCTAGACCTAGATGAAATGTCCCTAGGGGCCAACGTCTATTCAAATTTTATTAGGGCTTGGGTTGTGTGAGTGGGGAGATGATTTTTTTGGGCTAAGGAAGGGGTATGAAATCCCACCTTATCTTGTTTGGGTTTTGCCCTTAAGTTCAATTTGTGCAAGTGTGCAATATAGACAAGAATATAACACAAAGCGATAAATCACCCACGTGTTTGTCCTATGCTATATGCAATGCCATATGTACATCTCCATCCAGATCACAACAACAGAACAAAATACAGTATATTGGAATTGAATTGACACGTGCCTAAATGCAAATGTCTAAACCATTTTAAAAGCGTCCAAATACCGTATTTTAGTTCTTTTATTTTTTGTGGTGTGTAGGCAAGCAAAGCAGAAAGATAGCAGCACAAATCACTAGCTATTACAAGATACACATCCCAGAACAAACAATATACAGAATTATTGCACAATGGCCGCGGTGGCGCGGCAAAAGTCGCGGTTTCGCGGCTTTCCTTCCAAATCTGGGGCCCTACTTTCTAGAGCAGGGAGAGGCAAAACTAGTTTATGTACTGCAATGTTAAACACCTGAAAATATTGCCTGCACACCAAAACAGAGAAGACAAATGTTAACAAAAACGTGACATCAAAACTATTCCTTTCCCCGGCAACGGCGCCAAAAATTTTGATCGGGGTGGAAACTAGCACTCAAAAATGGGTATTATATGAAATCAATGAAAAGCTCGAATGTGCTTAGTATACTCTCGATACTTCCGTTATAGCATTGGCTTAACGGGTCGTATCCACAGGGAAGGGAGGCGATAGAAGCATTAACAGTCTCTAGTCACGTCAGATGTTAACAATTCTTCTATGTTGAAAGAATGAAAAAGAAAAGAAAATGAAAACAAGCATGTAGTAGGTGAGGAGAGCGATGAAAACGTCGATAAGAAAATAAGAAGAGGAACTTGAAAATGATTTCTAAAACAAAGGTAAAAGAAAACTCATGGCTACTAACTACTAAGTACTCCACTAACCATACTAACCTCTTTGAGATACTTGCCTC
The DNA here is from genome assembly GCA_038442645.1 of Agave tequilana. Taxonomy (NCBI): domain Eukaryota; kingdom Viridiplantae; phylum Streptophyta; class Magnoliopsida; order Asparagales; family Asparagaceae; genus Agave; species Agave tequilana. The sequence goes on from JAVJIF010031094.1 coordinate 96,794, forward strand.
ACATTTTGATCCTCGGCCATCACAATCCTTATCTTCAAGAAGCAATACAAAGCATGGCTCATGGATGGTTCATAACAATCAAAACATTGCAACAAGAACAAGCTATTACAAGCATCACTCATTACACTACTAGCATGAAATAAAAGAGCATGAAAATAAAAGAGAGTTAGCTTGGTTAGCAAGTTAGCAAGTTAGATTGTTAGAACCCATCATCTTTGGCCATCAATGGCTCTTGCAAGAACAAGGCCTTGTAGAGGCAACCCGATTCATGTGGATTATCAAGTAAGTGGTTAGATGGTTAGTGGTTAGTAGTTAGATTGCCATGAAAAGAAAAACTAGCAAGAAATCATGTAGAAGGTGAAGGAGATTACAATGGAGGAGAAAGGAGGCACCTTTACATAGAGTGTCACTCTCTATTACATCAATCCCTCTCAATCTCTCTCTATGAATCACTCAGCCCTACTACAATGATCTAAGAACAAAGAAAAGAAAATACAAGAAATGAAGAACACTCACCTACACTACTCCTAAAAACGAAGACTGCTCTCGGTTTGGCTCTCTGCAGGGCTATTTATAGGGCTCAGAAGGATCCAGAAGAGGAGACGGGGCCACGCGTCGAAAATCGACGCGTGGCTCTTCAAGATTGCCGCGCCTTTGTCGCGTTTTGCGGCAATTCCAGAGAATTAATTCTCTAGATTTCTTCTGGAGCTTCGTCTGACTTCTAGCTGCTTCCAGGTATATCCTATTTCTGGTACTTTCGCCCGAATATTCGTCTGACAGCTCAGGAGTCTAGGTACAATGCATGTTCTAGAAAATCCTTTACTTGGCCTCCAAGAAATTGCGGGATTAATTACCATAAATAGGGATGAATTAGCATCTTTTTCCATCTTTGCCCTTGGACTTTGGATTTACCTGCAATTAAGACCAAAACACGATTTAGACGACTATTTATTCATAAAAACTGTGAGAAATGCGATATAATAATGCAGAATTTGTAGACTAATCATCGACCGGCCCGGTCGACCGCCAATGGTCAGAAATCTGACCGTTGGATCCTCGGTCGACTGGCCCGGTCGACCGTGGCCTGGAACAGAGAGCAGAGCTCTCTGCCGGTCGACCGACCCGGTTGACCAGGGCTTTCCAGAGAGCTCTACGGTCGACCGGGTCGGTCGACCAGCCCTCCAGCCAGACCTGGCATGCACGTTTGTGCACGTCGGTCGACCGACTCCTAGCTCGGTTGACCGGCCCGGTCGACCAGCAGAAGCCAGAACAGGGATTATGGGTATTAAAAATTTGACATTTTGACTTAAATAAAATCCCATAAAATCTCAAAAAATCTACAAAAATAGTTTCAGTATAATACTTTGATATACAAACATGTTTGAGTAAAATCAAAACATGTTACAAACATTTTGAACTATTTTTGTAACATAGAAATTTTGACATAAAACAAAATTTGTATTTCTCCAAATAGATCTTTCCAAAACTTCTCCGAATACAAAAACAAGATATTTTAAACACTTTTAAAGCATAGTGTGTATGGATATGATCTACTATACATACATGATGAAATATCTATGTTTTTGACAATAAGCACTAAAAAAGGTTTTTATAGTTTTTAACCAAATCTATTTTTCTAAAATAAAAACGCTTTTATGAAAACACATCTAAATCTTGTGTGTGTGTGTGTGGTATACTTGAGCAATCCACCAACTATCCTATCATTTACATTTTATCTAAAAGTAAAATCTTAACAAAACAAACCTAGACACAAGTCTTCTCTTGAAGTTTTCACTTGAAGTCTTCTTCTCCTTCTTGACTTGGTCCAAACTTTGATCCAAAGAGCTGAACTCCTCTTGAGTACTTGATGTGGTCTTGTTGCATAGGCTCTTGAATCAAATCGTGTTAGCTCCAAAACTTGACTTTAAATTCTTTGTTGAAGCAAACACCTACTAAGATCTTGATCACAAATCTGAGACTAAATAAACAAAGATCATTAGTACTATAACTACATGAGTTAATCATCATCAAAACTAGAGTGATAGGCCTTTGGGCCAACAAAAATGGCTTTCACATTTATTCTTAAAATCATAATTTCTATCTAATTGTATTTTCTAAGATTTTTCAGAATTTATTGAAAATCCGGCCGACCCGATGTAGACTGGTATCAACGGTAGATTTCAGGATTTTTATTTTCAAAATGGGATTGAATTTCTAAAAACTGATTATTTTTTCAAATATCTTAAAATAATATTTATTATTTTTGAGAATTTTTGAGAAACTTTTTGAGATACTTCATTTTTCAGGTTTTTCCTGAGTTTTCGGTGTTTTCCGAGATACCGGAATTCTATCCTGATATTTTACTTTTCTCTTTCTCTCTTCTTATCAGACGTAAGGTTCACTAAACCTAGATTCAATTTTTAATATAGAGATTCTCTCCATTCTGCATTTAATGTTATGTTCTTCAAAATCAACTCTGATCTAGTCACCATGCCTTTATGTCTTTTCTATCAATGCGATTCTCGCATTTTCATCTGAGACGCAGATCTGATCTTCGTATCTGGGGGTCTGATAGAGATGCGGCTCTCCTTTTTGTAAGTGACGCAAGTCTCATTTGTATCCAATGGCAAATTGGTAGTAATCAAATCACTCCTTTATATATATACACATCCTCCCTTCTCTCTCTTTCATTTTCCTCCTCCTTTCTTCCTTTTCCAGCAAACCACAACAGTAAGCGACAGTAAAGCAGCCCCCCTTGGCTGTGTTTTGGCCATCACCACCACCAAATCCTCCTTCCTTCACCCTCCATTATTCCCTCCATCTCCTCCTCCATTACAACAACCATAACAACAACACCACCACCTCCTTCTTCTTTCTTCCACCAAAACAACTCATCTTTACCATTACTTTCTCCACCATTTCCACCACCACCTATACAATCTTGGCCACCAACAACCACGTCATCTTTCTCCCCTCAGAGTGCTCTTTCCAACGAGCTATATCTTCGTTCTCTGAAACACCATTTCCAAAACTCCAATTTTTCCTTTTAAACTACACTTGCCCCCCACAAAATTACTTGGGCTTGGGGCTTTGGCTGCTCGCCTCTGGCCACTTCCGGCCATCTCTGGCCACCTTCGGCCGTTGCCGATGACAAGGCCGGCCATCCCCCTTTTTCCCCTTTCTTTCTTTCCTTCCTTTCTTTTCCTTTTTTCCTTCTTTCTTTCCTTCTTTCTTTATTTCCTTCCTTCTTTCTTTCCTTTAATTTCTTCCATGCATCTCTCTCTCCTCCCTTGCATCTTTCTCGTCTCCCTGTCTCTCTCTTTCTCTCTGTTAATTGCCAGAGACACGGACCTAAATCCCGCGTCCAAACAATTTCTTAACGCGATCTTCGCGTTTTGCTATCTAACGCGACCCTTGCATTTTTGTATCAACACGACTCGGAGCTCACGCCCGTGTCGTTCCTTCTCGTGTTATGACTTAAACGCAGGTCTCGAACCCCGCGTTTGTGGCGTCTGCATAACGCGACTCCCACGTTTGCAACCCTGCGTCTTCATTCTCCTTCTTTCTGGCTCATTACCTCTCCTCCTCTTTTAATATAATATCCGTTATATTAAAGGTGTTGACGCGTTTTTTTACCTGAATTCTGATCTCCAGGATTTCACGGTGTTTTCTAAAGATTTAGGCGAGTGTTCTCGCTTTCTTTTTAGATTTTCCTGTTTCGTCATGTTAACTATTTTTGTATTATTTTCCTGGCATACTTGCATGTATCATCCTGTCACTTGTCACCTGCCTAATATCACCTCCCAGTCATATGTCTCATTGCACCTGATATACTACTACTTGATATTTGTCCCGTTATGCTATATTGATATTTGGCTTAAGATTGTCACATTTACGGGAATCCTGTACTGATAGTATTATATACAATGACTTGAATTTATAATACTCATGTACTCTTGAACCCCTCTAATCTTGATCTTATCATGCACTTACCTTTCCCGTAAATTGATAATTACATAATAAACTATAAAAATGGACAACTTGCATTGGGCCGGGGGAAACTTACGGCTATCAATATATGTTTGTGTTTACAGTGGTACTAGGTATGTTGTGCAACTAAAACTTCCGATCGGACCTGTGGGCCTCCAGGCGATCGAGGGGAGTGCTGGCTCCCTCCTTCCTGGTACCATCTTAATAAGGGCATCCTATAAGACCCTTCTGTAGGCCTTGCGGCCGGTTCCGAGCCCAGCAACGGAACATCCTGGACCGTGGTTCCGGGTATGCACGGGACCCACTGTAAACATTGTTCGTTGTACCCCCGTTGGTTTCCAATAACAACCTCGATTTACTCATTTGTAGATGTATGTGTGCTGGGACGCTATTACACATGCCTAGACAAATGGGTAGAACGAGTAATAAGTATAAATCTTAAAAATAGTAATGATAGGTTTTTCAGGCCTTATCACTTTCATTTTATATCTCCATCACATGCTTACTATGCATGTACACTCGATATAGCTTTTGATGCTTATTACTATTTGGTTATATCAACACACATATATACTTAACTCTGCACGACACTTGGCATTCACCTTAATATTTGTTGGAGAGTTTTTGACTCCTCTAGACTTGCATATTCAGGTTCTGAAGTTTGGATTGAAGCGGAGCATGTTGGCCCAAAGGCCCATCACTCTAGTTTTGATGATGATCAACTCATGTAGTTATTGTACTAATGATCTTGTGTTTAATTAGTGAAAGATTTGTTATCAAGATCTTAGTAGGTGTGGAGCTTCAACAAAGGATTTAAAGTCAAGTTTTGGAGCTTACACGTTTTGATCCAACGAGCTAGTGATCGTACTAGGATCGTGTTTGGACCAAGTTTAGAGATGAGAAGGCTTCAAGTGAAGACTTCAAGAAGATGAAGACTTGTGTCTAGGTATAAGATTTTTATTTTTAGATAAAATATAAAGGATAGAATAGTTGGTGGATTGCTCAAGTATATATCACACACACACTCTTGATTTAGTTGTCTTTTCATAAAAGAATTTTTAGACTTAGAAAAGACTTTCATTTTGAAAATACTATATTGGTTTTTGATGTTTCTCATGTACATGTCTTTTGAAACCAAAACCATGTTTAATGCTTAAAGTCAAAAACATAGATATCTTATTTGTGTAGTGGATCATATTCATACACACTATGCCTTAATGAATTCAAAATATCTTATTTTTGTATCATGAAGAAGTTTATGGAAAATAAGTTTTAGAAAAATACAAGTTTTCAATTGAGCCAATTTTTCCAAATTACAAAAATGGTCCAAATCATTTATAACATGCCTTGATTTTGTGCAAGCATGTTTGTTTATCAAAGTATATTGGTAAAACTATTTTTGTAGATTTTTAAGTATTTTATGGGATTTTATGTGAGGCAAAAAGACCAAGTTTTAATCCCAGTTTTCTGTTCCAGGCTTCAGCCAGTCGACTAGTCGACCGACCAAGTCGACTAGGGCTGAAGTCGGTCGACCGACCCGGTCGACCGATGTGCACAGACGTGCACGCCAGTTCTGCAGGATGGCCGGCCGACCGACCCGGTCGACCGTCCAGAGAGCTCTGCTCTCTGGAAAGGCCCCGGACGGCCGGGCGGCCGACCGGACAGAGAGATTGCTCTCTGTATCCTGGCTCGGTCGACCGCCCGGTCGACCGATGGCTCAAACGGTCTGAAATATGACCGTTGGCCGGCCGACCGGACGGTCGACCGTTAGGCCTGACAGAACCCCAACGGATAGTTTTTCTTAGCCTATAAATTTGGGGGTTTGGGCATTGTTTTTCACCAAGATTTTGGAGACTTTTAGAGCCAGTTTTTCCCATTCTTTTCAGAGGTTTTCTCCACATATTTGAGAGCAAATATTTCCTATCAAAAGGGAAGATTTTATCAAGAGTGTTAAAAGAGATTTTCTTGAGTTTTCCTCCACCATTCTCATCCTTGTTTTTCTCACACAAACACTTGAGCTATTCATTGCTATTCATCTTATAGAAGTGTTGTAGTGAGATTGCTTTTAGGTGATCAAAGTGTTGTGATCACCAAAGAGTTCTTTCTTTGTTCTTTGAGGAGGCGGACGTGTGTGTCCGCGGTGTTTCGAGTTCGGGTGCAAACTTGTTGTTTGAGGTGCGGCCTCGGCGAGCCGGTGGGCTTGCGTGTGTACGGGACTAGGGAGTGCGAGGGATTGTAGGTGTTGCGGCACCAAGGAGAGATCCATTGGGATCGTGCATAGTGGAAATCCTTCGTGTGTCGAAGGCGGGGATGTAGAGCAAGTGTGCTCGAACCTCGAAACAAATCCTTTGTGTTTGCGATTGCTCACTCTCTCTTTGTCTCTTGTTTATATCTTGCATACTTTTATTGTGCTCATCTTTATATGCTTGATATACAATTGTGCTAAATTGATATACATGCTTGGGTTGTTTGCTAACACTTGTATTTAACCAAGAGAGCCAACGCGGCACCTCAACCCTTATCAAGGGGAATCTAGAGGAGTTTGTCCAGAGCCCTTCACGGGGAATTCGGCAACACTCTTGTGTTATACGTGGTGTTTAGTGTAAGAGTTTAGTTTAGGTCATAATAGTTTACACTTCCACATTATTTGGCATTAAGTGACCATTAGATTAGCCATCACCTATTCACCCCCCCTCTTGGTGGATTTACAATTGGTATCAGAGCTTGGTACTCTGATTTGGGTCTTACAACCTAGAGTTAAAGATCCTCATTTTAGGCTAATCACAATATTTTGTACACACACACTATGGACTTCATGTCACCACCCATGTTTGACATTCTTGACATCCATATATGGAAGGTGAAGATGTCCTTGTACCTCAAAGTCTTAGGTATTCATGTTTATCTTGCCACAACTAATAATGCATATTGTTTAAATGGTAAGAATATTGAGGCTAATGCAAAAGCCCTACATGCTTTAAGATCTACCCTAAATGATGATTATTTATGTAGGGTTGCTAATCTTGATTTGGCTTTTGTAGCATGGAACACCCTCCTCTCCCTTGGCGAAAATGATCAATACTATGCGGGGAGCGATTCGGATGTTGGAAGTGACGTCTCCAACAAGTGCTATATGGTCCAAGGGGATAACCCCCTTGAGGTAACTACCGAATCCGAAGAAGATGATAACATGTCATATGATGAGCTCACTTCATTTTATCAACTATTGCTTGAGAAATATGACATGATTAAGAAAGAAAATAAAATTTTGAAAAAGAAATTTGATTGCATGCATATAGAACAAGATTCATTTAGAAACAAGATTGCATGCTTAGAAAAAGAAAAGGAAGATTTGAAAAATGAGAATGTTTCCCTATTTTCAAAATTGAATGATTTGTGTGAAGGAAACAATACTTTGAAAAATAAAATTGATTTGGTAAAAAACAAAAGGAAGTTGTTTTTCAAGAAAATAAATCCTTAAAAAGAAAAATTTGTGAAAAAGAAAAAGATTTTGTTTCGGAAAAGAAAAAGAAAATGATTCTTTATCTCATCATGCTTTACATGCCACCTCAAATAAGATAAAAGTTTTGAAAAATAAAATGGATTGTTTGAGATCAACTTTGAGCTCGTGTGCATTCAACCATTCTAGATTGGAGTCTTTGTTTTCAAAGAAACAAACTCCACACATTCATGCACAACATCATCATGCATATGCTTATGTTGCACGTCATGATCACACTCTTACACATAAGCATCCTAAGGTGTACACATGTACACATTGTGGCCGCAAAGGCCATTTAGCAAAATTTTGTTATGACAAGTTGCATCATTTTAATTTTGCTAATAATAAAATTTTTTGGGTTCCTTACAAGACTAACCCCAAAGGACCCAAGAAAATATGGGTACCAAAATCCCCACTTTGTGTATTTAATGTAGGTGAGGGCTCTCACAAAACGTGAGAGATTTGGTGCCTTGATGGTGGGTGCACTTGAACTAAAATGACACATATTTGGAGCACCGCTATCAAGGAGGTTTTGGTGGGAAAGACCACCAAGCTTAGAGCTTTGGAGTTGGTAACAATCTCTAAACTCCTAATTTTTTTACATGCTTATAACTAGCATATACATGCCTATTTCATATGTGATATTTTTAGCATGTTCATGTTTTATTTGTTTTATGTGCTTCATGTGGTAAAAACATGCTTAGATGTAGTTTTCATCAAAACTTGTATTATTCATGTACAAATAGTGAATTATATTTGATTTATATATATTTGCACTTCATGCTCATTTGTACCCAATATATGCACATGTATAACCTAGTTTTAATGATTCTCCCATTTATACATGCTTTGCCAAATTTATGATTTTACTTCATGTATATGTATTTTTAATTCAAATCTAATAAATATACATGTATACCCGTGAGTCTCTTGCCTTCATGCAAACACATTTGATAGACTCTTTTATGTTTGGGATATGTATGTGTATTGTTAGTTTTGGATAAATCATACATATACCATGAAGATTAGTGTTTTAATGAAAAATGATTTTTCATATTTTTTTTGCTAAAAAAAATTGTGACTTATGACCTTTTTTTTTTAGCTTCAATGTCTATTTTCATGAAAATGTTATTTACATGACTTTTGAACACTCACACTTTATTTATTGTGTCATGACTTAGTTTCATGGACATATTTTTGAGCTTTATAGACTATGAGTGTAAATTTTGTGTATTTAGTTTTGTTTCATGAAAAACATATGATTTATTGTATTTTGAAGGATCTTTAACTAGTTTTTCAAAAATCAATTTATACTAGTTATTTATTCTTCAAATTAGTAGTTTATGAGATATCCACATGATCCTACTTTACTTCAATCATATGGATAAATTCTTTTGTGTTCTCAAGATTTGATGCTTCCTGAATTGAATATTAGTTTAAATGTTAGTTTTTGTCAACACTAGGATTTATACTTATACATATTGTGGGTCACAAATAAATCTATATATGGTTGGATTTGATTGCTTATTTGTGCCCATTAGGTGTGCTAGTATAGCCTAGTATTGATGATCCTTACATTTTAAAACTTGTATTCCCATTTTGGATTTGTGTTATGATCATGTGCTTTCATTTCATGTATATGTTTATTTTACCAAACTTTAAGATATACATGTATACCTCTTGAGTCATTTGCCTTTCATGCAAATCTATATATATGGACTCAATTATGTTTAGGGATATGTATGTATACTTCTTGTGTTGTCAAAACATACATATACCTTGAAATATAATTTTTTTTAAAAAAATTTTGGTGATTTTTATATTTTCAAAATTTATGATAATTTTCACATTGTCTTATTTAAAGGAATATTGAGCTTCATTGCCATTTTCATGTGATTTACACATATTTCATGAAAAATATTTTTATTTTATTCCTTGATTGAAGGATTCTGTGCTAGTCTTCAAACATTTAACTAGTTCGAGTTCTTCATGTGGTATAGTATATGATGTATACACTTAAGCTTATTTTTCTATTGGTATCATTGGATATTTTCAATTGGTATCAATATGAAATTCTTTTGTATATACTCATATTTTGTTTTCCCATATATGTATGTATCAATTTCATTTGGTATACTCATTTTTCAAACATATATATGCTTGAGTTAAAATTGTTTACATGTTTAAAGTACAAAGTTGTTTATGATAAGAAAATAAATATTTTAAGAAAAATTCTCAAGATTTGTTTTATTAAGAAAATTCAAAATTTTGTTTTATAAGAAAAATTCAAAATTTTTGATTTGTATTGCCTATATGCAAGGAGAGCTTAACATCTCTTCTACATATAGATTCATGTTGAGTGTATTATATATTGAGGAGCTTGACAACTCTTCTTTATGTGGTACACGTGTGTAGGGGGAGCTTCACATCTCCTCTTATGCATTACATATTATACGTTATGTGAATTAGGGCTTGTCATCCCTCTTTCATGTAATGTATATGTGTAGGGAAGTTACTTAACCGTCTTCCTCTTCATGAATGTATATCGCATATACCCTTTTTATTGACTTATTTGTTTACACCCCTTATTGGTTTCTTTGTTTATGACAAAAAGGGGGAGAAAGATTTGATGCTTTTGTTTTTACCTTAACCCCTTTGTTGATGATTGACAAAAAGGGGGAGAAGTATTTGGTATATATGCATATTTTTATAAAAGAATTTATGTTTATGCATATATGTTTTGTTTTGCAAATAGGAGAAAAAGATTTTGTGATTTTGTTTTATGCTTGATTAGCATGTTTACTCCTACATTTGCATACATGTTTATGTGCCTCATTGCATATTTATTTTGTTTATTTGGTATGCATGAGTTAAGGGGGAGTTTCTTTGGAGCTTTACTTTAATCCATGCATATATAACTTCATGAGTTTTGTCATCATCAAAAAGGGGGAGATTGTTAGCCCAAAGGCCCATCACTCTAGTTTTGATGATGATCAACTCATGTAGTTATTGTACTAATGATCTTGTGTTTAATTAGTGACAGATCTGTTATCAAGATCTTAGTAGGTGTGGAGCTTCAACAAAGGATTTAAAGTCAAGTTTTGGAGCTTACACGGTTTGATCCAACGAGCTAGTGATCGTATTTGGATCGTGTTTGGACCAAGTCTAGAGATGAGAAGGCTTCAAGTGAAGATTTCAAGAAGATGAAGAATTGTGTCTAGGTATAAGATTTTTGTTTTTAGGTAAAATGTAAAGGATAGAATAGTTGGTGGATTGTTCAAGTATATATCACACACACACTCTTGATTTAGTTGTCTTTTCATAAAAGAATTTTCAGATTTAGAAAAGACTTTCATTTTGAAAATACTATTTTGGTTTTTGATGTTTCTCATGTACATGTCTTTTGAAACTAAAACCATGTTTAATGCTTAAAGTCAAAACATAGATATCTTATTTGTGTAGTGGATCATATCCATACACACTATGCCTTAATGAATTCAAAATATCTTGTTTTTGTATCATGAAGTTTATGGAAAACAAGTTTTAGAAAAATACAAGTTTTCAATTGAGCCAATTTTTCCAAATTACAAAAATAGTCCAAATCATTTATAACATGCCTTGATTTTGTGCAAGCATGTTTGTATATCAAAGTATATTGGTAAAACTATTTTTGTAGATTTTTAAGTATTTTATGGGATTTTATGTGAGGCAAAAAGACCAAGTTTTAAATCCCAGTTTTCTGTTCCAGGCTTCAGCCAGTCGACTAGTAGACCGACCAAGTCGACTAGGGCTGAAGCCGGTCGACCGACCCGGTCGACCGACGTGCACAGACGAGCACGCCAGTTCTGCAGGATGGCCGGCCGACCGACCCGGTCGACCGTCCAGAGAGCTCTGCTCTCTGGAAAGGCCCCGAACGGCCGGGCGGCCGACCGGACAGAGAGATTGCTCTCTGTATCCTGGCTCGGTCGACCGCCCGGTCGACCGATGGCTCAAACGGTCTGAAATATGACCGTTGGCCAGCCGACCGAACGGTCGACCGTTAGGCCTGACAGAACCCCAACGGCTAGTTTTTCTTAGCCTATAAATTTGGGGGTTTGGGCATTGTTTTTCACCAAGATTTTAGAGACTTTTAGAGCCAGTTTTTCCTATTCTTTTCAGAGGTTTTCTCCACATATTTGAGAGCAAATATTTCCTATCAAAAGGAAGATTTTATCAAGAGTGTTAAAAGAGATTTTCTTGAGTTTTCCTCCACCATTCTCATCCTTGTTTTTCTCACACAAACACTTGAGCTATCCATTGCTATTCATCTTATAGGAGTGTTGTAGTGAGATTACTTTTAGGTGATCAAAGTGTTGTGATCACCAAAGAGTTCTTTCTTTGTTCTTTGAGGAGGCGGACGTGTGTGTCCGCGGTGTTTCGAGTTCGGGTGCGAACTTGTTGTTTGAGGTGCAGCCTCAGCGAGCCGGTGGGCTTGCGTGTGTACGGGACTAGGGAGTCCGAGGGATTGTAGGTGTTGCGACACCAAAGAGAGATCCATTGGGATCGTGCATAGTGGAAATCCTTCGTGTGTCGAAGGCGGGGATGTAGAGCAAGTGTGCTCGAACTTCGAAACAAAGCTTTTGTGTTTGCGATTGCTCACTCTCTCTCTCTCTTTGTCTCTTGTTTATATCTTGCATACTTTTATTGTGCTCATCTTTATATGCTTGATATACAATTGTGCTAAATTGATATACATGCTTGGGTTGTTTAACCAAAAGAGCCAACGCGGCACCTCAACCCTTATCAAGGGGAATCTAGAGGAGTTTGTCCAGAGCCCTTCACGGGGAATTCGGCAACACTCTTGTGTTATACGTGGTGTTTAGTGTAAGAGTTTAGTTTAGGTCATAATAGTTTACACTTCCGCATTATTTGGCATTAAGTGACCATTAGATTAGCCATCACCTATTCACCCCCCCTCTAGGTGGATTTACAGAGCCCTCCACCGAAGATCAAGTTTATCCCTCGGTGCAGGCTGACTAGTCCCAGTTCCTTCTGTTCTTGAAACTTCCTACAAGCTCGAGGAACTTCCTCTCAGCTCGTGAGCACCCTTTTTGTTGTACAAATGTAATTCTTACTTTTGTGCCTGGCCATGATATAATGTACATGTACTAATATATCACGCTTTGTGATAACTTTGTAATCCTTATGTTAGAATGTATATATGCTACGTGCTTCCGTACTCTGTTACTTGCCTGTACTGATGCTTAGCGTATATACGTGAGGGTATTTCTGACCTCCATATATACGTCGCAGCAGCTCTCCGTATCCGCGGGATCAGGGCGTTACACAAACCCCTTACCTAAAGCCCACCCGCCACCACCACCTCCTTAAACCCACCCACCACCACGACCACGACCACCACCACCCCTTCTTCTCATTCTTTCCATAAAACCCACGACTATCATAAATTCCTCCTTCACCCAATCTCCTTCTCAAACTCACCTCCATCAGCACCTCCTCCACCACCTCCTCCTTAAATCCTCCCACCTCCTCCTCCTCCACTCCCACCACCACTACCGAACCCGAAATTCCTTATTAATGTGAATCCTAAATCATCACAAAACTTGCACTTCCACTCCTCCGCCTACTAATCATCACAATCACCACAATCCCATCCTCATTTTCTCCCCTTTACTACTTGAAGTTTTCTTAGAAAGAAGTAATTAAAATAAATTGAGATTAATAATAGTTTAATTAAAAATAAATGAGCTACTAAGAAATTAGAGGAATTAAGTGAGTCACGTGCAAAGTACGTGACTGATTTAGACGGAAAAATTAAGGATGTTACGGTCTAGGGGGTCCACGTGCAAGTTTTTATAATTCATGGGTGTTGGCAACACCCCTGATTCTACGGGATGATCCACACAATTTATTCCATATATAATAATGCATAAATTTTACTTAGGCCATCTCCAACCCACGCCAAAAATGGCGTGGGTTGGCTTTGCTAGAAATGGCGTGGGCTCCAACCCACGCCATTTCGCACCCGGCAAAATGCCGGGTGCTACAGTGCCGCGCCATTTCTGGCGCGGCACTGTAGCACCCGGCATTTTGCCGGGTGGCTTTTTTTTTTTTTTTTTTAATGTTTTTTATTTTATTTTAGTTTTAAGTTTAAATTTTTTGTTTTAAGTTTAGATTTTTTAGGTTATGTTTAAGTTATTTTTGTTAATTTAAATTTTAGTTTTTATATTTTTGTATTTTATTTAGTTTTTATATTTTAATTTTTAAATTATTTGTTTTTAAATTTATAATTTTACTTTGTTTAATTCAATATATTTTATTAAGTTTTTTATTTTAAGTTTACATTCGTTCAATGTTAATAATTGTTTTATGCTTAAATTTGTAATTTGTTGTGCATTAGCAAAATCGTAGTGTAAAATAAATTCCTTTTGTATTTGTGATTCACCTCGGTCGTACAATTATCTAGTTTTTATATTGTTTTATATAAATTAAATGAAAAATAAATCTATAATTTAAAAATTGAATATATTATTAAAAATTTCATATTTCTTATAATTGAATATAGTAGAATTAAAAAATAATTTCTTAATTTCATAAATAAAAATATTAATTAATTATTAAAGTTAAATATTAAATATTATATAAAATTATTAAAAAGTTAAATACATTTTAAAATATTTTAATAGTATTACGCAATTTACTTAAATTATCACGTAATATGTTGATAATTAAAATTTGATACAATAAAATAATAATAATAATAAAATATGTAGAGAATATTCCATTTGGAGTGGAAAATGGAGTGATGGTTGGAGAGGTTTTTATTGAACCCTCCATTTTGGAGTGAAAGTACACTCCAAAATGGAGGGGGTGGTTGGAGATGCCCTTATTACATCTATATCCATGTGTGTGTACCTTTAAGTAATTTTTGCATAGTACATCATTTGTCAAACTCATCAACCCCCCTCAAATCCATCGGACCGGCTTAAAACCTGAAGCAACCCCGAACACAACCTGAAATCCAATGGGCGGGTTTCAAACCATTGAAAAACTAGCCGAACTACGACCTGTTTTTATTTTCTTCAAAATCGGCTAAACCCGACCCGTCAACGCCACTGGACCTCGCCCGAGCCGGTCACAGGCTTTTTGGTGTAATACTTTTAAAACCTCATGGGTTTTTTTGACAAATAGCCCATCACATATCACATATTATAATATAATAAAAATAATAATAATAGGATTCGATCTGAAAGTTAAATTAAATAATTGATAATGCACCGTCCTTTGCTTATAAATGCACGTGAAAGGGACAGACATCCATCACCTCCACACCCTCCCCCTTCCTGTTCCTGTAGTCTCTGTATCTTCTTATCACACATCACATATATCTCAACCAACCTCTCACTCTCTCGGACAAACAAACCCAACTCCCATCGTCAACTTTTCTTTTCCCCTCTTCCGTCTCATCTTCTCCTGGCGGCGGACGAACCCAACACGATATTGCAATCCAAGAATCTTTCCCAATTCGAGAGGAGCCGGAAAAGGAAAGGAGACTTGCTCAAAATCCATTTCTTTCCTCTGTTTGCCCAACGAGCAGAAATAGAAACAGCCCTTTTCTTGTTCCTCTCACTGATCAAAAATCAAATCTTTTGCCTGGTTTTAGATTTAGGTTTTAGGTTTTAGGTTCAGGTGAGTTGGAAAATTTGGAGTGTAGCAACCAAAGGAGGGGAAAGGGGGGAGGAGGCCGGGAGGGTGACTAGAGACGCGAAAAGGCAACGGAGATCTGCTGTATGTCAGATCGTAGTGAGGGGGAACTAAACTACGGCGGATTCGGTGAGCTCGCAAACCCTTTACAATGGCCACAACTGCGGAAAAAGCGACGCCCTACTGCTCCTCTCCTGCCCCCGCTGCTGCTGCTGCTGCCGCCAAGCTTGGCGCTAAGGGGAAGGGCCTTGGGCCCGAGGTGGTTCAAGAATGGGCCGTAGATGAAAGCAGCAGCACTACCAGCAAGAGAGCAGGTGCGGCGGCGGCGGCGGCGGCGGCGGCCATGACCACCCTCATTAGCCCCGTTGTCGATGACCTTCAAGATCCTGCTCCTGCAAAGGCTTCCTCCAAGGGTATAATATTATAATAACCTTTCTTCTTGGTTTCTTTTTTTGTTGTGCATATGTATTTCGTTTTCTATTTTGGTTTTTGAAAAAAAAGAAAATAATAATATTAGGCTCTAGATTTGAATGAACAAACTGAGAAATATTGGTATGATAATTTAATGATGAATGGAATACTGCCAAGCTGATGGGCAATGGAAATATTAATGCATTTGACATGTTTGTGAGATTGTTGGTAAGAAATCAGTAATACGACTTTTTAGAAGAAATGCATTCTTTTTGTGAAAAGGGAGACGCTAGAAGGCTGTTTGTGTTGATGTTTCTCGTTCAACTTATTTTCTCTATGTGGTTAAATTTGTAAACCTTTTCTTTATTTTGGTATAATTATATACTCTCTAATGATGGTTACAAATGAGATAGGAACCAAATCTTCTCATGCAACTTTCCGATCAGATGCTTTATTGGTTTGTCTGATGGATGCTAGCAATTTGTGGTAGTAGTTTATCAAGAAGCAAAGCACAAGCTTCAATAATCATTTCCATCATGCAACTATTTCACAAGCAACTGGTTATGATCTATATCACTTATAAACAATTTCATCTGATGGACATGTTTTTATTTCTTAGAATGTAAGACTACATGTTGGGTGAATAGGAATCAATCTTGCATATCCTTTATCATAAATATTATGCTCCCATGACGGAGATGTCTGGAAGCAATTTGAAACATATTCTTTGTAATATATCAGCTACTTGGTATAAAATTAGGTTTTAATGTCACATCTTAAAGGCCTAAGGTTTGATTAAGGGGACAATAGTAAACTAGTGACGCTAAGGAGAAGTGAAATAGTTTCTTGAAAGTTGACAAGGAACCGCCTCAAAGGAAATGCCATTTAGAATGTAAAAAGAATAAAAACTTTCCTTTTCCCATCCATTCAGTCTTGACATGTGTTGCTCGGAATCAACAAGAGTATAGTATCTAATAATAAGCATTTTGCGAAACCTTGAGACAGTATATTTTGTAATTGAAGTACACTGGCAGTGACTAGCATCTGTGTCGCAGTTATACAATCTTTAATTATGTTTTACTGAACGTTTTAACTATTGGTGGTGTCCAGCATCCAAGCCAAGTACCGCATGGCTTCACTTTTGATTGTTTGGTCATTTGCATGGCACATTATTTAGATCACGTTTCTGCTTCTTCCTTTGTGAATTTGGGCTGCCTACTATCCCCTGTTTGTTTGTTTATTTATAGGATAGTCAACACTTGGCTATATGTGTTATAATGTTTGTGTTTTGAGTTGATAATCTTATTGATGTTGGGAACTTACAGGTATCCCAGTAATGATGAGGGCTCAGTCAAGCCACCCTTTGGATCCATTATCTGCTGCTGAAATCTCTGTGGCAGTAGCAACAGTCAGGGCTGCTGGAGCAACCCCAGAGGTTGGCATCATATCTCAATTTACTTTTCATAAATCTGGCCAATAAATATGCTATTATGTTTTTATGTTGATAGGGATGTTAGCAATGCATCCATTATTGACCTAGTTGTTCTTTTCAGGTTAGAGATGGCATGCGGTTTGTTGAAGTGGTTCTATTGGAACCTGAAAAAAACATCGTTGCACTGGCTGATGCATATTTCTTTCCTCCCTTCCAACCATCACTTGTTCCCAGAACGAAAGGTGGACCCATCATTCCAAGCAAGCTTCCTCCCAGAAGGGCTAGGCTAGTCGTCTATAACAAACGATCAAATGAGACAAGCAAATGGATTGTAGAGCTGACTGAAGTACATGCAGCAACTCGTGGTGGTCATCATAGGGGGAAGGTCATTTCATCAGAGGTTGTGCCTGATGTGCAACCGCCTATGGTACGAGTCTTTCTGGATTGATGCTAAGTGTTTTCCACAAGTGTTGATATTGTTACTTCAATTGTCTCAGTCACATATTTGTTTGTTGCCAAAGATCATTTATGCACCTTAGTTAACTGAAAGTGCTAAATTTTCCATACACTTCTCTAAAACTGCAGGATGCTGTGGAATATGCAGAATGTGAAGCTTGCGTAAAAGATTATCCTCCCTTCCGAGAAGCAATGAAAAGGCGAGGCATTGAGGATATGGATCTTGTGATGGTGGATGCCTGGTAAGTTTGTTTTCAGTTTTTACATATTTTGTTTTATTCTAGCCATTTGAGATATAAAGAATGCTTCAGAGAAGTTTTTCCTCATTTCTTATGGACTCTGTCTAATTTTTGCAGGTGTGTTGGTTATTACAGTGAGTCCGATTCCCCCAGACGGCGACTTGCTAAACCACTGATATTTTGTAGAACAGAGAGTGATTGTCCAATGGAGAATGGTTATGCACGCCCTGTTGAAGGCATCTATGTGCTTGTTGATATCCAGAATGTAGTGATTATTGAGTTTGAAGACAGGAAACTGGTTCCTCTACCTCCTGCAGATCCGTTGAGAAACTACACTCCAGGTGAAACAAGAGGAGGTGTTGATCGTAGTGATGTGAAGCCTCTTCAAATACTTCAGCCTGAAGGCCCAAGTTTTCGGGTTAATGGCCACTTTGTTGAATGGCAGAAGGTACTTTTCTGCACTACTGGTAGCTCCCCCTTCTCCCCTCCCCTCCCACCTTCGTCATAGCTTACTACTGCATAAGTAACATGCCACACAGTCAGTATGATCTCAAGAGTTGGGAATGAGATGTACTAGTTTCAAATTTTGTTTTATATGCAGAAAATGCTCGTAAGCAAATTGTTACTCAACTCTATGAATGCTCTTTGGACTTGTATACACAAGTATATATCCATATGCAGATTCTAAGCTTCTATTCTATAAATGGTAGTTAAGGTTGACTTCAACCCCATAAATGTTACTTGGGGTTATATACAAAATATAATATTGTAATGGGATACATGCAGAACATTCATCTAAAATTTAGATTTTTAGGATGATAATATGTAAAATATTATTATCTTAAGGGTTATAGATATATCTACACACACATACATGTAAATACACACGCACGCGCGCGCACCTACACCCCACACACACTCACCTATATTTTTTTTGTGCGTGCGTGCGCATATGTAAAAACTATGTGTGTGCGTGTACCTATTGCATAATGTGCATGCATACACACATGTTCAGTATATATGTGTGTATATATGTATGTATGTATGTATACATGTGTGTGTGTCGGTGTTACCTGTATACAAATTACTTCTTACAAATAATGTTTTGAGTAGGATTTGTGTTTCTAAAATTATGAGCAATAATTTAATTTGTTAATAAGTATGATATATGTATACTCAAGATGATATTTGTATGAGATACCTCATGATTCCTAGGAAGTTTCATCGGAAACAAATTAAATGAGTTGATGAGTTTTCTAATCTAGATTTTGATTATTGAAATATAAAAACAAATAAAGATGATTGTCAGTTTTATTAGAAATAGTTTCAATTTTTTGAAGAGATAAAAAGGTTTTCTACAATTTTTTTGGGAATTTCTACACAAATTTTATTCTACTAACTTCTTTTTGTTTTTCTAATTGTATATTTAATTTCCCACAATGTGAACTTGGTGCACATCTCTTTAACTAGTATGTGTGAGAGAGAGAGAGAGAGAGAGAGAGAGAGAGAGAGAGAGAGAGAGAGAGAGGTTTCAAAGCCTTTTTTGCTTATGCATCAGAGATGCCATCTCTTTTCTATGTCTGAAATAACATATTTCATGTAACCACTTGATGCATAGGCAAAAAGGTTTGAAACCACTTGATCTCTAATCAAAAGGCTAATTGAGCATGTAGATCAAGATGAATGATTCGGATCATTTGTGGGATGATCTATCGTGGAGTTGTCACGAAGCTTTGTGTGTGTTTGTGCGGACGCGCGTCTCTATATCTGTCTATGCATGTGTGTGTAGTGGGTGCCTTCTCCCTTTTCCTTTTATCGTGTTTAGGCTGTTGGGCACAGGTGCAGCTCCATGGCGAATGACAAACTTTGAAGGAAAAAAAAAAATCTGACATGAGATATTTCCTTATTGTTTGATTCTTATACTCATCTTGTGTTGAAATATAAGCTTTCTTTCTTGTTGCTGAACAGTGGAATTTTCGAATTGGTTTCACTCCTAGAGAAGGGTTGGTAATCTATTCCGTGGCATATATTGATGGCAGCCGTGGCCGCAGACCTGTGGCCCACAGGCTGAGTTTTGTTGAGATGGTGGTGCCATATGGAGATCCAAACGAACCACACTACCGGAAGAATGCATTTGATGCTGGGGAAGATGGATTAGGAAAGAATGCACACTCTCTCAAGAAGGTCACAATTATTCTCTTAAGAATTCTGTACTTCTAAACTCTAGTTTTCTCTTAGAATTCTGCTTGAATGTTGAATAGGTTTCTTGTGCAGGGATGTGACTGTCTAGGTTACATCAAATATTTTGATGCACACTTTACAAATTACACTGGGGTGTGGAGACTATTGAAAATTGTGTTTGCTTGCATGAAGAGGATCATGGAATATTGTGGAAGCATCAAGATTGGAGAACAGGACTAGCAGAAGTACGGCGTTCAAGAAGGCTTACGGTTTCATTTATATGTACTGTTGCTAACTACGAGTATGGGTTTTTCTGGCACTTCTACCAGGTAATTTATGAAAATTTGTTATGAGGCTTGGATTTGAAATATATTGTTTTTTGTTCTTGTTGGTTGCCCTATTTTTTTTTGTTGACCTTTTCAAGATGAAAGTGTGTTATTTCTTGTTTTAGCTCTATTATTTGATGTGTTTGTTGCTTTGCTTGGTCTACTTGCATGATGTGGTATATGCATCCAGTGCTTGTTGATTGCTCTATTTTTGGGTTATAAATTTGCACGTGTATAAGTTGAGGATGCATTTATCATGTTGATGTAGGATGGTAAAATTGAAGCAGAAGTGAAACTTACTGGGATTCTCAGCTTGGGAGCATTGCATCCTGGAGAATCAAGAAAATATGGCACAACTATTGCTCCAGGTTTATATGCGCCAGTCCATCAACATTTCTTTGTTGCTCGCCTAGACATGGCTGTTGATTGTAAGCCTAACGAAACCTTCAATCAGGTACAGTTTACTTATATTTGTATTTCTTATTTATAATATATTTTTTTGTTGACTATAGTTTCTTTACTAATATTTTTTTTCCTATCATCTACTTGTTACGTTGTCCAGTGTGACACCACACAAATACTTTTCACTAATTATGAATACTAGAAACTCATTATCCCCATCCATATCGGTTATCATAATTTTTTCCTGAATACCTTGTTGACAAACGCGTGATATTATAGAATGATAATGCTTGCCTCAAATTTTATTTTTGTGCCAGCCATAAGCTTGCTTAACTATTTTTGTTGTTGGTAAGCACTTTCTTTACTCTCTCTTTTGTTTTTTCATTCTTTACTCTTTTTTTCACTTGTCATAGACCCTTATTTTTGGATCATATATATAGGTAATGGTTTCAAATAATCCACTTTTCATTTAGTTTCTCTTCCTTTTTGTGTCTGCATGCTTGCTTGTTTGTGATTGTGATGCTTTTGGGTTGTTGAAAGGAGGAGGTGGTGGAGGCATTTGTATTCTTGGGCATTGGCCTGAGCATGGCCGCATGTTGGCCTACAGTGAGTGACTCTGGACACAGCATCGTACTCATATTACTGAAGTTTGACTATAACCATGCTTTGGTTGGACATGATCATACCCATTGTATGGGTATAACCTTATAATGGTCGGAAAACAGGTCATAGGACGTCTACTAATACTTGGTCAAATCGTACCACATATTTTTCTTATGTTTATCTCTCTTTTTTGTCTCTTAGAAATAAAAAAACTGAAATCTTAAGACTGAAGTGAAAAACAACTGAAACCTATAATTTAATAGGGTGCTTTCAACATGAACTGAAACTGAGTTATCAGAACCAGTGTATGGTTCAATACATTTTACGTCAGACGTTAGGCCCTACACCCCTCATAACTTTCTCTTTTTGAGTTATTTGGTTTCCAGTCATGGACCATTGTGAGTCTATATCAATTAGTTTTCTCAATAACGTGCTGATGCCTCTTATGGTTCTTGTACGTTGTAACCGATTTTCAGTTTGAAAAGGAAAAAAATGAGGTTGGTGTTCTAGATGACGGTATTATGCCACTTATAGCTGTATACCGTGGGCTAGAAAATGCGTTACATAAGCTTCAAAAGTGAACATTAATAATTGATTCTACTGAAAACATCATCTTTTTTTTCAAATCATTGGCAACCAGTGTTTCCTCTGGATCTTGATTTATACTCAGTTCAACTTCTTTTTTATTTGGATCAACTTAAGGAACAATCTCAAACTTGGGACTTGAGGCTTGAAGTTAGAATGGGCCTTGAAGCTTCTTTGCCACAGTACAGCATAATCCCTTGTTTTGATAGATTCCTTGCTAAATTAAGTTTTTTTCTTTTTAATATTTGAATTGACAACTTGACTGGTTTTATCAACTTCAGTTGATCTAAATTTGTGAGTAATGTAGAACAATCTCAAACTTGGGTTCAAAACTCAGAGTGCCTTCTATTAATCGTTAATAAGAGTATAGTCATAAAATTGGAACACGAGCATCATCCCGACCTTGCTGAACAAGAAGATTTATAACCCAGAAGATTATTAAGTTTCAGCAAGTTTTGAATATCGGGTGAACTTATGGAGGGCTAAGATTTATTCTTTCTTCCTAGTTGATGTATCTGGATTGTTAATTTTTTAATCTCTTATTCTTTTTAAGCAAAACTCTTGAATATCTTTTTTCATTTTATATCAGATTTCATAATCATCAAGCTAGGGTTTTTAAATCGAATGGTTAACATTAGTGGCCAGTGTGTTCCTACAACTGACATACTTCCTGATGTGCAGACAGGATTTTTCTGTCTTGCTCCACTGAAATATTCAATTCCTGTTCAAAGTCGTACATTAGTTCCACTCAATGAGGTGAATAGCCAATACAGAAAGACCAAGTCTCAAATATCCATAAGAGATATGGTAGAGAAATAACCATTGAAGATGGAGAGAGGTCCAATTCAATCATGAGGCCAAATTCCAAGGTCCCAATTCTGAATTTTGGTATGTAGAAGTAGACAAAATTGTGGTTATGAAACATTAATGGATGTGCAAGAACATTGTTGGAAAAGAAATAACGTGAGTTCTTGTTAAATGGGGCTATATAGGGATATGTTTATTTTTAAGGGAAGCAGAACATTGAATCATTGATAAGAAAACTGAATGCTGGACACTATAATAGCAAGACCTGATCGATCTTTTAAAAAGTAGTTGACTGGGCACTCATGGTCCAGGTTAAGCCCCTGTAATCCTGTTGCTCTCCATCTTATAGAGAAAAGGCTGCTAAGTATACCTCTCTTAACTCAGTTTATAGAAAAGCACATGAATGTTAACAATGTTCATTTTGTTGTTTGCACCTTAATTAGTTGTCACTTAGACTATTGAGTATACTGTTTCTACTCAATGTTACAATGGTACTTATTTTCTACTTTGTTCATTTATAACTTTATGTGCTTATTCTTGTTAATTCTATGTCTGAAAGCTTAATTCATTGTATATATTGATGCTATAGCTTATAATCTACCTAAATTATTTACGTAACTTTCAAGAGTTGTTATTGATGCTATTCTATATCTCATGCATTCAAAAGAGTTGTTATAAAGCAAATTATTTATGTAGCTTTGGCATATAAATGTTTAGGTCCTTTAAAGAGCCTAGACACCCACTTGAAAGAATTTAAGCGCCTAAACAACCACCTAGGTGCTTAGGTGATTTCTTAAGAGCACCTAGGTGATTTCTTAAGAGACTAGCTAATGCTAGGCACTTCTTTCTTCAAACGCTTTTAAAACACTAGATTTTGTATCTCTCAGGTCCCTCATTTCAATAGTAAACAGTGTTTAAAAGACGATGGTACAAGGCAAAGTATTAGGCTCCTTATAAGGCGTGGCATAAGCCAAAAAAAAAAAATAAAATCTATTGTTTATATTTTTATATAAATATTACAAACATATAAAAATATAAAAAATAAAATTAAGTAGATGCAATTATAGACGGCTTTGCGAAAGTTGCAAGATATACTTGATAATCTACTCTTCTCTTTCTAAATCCTAGCTGCTACTCAATCATATTTTATTTTTGACCAGATAAAAAAAGTTCCTTTTTTGGCTGGTTTATTAAGTGCATGCCTCATGTAAATTGTGCAAAATGAGGCATGAAGTTGTACCACATTATTTTCCAACTCATATCTTGAAGCATACGTCTTTTCACTATAAACAACTTAAGTTGTGCTTCACCCGTGCCTTTTTAAACAGTGATAGTTTTGGATTATATCAATATAATATACCTTTCAATCCTCATCACAACTTTAGAGTTGTGAGGCAATGGAAGGTACAAGCACCCAGGTTCAAATCCAGACAGTATTTGAAGAGGATTTAATAAGGAGCAGAAGAAAAAAATACCACTATGCAAAAGCCGGGGTTCTCCTATAAAAAGGTCTTCAACCCGCAGGGCAGCATTAGGATATAAAAATATATCCCTCAATCCTTATCGCTACTTTGGAATGCAGTGACATAGCCTTTGGAAGATACTAAGTTTCTTGGTAGGCGAAAATGTTGCTGTGAACACTATTGGGCTATCCTAGAGCATCAATGGGAAAACTGGATAGTCAGGAACAGGTCATATAGATATGCATCAACAAGATGCCAAAACAATATGATAGAAGAAAAGAAAGTTCGTAAGGTGGAATATCAGATAAGGAAGGTGGATGTTTTTTGAATACTCATTTTGCGTGTTTTTGGTTCTAGGGTATTGTCAATGATGAGCACCATTTGTTAGGCACATGACAATTCCTTAGGTTCATGGTTCAAAGTTGCGGTCTCGGCTGCCGACTCGGCAAATACTAAGACACATCGGTCGCGGTGTTGCGGAGCAGACTAGGGCGATGCGCGCAAAATGCTACATAGAGAGCTCAAACAATTCTGAAAAAATCACGAAAATTCTTAAAAATATAGACAAAGAAAATTAAATAAAAACAAAAAAGAAGGGGGAGAGAGAGAAAAAGAAAAGGTTAAGAGAAAAAATTAAGAGACAGAGAGACAAATGACCTGTATAATTTGTGAAAAAATTAAACAAAAACAAGAAAAAAAGGTTAAGAGACGGAGAGAGAGATCGGGTGAGAGGGGGAGAGAGATCAGAGGGAGGGGGAGAGAGAGACAAAGAGAGAAGAGGGGGAGAGGGGAGGGAGAGAGAGACTTACATGGAGTTGGTGGCGGAGCCGGAAGGGCGGGCAAACGACTACGGTGGGTGGGCGAACAAGGTAAGCCCTTGATCGCTTCTTTTTTTTTTTTTTCCCTTTTATGCATGAAAGACTCAGGCCCGACTCGCTCTACTCACCCGAGTCAAGCTGAGTTGTAATGTGACTTGGCTGATTCACGGAGTCATGGCCGAGTCAACCCCGAGTCCACCAGATCTTGCCCAAAAAGATGAATTGCGTCGCGTTCTCGGAACGGTCACTGTCGTTCCGGATACAACTTGTCCGAGTGGAGACTGACTCGGCTGAGACTTTCAACCCTGCATAAGTTGGACATAGAAATTTTTATCGATGATTAAGTTATAGTAGTATGCAGGATTTTTTTTGGCTGCTGGTGAATAGTAAATATGTTGAGTTTCTGCAAATGAAGTCTTAAAACATATCAACAATGGATGCCCTAATAAAAAATAAAAAAAATAAAAACACCGTGTAAGGAATGTACAAGGAGGATGTTGAAATTTGAAGTTATAATAAAATATGGTTCTCCACTTTGACTCCATGCAACTTTCAGAATGTAATCCTGGAAGAGTTGCAAATCTTTCTACACAGGATCCACAAAGTCACTGATGGAACCAGCTTAACAAATCTTGCAACTCTTTCTGCGTATTGTGATATTCTATGCATGCATATGTTGTTCGATAGTTATGCAGTTGTAAGTTATCCTCATGTTATTGTATTCTCTTTATGTTTCATCAACAATCGGTGATCGGGGCATATTCATTTTTAGTGGTAAGAATTTCTTTAAGAATGACATGTAATATATTGATTCAAAGAATGACACTGCTTTCTATTTGTAATGCGAGAAAACTTACGAATGGAGCTCTGCTTTGTCCTTTTGATATGTAGGTGGTTGAGGTGAATGTAAAAGTTGAAAAGCCAGGCCAAAATAATATTCACAATAATGCGTTTTACGCTGAAGAAAAGCTTCTTAGATCCGAACTGCAAGCAATGCGTGATTGTGATCCTTTGAGTGCGCGCCATTGGATTGTAAGGCACCATGATCCTTGATCCTTGTTCTGTGTTAATTTTGTATGCATGTCACTATTTTTCTTATAATTTCATTATGTCTTGTTTCTTCTTCTTTTTTTCTTCTTTTTTTTGCTTAATCTTTATGAAACTATGTATTTCATTGTCAACTTCCTACGTTGTGTTCCATTGCCGCGTAAGTGGTGTTGCAGCCGCACCCACTTAGAGTGGTTAATGCACTTCCTTGTGTTTGGATTAATGTAATTGATTCTACAATTTGCAAGTGGCCTTGTAGATTGTTGGAAATGGTCCTGCAGCCAAGTTGGTTGCAACATCACCCACCACCTGTTTTGTTTAACTTGCAAGTGGGAGAGGCCCTTTACACTTTGAATGTCAGCAGAACAATTACATGCATAAGCTAATCAAAGAGCAGAACTATATTTGCAACAATACTACTTAGGACTACACCAAACATGCAACTTGTAAAACAAGGACAAATTTTTGAAATAATCTTAATTTAAAAAATAATTAGAAAAATAAATCTCCCACCAAAATATTTGTAAAAACTGACCTTCCCTCTTTCACGCTGGCGCCACGTCGGCCAACGGTCGACTGTGGGCACCAGCGTGGCGATGGGAGGGGTTCACGAAGTTCGGCCATGGCAAGGCTGGACTTTGTATTTTGGTGTTTACAATAGTCCCGCCTTGCCAATAGTCCGGCCTTGCCCAGGCCGGACTATTTTCGCACAGCCAAGGAAGTCCAGCCTTGGCAAGGCCGGACTTCCATATGCTAAACCGTTTCTAAACAGTTCTGTCCATGAAACTTGCCTCTGTGAATCCAAGTATTGATTTAAACATAGAAGGGCTTCTATTTAAAGAGGTAAGTGACACCTTTCATTCTGCTAGAGTGTTTTGATCAGTTATATACTAAACGAACAAACTTTGCTTAACATTATTAGTGTGTCTATTTTGACCTAATATATTTCAGTTAAAATGAATTATTACAAGTACTCCTATTAAGCAAGGTAGGAACAGTAACTGATAATTGATCTCATGGATAATCTTCCTATATCCTTCTTCATGACAGATTCTACTACATCGGGTTGGTCAATCTCCATTGGTTTCTTGCCTGATCTTATTCATCCTCAGTTATTTCCATTTCAAAAAGGAAGTCCGGCCTTGCCAAGGCCAGACTTCCTTTGGTTGAGCTAAAGTAGTCCGGCCTTGGCAAGGCCGGAGTACTGTAAACACCAAAGTATGAAGTCCGGCCTTGCCAAGGCCGGATTTCTTGAACCCCTCCTATCACCACGCTGGCGGCCATAGTCGACCGTTGGCCGACGTGACACCATCGTGGAAGGGAGGAGGTCGGTTTTTACAAATATTTTGGTGGGAGGTTTATTTTTCTAATTATTTTTTAATTAAGATTATTTTAAAAATTTGTCAGTAAAACAACTTACAAGAACACCACTTATCACTGGACCATTTACAAGATGTAAATATTTACAACCAACCAAACTGCATGAATGACATTTCTCCTTACCGGTAATTTGCAATGACTAAAATTTCCATAAATTCAGGAAAACTAGAGTATTCCAATTTGCTCTGAAATATAATTGTATTATTCTATCTGAACGCTCAGTAGTGTTTCGCAGATGGGTGTTAAAGTGGTTAATCCGTGCCTCGAGTTCAATAGGACTATACAACTGAAGTTAACTGAAGTTTCTGATGTCAAATTTTCCTGTTTGAAAATTATTGTACAAGACAATGACATAATTATCTAGTTTGAAAGTCATATGCTAGTTGATTCGATCTTTTCTTGTCTTGGCTAGATGTTGTGCAAATACGGAGCATACTAATTCATGCAGTAGATGAGCAAATTTGTCATTGCTGGTGCTAGAACACAACCTATGAACGTATGAAATGCAAGCAAGATATGGCTCACTAGCAGATCTGTTGAAGATATTTGAGTTCCTTTCACAAAGAGAACACATAATGTCTCTGTCATCTTAATACTATAATTCTAATGGTTTGTTACCCCATTGATCCATCCCCCCATTTCGTCGAGATAAACAAGACGTATTCTATCACAACTCGTTCCTACCAAGAAAAAAAGTGCAGCACCAATAAATTCATGAGAGTATTTGTAAATTAAAATTCTCCCTTCACAGCGGGTAGTGGGCGACAAGAAAAGCGGCATCAAAACATATGGGTGATACAGGCACCCAAACAGAAATGTGTGCTGTTTGCGCGTGCACATATGATCATTGATAAACATATTGGGATAGTAAACATGTAGCAGGCTGGCAGCATTACAAATATCAATGGGAAAGATAACCTATCATGTCATAATTATAACCACAAAGGACCTTAAGTTCATGTCCATTCTCCACTCAAATTGAAAGAAATGAACATACTCCATTGGAAAACAAGTTTTTTTAACAAGAGCAAGTGTATTTCAAAGGATAGTTGTCATAGTAGTATTTTTTTTTTTTTAAAATCTTGCTAAAGGCGATCCTAAATCTATTCCTTCTTATCTGCAACCCCAGAAGTCTTGTTTGATTTTGATGACATGGAGGCATTAATTATATCCTGTTGATGATGATCCTAAATCTTTAGTCTATCTTTGGGTGAACCTCCAAAACTTAAATCTATCTATTTATTTAATACAAAGAGCATAATCATGTGTATTCTATAATAAATCTCGGGATCATGTGTAAATGGTAATGCCCTCTGGAAACTTACCTTTGGATTTCCCCCCTCTGATATAGTTTGATGATAAACTTTCCAGTAATAGGCCATTGGCCATGTATAACATCCAAATATTAAATGTGGAACAATATGCAGGGCAGTATGAAAACCTGAAAACTCTTGGCCTTTGGATTCTATTCTCTTTAATACAATCCATAATCAACTTTTAATTACTAATTGGACATTGGCCAGTATAAATCGCAAGATTGATTTGGCATTATGTAGATCACACATTTCCTTGGAGTTCGCAAAATATCTAGGATCTGAATGTAGTCGGTGAACTTAAGGGAATTTCCTGTTCCTAATATTTATATTATCGACCCATATAATGAGTCTTCTATGCTTATCTTATGCACAATAAAAGTATTGTTATATTGATACTTTGAGCTCATTGCAAGTATTGAAGCTGAGATCATCTGTATTTATGCAATGAATCTGGGCCTGGCTACACCCTGAGATTTCAGAGTGTAAAGTTACTTGAAAGAAAATTACAAGTTCTGTATTTGAAATAAAATTTATAATAAAATTTCTCTAGTTTAAATTTGCGCACTCTTTTCCTTACAGGTAAGAAACACAAGAACTGTCAATCGAACAGGGCAACTCACAGGTTACAAGCTTGTGCCTGGTTCGAATTGCCTACCATTAGCTGGTCCAGAGGCAAAGTTTCTGAGAAGGGCAGCCTTCCTGAAGCACAACCTTTGGGTTACACCATATAAACGAGATGAGATGTACCCTGGAGGAGAGTTTCCCAACCAAAATCCACGCATAGATGAAGGATTAGCCACATGGGTCAAGAAGAACAGGTCCCTTGAGGAAACTAATATTGTTCTTTGGTTAGTTTTGCATACCTTAATCACCTATAAACTTTATGCATAATATATGAATAGGTGTCATGTAGTATCTTCGTTAATCATTATTATGCTATTTCTAATCTCCTATGATATTCTAATATTGGTTATGATTCAGATCCATTTATATTTAATCTTGTTGAAAATTTTATATAGCTTCTCATACAATGCATTCTTCATGAAAACATTTATTGGAATTGTGGGTTTATAGCTTGAATGTATATCACATATTTCCTGAAAAATTTTGTTCCATAGAATTATGTTTGAGATAATGTTCCAAATTTCGAACAAGGTAATAGTGAAGTCCATGGATACTTTTTTGGGAATTATTGAGGGAATTTGTCCTAATTTTATTAATCCAAAAAATGGCTTAAGAGAGCCAATTACATCATTAACTTTTCCTACTCAGGGAGCATTCAAAAAGAAAATTGAGAAAGAAGGAAAGGAATTATCAACCTGAGAAAGGCAAACACAGAACTCTACTGACAATTGTCAACTAGATTCTAACTTAAATTCCAACTCAAATAATGATGAAGTCCTACTCAAGGAAACTCATAAGGTCTAACTCAAATAGAAACTCCTACTTGATTCAAAATTCTTTCAATTTCTTAAGAGAACATGATTAAAATAAACTTAAAATTTCTATTTGGATATATTTGGAATTTCACTTCAAGGAGGCTGTGGAGGTTTCAATGTATTAAAGAAAGATTTTATTTTCTTTTTGTAGTATATTAACTCTAAATATGTAAAAGAGTTTTGATACACACTTGAAACAACATTGTTTGTAACCCTAGAGAAATTTATTTATTTATTTGTATGTTTAATTGGATAGCTAATTTTAGTCCTAGAACATTTTGGTGCAGAGAACTAGGCTTGTCTTATATCCTAGGTGCATTAGTCCATTCTCCTTGCATTGTTGGGAGAGTGAGGCCTCATTTAACACCATAGAATATGTCTTTGTTTGAATTCCAAAGTATGGGTTTCTTATGAAATTAAATGGCATCCGTCACTTATATCAAATTGTCTTATGAGGGGAGGGAATAAATGACTTTGTCAAATTTAATCTCATGCTTTTAATCATTTATAGCATGTAGTTACATGATAACTGCCTTGTAAAGTTTTGTTCATATTCTTACACAATGATATTTATTGTGTACATCGAAGGGATGGTTGAAGAAGCTTAGTTTGTGAGGGAGCCATAAGGTTCAGTATTTTAAAAATTGAGGAACACTGACCACTGGCTGAGGTTAGAAGTGTTATACATTTGAAGTTCAAACAGTATGCAGGAGATGTACAAAGGCAAACTACACTTCTTTTCTAAATCATGAAACTCCAAAAAATATGTAATTTATTGTGTTACTTTGA
Organism: Agave tequilana; assembly: GCA_038442645.1. Classification (NCBI taxonomy): domain Eukaryota; kingdom Viridiplantae; phylum Streptophyta; class Magnoliopsida; order Asparagales; family Asparagaceae; genus Agave; species Agave tequilana. The sequence continues at coordinate 127,684 of JAVJIF010031094.1, forward strand.
CCTAAAAGTGTAACAGTTCTGGATTGTATGGAATTATATATTAACAAATCACCGTTGGTACTCCCACCACCCCCACACCCCCCCTCCCCAACACCCCAACCCCACCCCCTACATCGTAACACACACACATACATGAAAAAACATCCCAACACGCGCGCACACGAAATTGCTGGCAACATGTTATGTGTGACCTAATCCATCTTTGTGTATTAAAGGGGTCAAGTATGTAGGGTTTGTTATAAGTTGGCAAGTCTAACTAAACATTCTAACGCGCACACACACGAAGATTGCTCTAACATGTTCAGTGTGACCCAATCCATCTTGTGTATTAAAGGGGTCAAGTGGGTAGGGTTTGTATTCTTAAGTTGGTGAGTTTAACTAAATATTTTGACAATGAGTAAATTACATAAAATGTACCCAAATTTTGCCGAGTTTCACAAAAAGTACCCAAACTTTTTTTTGTTTCAGCAATGACACCTATGACCTCAGGACTGTTATCTAACTTAAACAACATTTAAAACCAATAGTGAATGACTAAATTGCCCTTGTATATGACTCCAACTCAATATAAGTGCTGAGATTGTTCTTTTGTTATTGGCTTTTATCTCATTTTTTCCTCATCCCACTTCTTTAACCCATGAATTCGAAGTTTGTGTTTGATTGAGATGAGAAGGAAAAAAATTCTTACCAGTAGTAAAAAAAAACTTTAATAATTATTGAATGAGAAACGTAATTAAAGTGAGAGTGATTTAGAGGGGGCATGAGACAAGATGAGGATGTGGGAGAGAGCTTTAGGAAGTCATTATTAGGTTTAGAGAGTAATAGCGAGAAATTGAGTTATTAATGAGAGAAACATAGAGGGAGTTAGAAAGTGAGATAAAACTAGAACTAAAGAGAAAATCAGAATTATAGAGATGGTTAAGAGAGACAGACAGAGAGAGAGAGAGAGAGAGAGAGAGAGTCCAGGGAGTTTTAATGAGAGGAGAGGTAGTTAGAGAATGAGGGAAATCCTTCTCAAATCTTCACCTTCTCAAAGCTTCATCACAAAGAGAGAACAAAATGAGAGAGTGGTAAGGAATCTCTGTCATTTGGGTTCAAGAGAAATACCAATTCTAATACCAAATTTGGTTGAGGGTTTAGGTAGAGAAGATGAGAGTATTTGGTCCACATAATTGCTCACGTGCTTAACATGTGCATTTTCAACCCAAAAACTAACAACCCACTAATAGTGCTAACAATTTTGTGGTCTCAGATACTTGAAAAAAGTTTGGATACCTTTTATGTAATTTACCCTTTGACAATTTGTGATGAGGAATTGAAAACAAAATCATTGCAATTGTAAGCACGTTGTGTAACCACCTTGACACTTAAACTTTCAATAGAAGAAGTTATAAGAACAACAATTAAGTAGTAAATGCTTTATCCCAATTTTTGCGTTGGCACATGAACCTCAGTGTTCTAAATAGCGTATTGGGAGGCTACATAGGCTAAGACATCCGAGCCACCCTAGTTGAGAGGGTTGTTCTTTACTAAGAATAAACAAAAAGAGAAGGAAAGGTGTTACCTTTGCCTTTCGTCGCCAGAAGCGGCTTCTGATAGTAGTTTTCGATCTCCCTTCACCTCCTTTGCGCAGTGCCATCTTTTTTGCGCCTCATCTTTGATATGAGAGAGAGAGAGAGAAAGAGAGAGAAGGTGGAATGAGGGTTAGGGCTCATGCCATAACCTATAGGGTCAGACCTATTTTGCATAATTTAAAGTTTAAATTCACATGTTATATTGCGAATAATAATAATAATAAAAATCTCCTTTTTTCCTGGGCGTTGGGCGTTGGACCTGGCGCTCAACACCACCTAACACTTTTTACAACATTGTTTGAATCCTTGTTTTCCATTCGGCTCTTTTAAGGGCCATGTTGTCATGTACATGAAGTACTATGATAATTTTCATAATTTTCTCCATCCTATTTTGTTTAGGCCTCCTCTAGTCCTCATTTCTTCATTAACTATAATCCTATCATCTTTGCTAGTCTGCGTGCTAATTGGCCTTTGTTGAACATGGCAAAGTCATCTTAATCGATTCTCCTTCATTTTGTCCTGAATAGAAGTAACTTATAACTTCTCATGGATGTACTTATTTGTGATTCTCTCTTAATGTATTGTCACTCATCCATCTCTGCATTCTCATTTTTTGCTAGGCTGAGTTTTTGGTCATGTTTCTTAACTATCAACATTCTAAACCGATATAAGAAGTTAATATGATATATTTTAATTTAGTTAATCAAGTTGACTCAAATCAATCATGAAGTTAGAGTCAACTTCAACATTTCTCCTCTTTTTTCCCTTTTTTTTTCTTTTTTGAAAAAGCAGCTACATAGTGGAGCCGTGCTTATGTCGAAATGTATCCGATTTGGGTGTGTCGGATATTGTGACATATCATTGTTTCATAGATAAAACAAAAAGGGCTATACTTTTGTGATCTCTTGTACGTTAAAGTGGCCCTAAAAGGGATGACTTTTAATAGCAACTTTCTTAGATTATGGTCCGGGATGTTCCGAGCCTGGTAAAATTTGGTGTATCATGGTTGCAAACTATTTAGATCAAGATTTATGGTTTGTATTTCTAATTTAGCAAGTCACTGTTATTCAACTTGCTATTTTAAGCCGTTAATTTTGTAAAAGGTGCCATGAGGGTAAAATATCTTCAAATGACATGGTTTTTTGTTTTAGGCTATTTAGATATCATAGATCATATTTAAATGTGTGGAGAATTATGTTGTTCTAATGTTTACTTTTTTATTTGATAGGCTTCAAGTCAAATCCTTAGGATCCTACTCAAGTTATCACCCACACTCTCCCTCTTTGTACATACACATGTATATTTAAACATACATTCATATCCATACGTACATACATTCTACATACATCCATACATATATTCATACATGCATGCATGGATAGATACACATTTACATACATAGGAATATTCTTTTCTCAAGAGGACAGGGAATCTCCTCCCATTTTATAGCCATTAGATCTGAATATGAATGGCTGGAGACTTTTCTGCACATTACAGTTGCATTAAAATCAGCAGGGTAAAAATGAACTTTTGTGATTTCCCAGGAAATGTGGAATTAGGAACTACTAGGGATTGTTTCCTTTTCTTCTCTTCCTCTTTCTTCTACCTTCTTCCAGTGGTCGATTTTTTCATCACTTAAATCTTCTACCTTCTGCATTCTCATCTATGTTCAATGGTTCACATTAACTAAAAAGACAAGCTGTAAATACTATTATAGCTGGCCCACAGGCCATGGTTTAGGCAGGCCTCGGCCATGCCATGGGCCAGGCATGGGTGTGCTCGTAACCAGCCCAATAATAGTGCAAGGGACAATTCTTGGCTAGGTCCAGCCTTAAGGCCATTTGGGTAATGATCTCCCGAGCTTTTTCAGGCTGGCTCGATTGGGCCTCGGGTCAGTCTCTTCCCTAAAAAAAGGTGTTGATAGGATGTTGCACAAGCAATAAGTGAACTAAATTACGAATTAGCGCGTCATGAATAGTGCCAGGAAAAGGGGAATAAATGAGGCAAGAAGAAAGGAAAGAAGAGAGAGAAATACTGAACTTAAAAGAAGTAAAAAGGAATAAAAAATGTAATTGATTATGTTCTGGAGGTGGTTTGTCACAATAGGTGGTGTGAGTGGGATGCAGAAGTATGCGGCGATCGATGTCATCTGTTTCATTTTGTCGAGGCTTGCTTGCTTGTTGCTGTTAAATCTCAAGGGGTTAAAGGTAGGTTTGAAATGGAATGATTCAAATGTTGGTTTGATAATTTAACCATTGTGATAGAAAATCAGAGCATTTGATACACTCTGATTGCCTAAGAGGTAGCTTTTGATAAACATTTGCTTATACTGAATTCACAGATTGTTACATCTTTAGTGGGTTTTCTTTATATAGCTTTGTTAAAATATTCATTTCTTTTGTTCTTTACATTTTGGCGATTTCTGTAACTTTATCAAATTATAAAAGAGATGATCACATTTATCTTTACCAGTTAACAAAGTATAATTATGATAGCCATTTCGAGAGTTTGGTGTTGAGCTTTAAAATCCTCGTATTGTGGTGATTAGAGTTGATACTCATTGACTTAATTAAGGTTTCTTCTCAGAGTCTTTCAAAGAGGCAATATTGTGAGCCGTTAAAGGGTTTAATGGTATATGGGTGTAAAGCATGCTAGATTCAATCTAATTGCATGTGGGAAGTATTAGCTTTACCTTTTTTTTGGTAGCCTAGGTGCATATGATCTATATTTTTTCCAACTTATAGCACCGTTGCAGTCTTACTCTTCCTGTATCCGCCTACAGTTTTACAGTCTTCCTAGATTTGTTGATCATGTATTTTCCAGATTGAGATATCAATTTGGGTTCTGATACTTTTCTGATGTGCTACTTTCTCTTGATTGTTTCAGGTATGTGTTTGGAGTTACACATATTCCTCGGTTGGAAGATTGGCCTGTTATGCCTGTGGAGCGTCTAGGTTTTATGCTTATGGTATTGCTTGTTGTCTTTTCTGTTCTCTCTTATGTGAATATGACTGGTTTTTCTGAATTAATCTTTTCTGTACACATTTTCATTTATATAAAAACTACATAGATACACAAACACATATAAGAATACGGGATATGTGCTGCAACACATAAATTTATATGTGTTGGAGCTCTTTCCCACTTGTGGGGAGAATGGAAATTATTTCATTTTGATCTACACATTCTCAAGGGGAAGTGAATGAATCATGGGTTTTGAAGATCGTTTGCTCATGCATCAAGTGGTCCAAACTTGTTTTATTCACAGAAACTGTTAAATTTTTGCAGCCACGTGATGGATGAAAATATACGTCTAAAACCCATGATTTTCATATACATTTCCTTGAGGATATGTAAATTATGATGAATGTTGTGGATTATCATGTGAGAGAGAACTCTCTCTCTCTCTCTCTCTCTCTCTCACACACACACACACACACACACACAAATATGAGAATAAGGGATATGTGCTTAAGCACATGTAAACTTATATGAGTTGGAGCTCTTCTCTACACCATTCATCATGATCTTATCCTTGAGGAGTCGTGGATGAAAAATTATGAGTTTTAGAGGTCATTTGCTCACCCATCATTTGGTTGCAAATTGAATTGTTTTTGTGAATTGGACGAGTTGGAATCACTCGATGGATGGGCAAACGATCTCCAAAACCCATAATTTTTCATCAGCTACTCCTTGCGTACATGTAGATGGATAGTGTGGATCATCAGATCCACACGTGGAAACTAGGTGTAACATATAAATTTATATATGCTTAAGAGCGCGCGTGCGCACACACACACATATATATAATGAGAGAGAGAGGAAAATGTACCTCACATGCCATGTGCGAGACTGTCTCAGATGGAGGTGATGTGGACAAATCTCAGCCTTAGTCGGGGCTGAGATCACATGTATAGATTGGGGGGGTTGAATTTTGCAAGAAAACCCCTACCTTTATCAAAAGATATGGCCCCAACCCCACATGACTTAGCAACCCCCTCCCCTTATCCTGAGGTATCTCTTTCTTCTCTACTCGCTCCCCTTCTTTCTCCCTCACCCGGATCCCGGCAGCAGATGGGCTATCCCTCTCCTGGCCCGCGTTGACCTCCCCTGACGTGTGGATCTCCCTCCCGATTCCTTCACTCTCTCTTTCTCTCACTCGTCTTTCCCCATCTCCCAACACCGCCACCTTCTCGGCTTCCACATGGTCTATTGTGTTTGTTGGCATTTAATCTCAATTTTGACACTGCTCAAGAAAATTAATCTGCATAATTTGAATAGATTCAAAGGAAGAAGACTGGATGAGTAAAAAGAAAGAAGACTCATGAGGAAATGACTGGGCGACGGAGGGTTTTGATTCTGAAATTACTTTTAAAACGTTGTTTCTAACCAAGGATTCATTCTTTTGTGACACTTTGATTATTAGTGTTGGATGAAGATTTTATTTTGAGAGACATCACCCCTAAAAGATAGAAAAACTACTACACCCATTTCTTAGAGTTTCAGGATTAGGAAAGCCAAAACCAATCTACATAAATAAGGCCTCATATGATCATCAGTTTCATATCTATAGCCAAATATGAACTCTTCACCTTCTCTGTCCTCTCAACTCTTTGATTTTCTCTCTGTTATGCTTCCAAATTGTCAAAGAGATTCGTGGAATCCAGGACTGGATAATGCCAAAGAAAGCTCCTTTTGTGCTTGAATATTCTGCCGCTGCCCATGCTAGCTCGATCCCAATCAGTTCCAAAAGAGCAGTTCGGTGAGTATCAAACCGTGCAACAAGCACTACACACAGTAGGTTCTTTTGCATTCAAGACACAATGCAAAATGTGATCATGAGGACTATCTGATAGTTATAATGAAAAGTTGGGACATGTGTATTGCAATATATAGCCATTCCCTTGATTCCAAATGAGGCCTAAATGTATAATTTGGCTCTGATCTTTGTTAAGAGAGACTGAGCAGCTATGTTCTACAACAACAACAAACAACAACAACTAAGCCATTTGTCCCAAGTATTTGGGGTAGGCTACATGAACCAAAAGAGAATTACGCCGGATTGGGCACATGGATCAGCTTTCTCCACTCATTCCTATCGAGCAATATGCCTTCACTAAGACCTTTAGCCTCTATATCTTGTTGTATAACTTCCATCCATGTTTTCTTTGGTCTCCCCTGCGATCTTTTAACTTGCCCTAAATTGATACGCTCTACTCGCCGGACTGGCGTATCTGTAGATCTATGTTGCACATAATCAAATCATCGTAAGCGGTTTTCTCTTATCTTCTCTTCTATAGAGGCTACACATATTTTAGTACGAATATCCTCATTTCTCACCTTATCTCTCCGCGTGTTACCACACATCCAACGAAGCATGCGCATCTCTGCTACACTCATCTTATGGGCATGATGTCTCTTTATAGCCTAACATTCTGTGCCATATAACAAAGCTGGCCTAATAGCAGTCCGATAAAACTTTCCCTTCAACCATAACGAATGTTACGATCACATAAAATTTCTGTTGCGCTCCTCCATTTTAACCAGCCAGTTTGAATCCTATGGTTGACATCACTATCAATCTCCCCATCCTTTAGATAATAGAACCCAAGTACTTAAAATGACTGCTCATCAGTATTTCTTGTCCATTTAATCTCACAATACTATAATCTCGGTGTTCTCTATCAATAATTCGATAGAGCAACATATCCTCTCCCTCTCTCCCCCCTCTCCCCCCAAAATCAATTTCCAGCGCAATACCAGAGCAAAATCTGGGATGACAGAGAAGAAAAGAGATCGATAGGGGGGTTGATCGATAGAGAAAAAAGAGAGGGTGTCAAGGTTGGTTTCCTCAGCCAGAAGAGGAGAGGGAGAAGGTCTCTCCAGAGAAGATCTGGGTCGATGGAGATCGAGATGGACTGTCGAGGGAGAGAGAAGAGAGGGAGACAACGAGATCGAGAGAGAGAAGATCATTGGAAAGAGCCTACACAGGCAATGGGGTCGATGGGGGTCGGGATCAGCTATAAAGAGAGCTACCTGAGAGGCAAGCTGCTCACGTGGGGCCCACAACTTAGAGGGGAGTGTTTTTTTTTTTTGGCAAAATTCACCTTCCACTCTACAGCTGATCTCAGCCACGATATGAGGCTGAGATTCGTCCAAATCACCGCCAATCTGAGAGTCTCTCAGACGACATTTGAGGGAGGGTGTGTGTAGGGAACTATTTCGGTGAGAACATGTTCTCACCAGAGCTTCGTGCGAACTCTACGATCAATCACTCCATAGATGATCCGAATCGTTTAACCCAATTCCTTTTCCTCTCTCTTAGGCTCTCCCCTCTTCTATAATACGAAAGCTGCTTCAAAAAGAATTCCAAATAAACAACCAAACCCAAATCAAGTCAAAGAAAGTATGGAATCAATTTCATTTTACATACAAAAAAAGTATTGTGCAATTTTGAGTAACATATGAGGATGTGACTTTACTCCTTTGAGCTCTAGCCTTTACATCAAAGAACTTTTAGCAAAGAGCTCCCCACCCCCACAAAATCATACAAGTATCCTCGAAACAAGTCATCACAACTTCTACATCAAGCCCTACAATAGGGTGTCCGAAAACGTTGAGGGAGACGAGGAAAGTGAGCTCCACCCTCTTCCAACCTGAGGAGTCCACGGTTTGAAAGGCGCGGTAGGGAGGGGTAGGCGACGTTGAGGGCAGAAGAACTCAAGGCCCTTATATAATAAATAAAGGCATTTTGGTAATTGGACAATTCGATTTTAACAGAAGTTAGGGGTTTGACCGCAGAGGGGGCAAAGTGAACGAAATTTAATGTCAAGGGGTATTGCTGAAGGTGGACTATACATGTTTGTGGGGTTTCTATATTTCCCTCATTATTTTATTCAAGAGAAACAATATCCTGCCCCATCTTCTCCACTGACCCCTCATCAATCCCTTCTTGGATGCAACAACTAACCAGCTCTTTGACCCAATCAACCCCTAATTATCTTTGAAAAATATAATGGAAACCAAGAAATAAATCATGGTCGATCCTATCATTGCCACCTCCCCTTATCGTTCTTCTCAGAGATAGCATGCTCAATGCTATTGCCAGGCTCGATATTGGCTTCCGTGATAGGGCCCGCTTTTGCGGTGCTTCACTCTACTCCTCCTCCCTCAATTGCCAAGCCTTACTGGTTCCTTTGTTGGATTTTGTTGGGAACGTCAAAAGAAGGGTAAATTTGATGTGATGTCTTGGTTAGAATTAAATGGGTTCGGGATTTTTGGTTATGGATTGTTTTCTAGAAGAGGTTTGACCTTTTCTGCTCATTGGAATAGGTGAAATTTGTTGATAGTATTTATATGGAGTTAAATAAGGAGTCAATTAATAGAGGGAAAGAATGTTAGAAGTGGGATTTTTATGAACGTGTTTTGGATTTTCTTCAGGTGATGTTGGGAAGACTTAAAGGAGATGGTTGCATTGATTGAAGATGAAGAATAATTTGGCCATATTTAGTTCTTTTAGATAGTTTCCAACCCAAATCAGAGAATATTCCTAGTATATTCTTGTAGATTAACGAAGAGACTAATGGGGAGTGTGTTGAATTTGTGATGTGAATATGGAGATTTTAGGGGTGAATGAGGAATTAGGGAAGATTTCAGGTGTAGATATGGGGAAAAAAAGAAAAACCTTTGATTATATGTGGAGGTGATACGGAAGTTTATTTTTAGTCAAAATGGATAATGTTTATGAGTAAGGAGGTGATAACAGAATTATGTTGTTAGTCAAACTGGATGATGTATACGAGTAGATGTTCATTGCAGTTGAAGTATAACTTGATCAATCACGGCAAGTGTATATGATAAAAGTATACCTTCTGGGTGTTAACTACACCTTAATTGAGTTTGATAAACGTTAAAAGGAATAAATTGAAATTAAGTGTTCTCAACCGTCTGGCTTTCATGGGACCCTACTGTATAAAAACGGCAGTTCACCTACAGGTCCTACTAGTTGTGAAGCAAGGAAAAGGAACATCATTAGAACATGTTTGGCTTATTGCGGAATGTTTCTGTTGGGGCTAGGAATCATTGCAAATATTCTAGTATTTTAGTTTGCTACAATACTCACTTCAACGTGCATTGATGCATAGCAAAAGTTTTTTTTTGTGTAGCCTGTGAAGGTCATGTCATATGAATCTTATGTATTTTCCCCCAAGTTTATAGCTTTGAATTGGTAGCTTACAGTGCGGTAGGATATCTACCTCATCAAACTTCCTCCACATTGTTTAGTATTTCCTCCTTTTTTTGCTAAGAATTGCCACTGCCTTACATTGACATGCTGGATCCAGTTCTTTTCTCTTGTTCATATTATGGCCCGTATCCTGACATCGACCAGAACCTATGCTTTCACTTAGTGTCATCAGTTGACACAACATTCTGCTGCATCTACAGACAAAAACAAACCTTCATGTGTGTTACTTGGGCACATGACGTGGGCGTCAACTGTCAAGTGTCAGGGTGTCTGAAGACTGAAGGGTGTTTGGAGTATCTGTCGTTCACCTCCCAAAGATGTGACCTAAACATTTGGAGGCAAACCACTTCCAGTGCTAGGCTATACAAATTGCAAATCTACTTTGTTCATCTTGATCAACACAATTAGAGTGTTTAAAAATAAAAAAAATGAAGTGATTATGAGTTTATTTCTATCCACTAAATGCTTACTTGCAAGAGCTAGTTGTTTAGATTCAGTCAAGGATGCTCATACCCAACCAAAATTGGTCTTGAAGGGCTTCAAAGTTTATTCAAATTCTCCAATATCATAGGGAAGATGTTTCTCCAATGTCATAGGGGAGATGTTTTCTGCTGTCCAATCTGTGCCCTTTGATATCTGGAAAACAAAACTCATTAGTACTTCATTTTGTGTTCTTAAGCAAAGGATGTAACTTAAGATGGACGCAGTGGATTTATAATTTGGATAGTGAACCATTGGATTTTTAGGGAATTAGTGCATTTTTAAAGTTAACACTGTTTTTATTGATTATACTAACCTTTACAGTTTTGTTTTCTTATTTCATATGCAATAAAGTTTTTTAAATTGAGTCAAGAGCAGATTTATGAAGTGCTGCACTGCAACAATTATGCTTTGCTTTTATGGTTGAACCATTCGCCATATGCCTTCACTTTTTAAAATGTCATTGCTTATTATTCCTGAAAGAAAAAGTTCTTGGGTTCACAAAGTCAATTATTGTGGCTGTCAACTAGCAATTTTGCAATAATTATTCAACCAAGTGCTGACAGAGGAGAGGGAGAAATAAAGGTAGCAGTCAAAAATGCTTCCGATGATCTTGAATAGAAGGAGAACATGATGTCCATACACACTCTGTTCATCATTTTCTTAGGCTAACCCCATATTTTGGGAGGAAACCAAGGGAAAGTCATCCATATGCACTTGTCCTAGGTATTTTTCTCTATACCTTGGAGAAGAAAAGTGTTTGGCTGAACTCCTAGGCTTTTTTTCCTATTCCCTATGAGGCACCTCGTGCATGCTTCTAAGGCCACTTCTTAAATCTGGCTGCTGTGTTGGAATTTCACCTCTGTAAGATTGATAATCGTGTTTAGCTGATGACTTGTTTGTTTTTGCATATCCCATTGGTTAAGTTTCAAAAAAATTATGCTGATATTTATCTGTTTTCTGGTGCACCTAAAGTCACTGTTTATGATCTCCTGAAATGATAATAATTATGAGCAGCTTTTGCATGGAAACCTAGGCAGTGTAATTTCTTTATATTATATCAACGGTGTTCTTTTAAGATGTCTTGTTCAAAATTGCACATGCTGTTGATTTGGTTGTTATGACTGAGACCAGATAACTGCTTATTATCCCTGTGTGATGGAATGTTTGACTCAATTGGTTCTTGTTGCAGCCTCACGGCTTCTTCAACTGCTCTCCGGCAGTGGATGTTCCGCCTAGCAGTACTACTGAAATGGAAATGAAAGAGAGTGTGGCATCGAAGCCAATTCCAAGCAGTTTGCTGGCGAAGCTTTGAAGGCAACGTGAGCAAGAGGGTGGCCGTTCCAGTGAGACAGGAAAATAAATTTAGAAAAACTTGTGTTTGTTTGCGGTGAGATCTCCTGTCATGAAGAGTTCTTAATTTACTATGGATTGTGATTTAGACTGCTGAACTTTTGTGTGAAAAGAAAACGGTTTGTTGTTGTTTTAATTTGTTACTCCATTCTGGATCGATCCTGCTCTTGGGCCTTTTTCAACTGGTTTGGTTTCTGATCACTTTGATGGTTTGATGTGGAGCTGGCGATCGGTGGTTGATCGGTCCATGTCGTGCATGAGCGTAATTCTTGGATGCAAAGTTCAAAACTTAGCGTTCAAGTCTTGATTGATTTAAATTACATTATCGTAGAAATCTAATTATTAATGGCTACCTTGACATTTTTATGGGTGTATGTGGAGTGTGATGTTGATACTATATTAGTGTATACCAGTGGACAGGCACAAATGCTGTTGATACTATATTAGTGTATGCCAGTGGACACGCACAAATGCTGTTAGAAAAAATAAGTACTTTAACATTTAATTTAGATATGGATTGGATGTCATCTATATGTTATCAAGCTAGAAAGAGAACGAACTGTGTTGCTGTGGAGCAAGAGTGTGACTGCTGACTTTGATCAGAGGAAGATATTCTTGATGGCAGAAGCAGACATTTGGTGTTGTGGTGTGATGTGGAAGCTTAGAAAGACTGGTGCACAAAAGACAGCAAATTTACATGAAAAACATGTTTACTGTGGTGCACTACCGTATAATGACATGACAAATTGCCGAATATGACAGAAATATAAAACTGGCTCATGACATATGACTCGAAGTAAATCTCAAATGCACGCAAAGAATCCTTTCTTTTACTGGGGATATGCACATATTTTAAGAGATCAATTCCTCGTTGACATATGGATAAGATAACAGATTTAGGGGGTCAAAATTTTAAAGTTTTTGAATATCTTATAATGTTATAAGAGAGACAAGTTTACGTGTCAACGCGAGATTGACCTAGAGATATGTATTTGTCACTCACACACTATACACAACAGCCTGTTATGCATATAAGAATGAAAGAACTCGGGGGGGGGGGGGGGGGGGGGGGGGTGGGGGGGGGGGTTGGGGTTAGTGGTGGTGTGTGTGTTGGAGCTCCACCTCCTCCAAGGCCATGGCGAGCTCCCCTATTCACCCTACTCCTGCTGTGTTCCTCTGCTGCGAGCAGCAGCCCCAACAAGAGGAGGGGGGAGGGGAGGATCCATAGATAGGTAGAAAGAGGAGGAAGAAAGAAAAAAATGATTTTTTTTTTTTTTTTTGAGTTACAGTGCAGGTTTGGGTTTGAAAAATTCAAACCTGAATTTTGAGTTATTTATTTGCATTTGGGTTTGACAAACTTGAATGCAAATTTTCACCATTCGCCTGCCACCAGTGCGTCCTGGCGAGGCAAAATCACCGCCTGCAAGTGGCGCCGACATTACGTGTCAGAGGTCGGTTTTGAGAACTATTTTTGGGGAGGTGTTTTTTGGGGATTATTTATTTAAATGTTTTTTTTAAAAAAGTCCTTTCAATATTGAGCTCTATCAAGCTAACTGAAATATAACAAAGGATGATATTGTCTAAGCATTTTATTTTATTTTTTTCTTTTTCAAGTGCATTAACAAGGAATAGGAAAAAAAAATGTCATAGTTTTAGTATAAAAGAGGATCAAGTGTCAATCCATTTAATTTAAGGCCAATCAGTCTTTACCGTTTTTATTCCATTCCCCTGGTTTTTGGAAAAGCCACTGATTTTATTTTATCTTGACTTGAATAACTTCTATTAAACTGTATAGTACTGGCTTTTTATAACCTTACCTATATAGAGAATGGATCTTGGATAATTTCTATTACATTTGTGATGGAGGACAGAAAGGAAGAAGAAGAAAGATGGAAATAAATTAGGGTTTGAGGGAATAAAGATGGATCTGAGGTTCAGCACCAGGAGATCTCTCTTTGCACATCAACATGCGAAAATTCAAAATTAGATAGAACACTAGCATGCTAAACAAAAGGTTTCATTTAATCAAATCTTTATCATTATAGATTCTCGAATGAACTATAGGTCTTGGCCTTAAATATGCGCAGACACTAAGAAGTTCCCCATCACAATTGATGTGGAACTAAATAAATAAAACAAAATAATCACAACTAAAGATACTAAAGCAACCCCCATCATTCTTCCCGGCTTAAAAGCATTCATCTCCTGTGAATGCAGTGATGGCAAATGACAACCATGACCAGGTCAAATTGAAGTGTCCTCCTCACATGTATCATCTCAATCAGGCTATGGTGGAGTCGAGGAGCTGACATTCACGTGTCACTTCTAAAGCAAGGTGGTGGGAGTGGAACGAGTTTCTGTAATGGATCAGCTATTGTGGACGGAAGCCTAAAAAAGGCACATGCATCAGGCAGAAGTGACTCATTCATGCTGAAAACTGAGCCAAAACCAAGACTCACGGGGTGTCCAGCTCGTCGGTAATGAAAGCACTTCTCTACAGAATCCTATTGGAACTTGTACGCTAAGCGTGCAACTTCCTCGCAATTTCAGATTTACTCGTCACAATTACCTAACTATCAACTGCAAATTCCTACAATACATTATATAGACATGCAAAAATTTGTAGTTATTATTGCAATTTGCTAATCTTTAGTGATATCATCAAGTACAACAAGAAAATACGATGCAAAAGATACTCTGACATAACTCTTAAATGTAAGCATAAGGGATATATAGGATGCCTAGAAGATGTGCAATAAACACTTTTAGTAGGTCACTAGATTCAGGACAAATCTCTAAACACTAACTAAAAGTAGAAAAGTCAGTAACTTCCCGGTGGATTATAGAAAGAGCTCCAAAAGCTGGCTAGAAAGAGGATAATTAAAAGTCATCATTGTAAACTAAACTACTAGCTCACACTCTGAATGATTAGTGTCATTATTATGAGTATGGACATCAATAGGTATAGGTGTGCTAGACTCGACTCGCATATCAACATCGTCACTGGTACTCTCAGAAACTCATGAATTTCATCAATAATCGATGTATCGGAATTGGCTAGTGGATTCTCAACAACTCTAGTAATAGTGGAGGAAACGTAAATATCCTCAACAACTCTCGTATCTCTAATATCATTATTAGGAACGCTATTAATATGTCCACTCTTACTTTGTGATTCTATCATCTTTAATGTGGAATTGTAATCCCGAATTAGCTCGAGAATAAGGTCAAGTTTCACTAGCATGCAGTTAGGGTTCTCGTCCTTGTCGGCTCGACTAGCCAAATGAACGTGCGGCAATACTAATGCATGAGAAACAAACTCACAAATGCAACACGAATTCTAAAATCAAATAAAGCTAAATGATGAGAAGTAAATATTTTTAAAGGTACAAGTTCTAAATGCAATCCTAGATGATGAAAAAGTGACCAACACTTGATACAATCACTAGAAGAAAGCAATCAACATTGTAATTAGCAAATTTTAGTTGTCCAATAGTAATTGTTAGGAATTTAACAATTGACAAAACAGCTCAAGTTAGGAGTCACCTGAGGGTGAGTCGTTCACACCCAAGTATAAGATTCCTTTAAGATTCTTCAAGAATATATCCACATTAAAAAGTAGAGAGTCACACAAGAAAGTCCCGAATATCGGCTCGACGAGGTTGTTCGGGTAGAGAATGGTCAGACCCATATCCAATTAACTTCATTTAAACCCAATAAGACTAAATGGATCCAAAAGTGAAATTAAACCCAATAGTTCAGATCGTGTTGTTGTTCAAATAAACTCGATATCAACTAAATCTGAAGCAGTCTCCTCCTTTGTTCGATAGCTAGAGTTTCGAGCCTGGGCAGTGGTGGCGTTGGAGAACAGTGCATGGCGGCGAGGATCTCCAGCGAGGGCGAGAACTACAAACACAGTGGCAACGAAGGCAACTGAGTGGAACTGGGAGACGAAGGTGTCGGCGGTGGAGGTGGTAGGCATTGAGGAGGCCTCTAGAACTAGGAGGCAGAGCGAGGGCTCTGCGTAGAGGAGAATGCGACTATTGTCGATAGATCTGAGCGAGACGACGACAAGGACAATGCAGCAATAACTAGGGTGACAGAGATGTCAGCGGTGGGGGCTGCTGGCGTTAGGAAGGTTGTATATGGAGCGGAAGAGGACCGGCGAGGAGGCGGTGGATTGGAGGTTGATGACAAGGACAAACCTGGTGACTATGACTGCGGTGGAGGGTGTCATTGTTGTGGTGAGGTTAGGATGCAACTGTCGGTGCTCAACGAGGTTGGATCCAACCATTGAGGTCGGAGGAGGAGCCGGTAAATGACGACGAAGGCCGGAGGTCGATGGGGTGCGTGTGGAAGCGACGGAACCCACTGGGACTTGGGTTCATTGGAAGGGGAGATGATCACTAATAATTTTGATTTTTTGATTTTTTTGATTTTTCTTTTTTTGAAACTAAAGAAGAGTAAAGAAAGAGGTAGAGGTAGATCTAGTGTTTTGAGATTTATGGAAGGGAAATTCTTTTTTTGAGGAAGAAAAAGTGAAAGATTTTAGCTCTGATATCAAACTAACATAGAACGGAAATGGAGAAAGAAGAAAGATGGAAAGAAATTAAGGTTTAAGGTGATAAAAATGAATTTGGGCTTCAACACCAAGGCGATCTCTCTCTCTCTCTCTCAGTCTGCACATCACTATGCAAAGATTCAAAATTAGATAACACATCACACGCTAAACAAAAGATTTCATTTAACCAAATCATCATCCTCATAGTCTCTCGAATGAACTACAGGTCTTGGCCTTAAATAAGGTCACACACTAAGAAGTTCCTAATCACAACCGACGTGAGAAAATAAATAAAATAAAACAACCACAACTAAAGATATCAAATCAATCCCCATCAATTTGATTCAGTTGGTGATACCAAATCCTGCTCAATTAGCAGATCTCACCACATTCTTTCTCTAGTTTAAATATGGTTAAACACACTATAAATTTATTCAAATGCTCTGGTTACTCAATAAATCATGATGATCAATCCTAATTATTGCTAAATAATGAGGATGGTCTCACCCAAGATCATGTACTTTGGATTATATTTTAATAAAAGTTACTTGTCGGTGTAGAATTTGATAATCATGAAGTGTGTATTGGCACAAATTGTGTTTTGTGTCATTAGAGGACATTAATCATTTTTTTTCTCTCTACCATATAAATGCTTTGGAATAAGACATGTAAATGTATTCTATGCAATTCCAATTGGAATCCATTGTCTGATTATTTTAATGCAAGAAAAATTATGTTCTTTAAATAGAAAGTACTGGTTTTTCCTATAACTCACTACGTCCTCAGATTAATATGATTTTTTTTTTTTAAATGGGAACATCTTCAATCACTCCATTAACACATATAATCATCTAGAGAAATTTGCTGGGGAACTCATTTTGGTCAAATCAAAAAAAATCAAGGGCAATTATTATTGAAGGAGATTCCCAGATTGCTCTCTCTCATATATCTCTGCATATTATTTCCATTGGAATGTTGATCAATTATGAGGTGCAACATTTCAACTTCTAAACAATTTTGTGACTACATGATTATCTCACTTTTCATGAAGGAAACACTTGTGAAGATTTTCTTTCAACATCCATTAAATTCAGTGACAACTGAAAAGAAATTTGGTGAAGTCACTTCCTTAATACTAACCTTCTTCGACTATGACAATATTATCTTCATTGCTCTTCATTAAGTAAAGTATCTTACTTAATTTCTTGTACTATTTCTATCATTATTGTTTTGTAAGCTATGACCATTACTAGGGGGAAAAATCTTTATCTGTTGTATGTTAGTGACATAATATTAGCTGGGTACGAAAGGAGTGTTGCGACTTCCGGAGGATCCCACACGCCAATAATCAAGATCAGAGTTCCAACACTGAGTCAATCATGAACCAATATAGCATGAACCAATAACAAAGAGAAAACGAGATTTAACGAGGTTCGACAACTTGCCTACGTTCGCGGATAGAAGGGAGAAGATCTTATTCAATCAACAGAGTTACAACGGTTACAAATTGATCCAACGATCCAACTGATCAAGATTGATCCAAATAGAGAAAAATTCTCTCAAAACAATTAACTCTAGAACTCTCTAATACAAATCACCAATTCTGGCCACAAATAGAGATACAACACCCCTCAATATATAGGCATAGAATCCACGAAGAAAAAGAAACCAACAACTCTGAAATCCGATCAGAAACGGAACTAGAAACAAATTAGGAATACGCTAGAACACCGTAGCTGTCAACAACTCTAAGAAGCCTGTCGACAGACTGAGCTGACCCAACTTTTTGTTGGTCCTCTTGTCGACAGACTGAGCTAGTCTGTCGACCACTATACAAATACTTGTCGACAACTTCATATCGCTGTCGATAGACTAACAATCACAAAGTCTCTGTTGGCGTATCCGTCTATCCGCTGTCGACCGCCACCACACACACCTGTCGACTGCTACCTGCTTCTGCTACTAATGATTTCTTTTCCATGTGTTCCTCGTGTACTTCGAACTCCAAATCTCTCTGGGCTATCTAATTGAGTTTGAAAACTCTAATTTTCATCTTCTCCCCCATAGTTTTTCATCTCGGTGAAAATTTCTCAAATCTGAGTCAAATACCAACGAATCACCAATTTCAGCTCAGCAAACGCACTGCACATTATGGTTGCCTACGTACCCCCTGCACAGGAGATCAAGCTATGCGTAGTTCATCCAAACGAGTTTCAAAGAGCTCAACAAACTGAAAGCAAATTTGCAATAATAAACCCAACTGGCTGCGTCATATGAGTATTCTCATCATGATCATCATAGAGAACAACTGTCTTCAATTTAAGCTGATCTAGCTCACCAACGTGAGATTTATGCTTCTTCACTCACTTTCATGAATTCATCTTGGTTCTTATAGCTGCAAATAACTCAACATCTTCATCAATATCTTCAGCATCCAAATCAGCTTCATGATTACCACCCGTTGTCACATCTGGTGAGATCCTAAATGATACTTGTAGGATCTAAAAATAAGGCAACACAAACACTAAAAAGGAGATGAATAGTGTTTATAAACTTTTAATAACAACTTGCAGGAAAGTAAAATGCACAGAATAAATCTCAGAAAAATGCAAACGCAAACATGAGAAATTTTATCCTGGTTCGGTCCTTGTGACCTACGTCCAGTCCCCAAGCAACCTACTTGAGATTTTTCTTATCCTGATTTTGATACACCCAAAAATCAACTCCTGTACACCACTTGACAAAACACCCTTTGTCAAATCTGTACAACTTTTCTTTACACCAAGAAGACACTTTTTTTGATGGATTACAATGTAGCCTATAAGCCTTGAAACTTGTATGTGATTGTGAACAAGATATCTTATAGGAAAACTCTCAGAATTTTTCACAAGAGAATTGGAATTGTGTGAAGAGCAGAAACTGAAAAATAGTTTTATGAAAAATAGAACTTTTGAACAGAGTTTTGGACAGAAAACTAATAATTTTAATTGAGTGAATTCATCCAAGGACAACATCCCTATTTATAAGTAAAAATAATGGTCAGTTAGGAAAGTTTCAACTCAAATTTGAAAATCAAAATGTTGGAAAAAAATACCAGAATATCAAAACTGAATAACAGTAAAAAATTGAACTTAATCGACTAGGGTATAGGATTAGTGACTAGTATATGAAATTTTACCAGGGTTAGTCGACTAACTTACAGACCAAGTCGATTATATTGATCTGACATAGACAGATAAGTCTCTGGAAACTAAAACTAGTCGACTATACAAGGGGATTAGTCGACTAACTTTGAGTACAGTTGAAAAACAGAGAACAGGCTTTTTTCTGTGAATACACTTAGTCGACTATAGAAGATAGTAAGTCGATATATGACATATTAGTCGACTATAGAAGGGGATAAGTCGACTATAAGACTATTTTGTGTGTGTGGTCAAGGCTTTTAACAATCTTCTAAAAGTAAAGAAAAAATACATAAAAATAGTAAATATCCTTGTATCATCTTGTGTTGCAAGAACTCAATAGTAGAGTTATAGTACTTCAATTTAAACACCAATAAACCTGCATCACAAATGTGAGGATATATATGTTGTATATATAGTCATGAATTTGTTATCATTAAAATCTAAGTTCCAATATTCTCTCCCTTTTTAATGATGACAAGCTGTGTATGCATAAACTCTTCCTGTAGAGAACAGATATAATACAAACACACACACACACACACACAGATTAGTCTTTAGGAATCCAAATTCAATTTGAATTTGGTTTCTATTTGTTAGTGTAAACATAATTACAAGAATTACAAACTTAATACATATATGATGCAATATAGGCACAAACTCTCCCTGCAGAGAACAGATATAACACAAACACACACACGCACACACACACATTAGTCTTTAGGAATCCAAATCCAATTTGAATTTGATTTCTATTTGTTTGTGTAAACATAATTACAAGAATTACAAACTTGATGTATATCAATATAGGTATTTTTATCCACAATATTTAGATTTTTAGGAATCCATATATATTTATACCTAGATCTTTTTGAAACAATATTAATGTTTTTCTTAACAAAAGAATTATGTGTAACATAATTATTCTTTTTATAAACATGTGTAGGTTTTTCAAATTTATCTCTTGAAAATCTAAGACCAAAACGATTATTTGAAATCTTTTGATAAGACAATAAATCATATAGATTTTCTTTTCTCTTATTAAATTTTGTCACATTTTTCAAATTTTTTTCATATTTAATTTTTGAAACTTATCATTTCTTTATCTAAAATTGAAATTCTAGAAACAATTTCTCTTTTAAGCAAAGCATTCTCTTTTAAGAAATTCTCGTTATCTTTTTTTAAAGATGAAATAACTTTTTTAAATTCAGATTTTTTGAAAATTTAAGGAAGATATTTGAGAAATATGAAGTGAATTTTTTTTATTGAGTCTTTCATTTTCTTTTGTTAAAACTTTATTTTTAATCTTTTCATTCTTGAAATCATCATATAGTTCATTAAATGCATCGAATAATTCAGCATACTTTTGTACCTCATCTTCTTGAGCCATAAAACAGATATTAGCAGTTTCAGTGGCTTTTCCACAGGAAGATGAATCACTATCCTCCCAGTTTCCTGATAATCTTTCTTTTTTTGTTGAATTTGTTGAAAGTCTTGAAGTTCCCTTTATATTTTAGCAATAGGCAATCCTTCTTTATATGACCTGGTTTATTACACATAAAATAAAGAGAATTAAACTTACCTTATTTCAAGAACTACCTGAATTTTCTTGAGATCATCACCATTTCCTCCTCATTATCATCTGAATTGTCTAAATCTAAGGATGTATGGAAGACAAGTACTTTCTTCTTGGATTGAAATTGTTGTTCATCCTTCTTCCTATTCAAGTTAAACTTCATATGCCATTAAATAACCAATAAGATTTTCTAATGATATTGTTGAGAGATCAATTGCTTCTTCTATTGCAGTAGTTTTCTTCTCCATATCTGATGTGAGTGCACGGAGAACCTTTCTAACTTTTTCGACTTGAGTGTATTCCTTTCTAAGGACTACTAAGGAATTTGTAATGTAGTGAACCCTGTAACCATTTCTGCAATGGTTTCATTTTTTTTCATTTTAAAGAGTTCAAACCTATGAATAAGAATAGAGATTTTAAATTCTTTAACTTTATTGGTACCTTCATGTGTTACCTGTAAAATCTGCCATATTTGATTTGCAGATCTGGCGGTTGACACACGATTGAATTCTTATTTGTTCAAGGCACAGAAAAGCGTGTTCATTGCTTTGGTATCAAGATTGACAGACTTCTTTTGTTCTTCACTCCAAGCATCATAATTGGTGGTAGGCTTGGTGTAAGGTGCTTCTACTATGTTCCACAATTCATAGTTGAGTGATTGCAAGTAAATCTTCATTCTACACTTTTAGTAATTGTAGTTTGATCCATCAAATAATGGTGGAGTTGTGTAGATTGTCCTTCCTTGAATTGTGATGAAAGAAATTCCGTTGCCATCCTTGAACACGGCTCTGATACCAAATGTAGAATTTAAAAATAAGGCAACACAAACACTAAAAAGGAGATGAATAGTGTTTATAAATTTTTAATAACAACTTGCAGGAAAGTAAAATGTACAGAATAAATCTCAGAAAAAATGCAAATGCAAACACGAGAGATTTTATCCTGATTCGGTCCTTGTAACCTACGTCCAATCCCCAAGTAACTCGCTTAAACTTTTCCTTATCCTAATTTTGATACACCCCAAAATCAACTCCTGTACACCACTTGACAAAACACCATTCGTCAAATCTGTACAACTTTTCTTTACACCAAGAAGACACTTTCTTTGATAAATTATAATGTAACCTATAAGCCTAGAAACTTGTATGTGATTGTGAATAAGGTATCTTATACGAGGACTCTCAGAATTCTTCACAAGAGTAGAAAGTGAAAAATAGTTTTCTGGAAAATAGAACTTTTGAACAGAGTTTTGAATAGAAAACTAATGATTTTAATTGGGTGAATTCATCCAAGGATAACATTCCTATTTATAGGTGAAAACAATAGTCAGTTAGAGAAGTTATCAACTCAAATTTGAAAATCAAAACGTTCGAAAAAATACTAGAATATTAAAACTGAATAACAGTCAGAAACTGAACTTAGTCGATTAGGGTATAGGATTAGTCGACTAGTATATGAAATTTTGCTTGAGTTAGTCGACTAACTTAAAGATCAAGTCGACTATATTGATCTGACATATATTGATAAGTCTCTGAAAACTGAAACTAGTCGACTATATAAGGGGATTAGCCAACCAACTTTGAGTAGAATTGAAAAAAAGAGAACAAATAATTTTCTGTGAATACACTTAGTCGACTATAGAAGATAGTAAGTCGACTATAGGACATATTAGTTGACTATAGAAGGGGATAAGTCGACTATAAGACTATTTTGTGTGTGTGATGAAAGCTTTTAACAATCTTCTAAAAATAATGAAAAAATATACAAAAATAGTAAATATCCTTGTATCAACTTGTGCTGCAAGAACTCAATAGTAGAGTTATAGTACTTCAATTTAAGCACCAATAAATATGCATTACAAATGTGAGGATATATATATGTGTGTGTGTGTGTGTGTGTGTGTGTGTGTGTGTGTGTGTGTGTAGTCATGAGTTTGTTATCATCAAAATTTAAGTTCCAAAAACAATTAGAGATTGTGGAGTAGCATAACCTCCACCCATTGTGATACATCTTTGATCTTCATCCTCTCACCTGCTGAGAGATGATAGACTCAACAAGAAGCCTCATCAAATGTGGCATATTTTCTTAATATGGTCTTTTTGTTTTCAGAGTCTTATAGTTAATAGCCTTTCAAATTTCTTTTGACACCCAAAACATGAACCTTTTTGCTCGCGAATTCAACTTATCATATTTGACTCAAAAGTAGGCCAGATATCCAAATACCCGTAGTAAACTACACTGAATAGTTCCACCTGACCAAATATCTAACAGAGTTTTACCTCCTATTGCAGTCAACGATAACCTATTCTTGAGATGACCAGCATACACCAAAGCCTCAACCTAAAATGATTTGTCTAATGATATATTAGATAACAAATACCGAACCTTCTCAAGCAAAGCACTATTTATCTTCTTAGCAATCTCATCTTTCTAAATTGGAGATGCATCTTCATACTATTGTTTTGGCCAAATTGTAGGAACGATCCTTATACTCCCCAATATGATCAAATTGGAGCATCTTGATCATCCTACCTTTTTGATTCTCTGTCACTTTTTCTACTTCACGGATAAACTTAGGATTTCAAATCTTTGTCTCATAGGATAAACCCAGCAATGTCTAGAATAATCATCAACAAAAGAGACACATTACCAAGCCTCCAAGCGATGCAGTCTTGGTAGAACCCCAAATATCAATGTGAATATAATCAAGAAGATCTCCCGTCGGTGCCTAACTTCACTTTTGTCTCCTTGTTTGAACATAACATTCATCAAATTTAAAATTGCAAGTAGTTGCACCTCACAATAGTCCTTACTTCGTCAAAGCTTGTAAAGAATCCATGCTAACATGTCTAAGTCTCATCTGCCATAAACTGTTAGAATATCCATTCAAACGTTCTGAAGCTGCTAAATTTTCAGTAATTGCACTACTCATCAAGTAGTACAAGTTGTTGCGTCGAGTGCCCTTCCAAAAACCCTATGAGCCATTCGACATCTTGAGAACACCTTTTCAAATGTCCCTCTAAGGTCCTGCATCTCCAAAGCTCCAATTGAGATAAGATTCTTCTTCAACTGAGGAACATACCTCACATCTTGCAACTCTCTCACTATCCTATCAAATATCTTGATACGAACTGTACCTATTGTTGGCCCAAAGGCCTATCACTCTAAGTTCTGATGATGATTAACTCATATAGTTATAGTACTAACGATCTTATATTTATTAAGTTTCAGATATTTAATCAATATCTTAGTTGGAATTTAGCTTCAATAAAAGATTCAAAGTCAAGTTTTAAAGCTAACACATATTGATTCAAGAGCTCAAGCACAAAGATTATATCAAGAACTTAAGAAAGAGTAGCTCAAAGGAATCAAGTTTGGATCAAGTCTACATAGAGGAGAAGATCTTCAAGAAGACTTGTGTCTGGTGTTTGTAAGTGTTTAGAAGATGTGTATAGAATAGATTAGTTTTGATTTCTAAAGTTTATACACAGACACAAATAAGTTTAGTTTTCGGTCTAACCTGTTTTTTGTTCCGCTTTCAGTTTAATGAATAGATTTCATCAAAAAGAAATTTACATTGGTTTATATGTGTATTGGATTTCATCCATACACATTGGTGCTTCTAATGCGTTTTAGAAACTTTTTTTGATGAGTTGGTTTCATGAGTTTAAGTTTCATTTCTACAAAATGTTCTTTTTATGAAATATATTGTCAAAAACAAGTTTATATTATTTTATGTATATATTGGATTCTATCCATACACATTGGACTATAATTGAGTTTCAATAGCTTGTTTGTATTTATACAAGTTCTTGACTAGATTTCCATTTAAAAGATTAATTTTTGAAAAATACAATTTTGTTTAAGATTGATTTTTTTATCACAAAAATAACTTCACGTGTTTGTAATATGTATTTACTTTTATCACACATATTTGTACTCTAATGTATTTACATGAACTTATTTTTATAAAATTTATTGAGAATTATTGGAATTTAATTGGATTCAAAAAGATATTTAAAAAAATACCAAAATATAGTTTTGGGGCTGAGCCCGATCGATCGCCCGGTCGACCGGATGTGCACATGCCAAATGGTTGTCCATTTCGGCTGACAAACCGATCGACTGTTTTAAGACTCAGTGCTATCTGCTATTTTTGGTCAAACGATCGATCAAACACCATAGAGCTTTGCTTTCTGGATGTTAGGTGTGGTCGACAGCCCAGTCGACCAGCAACCCCTAACTGTCAAAAATTTGACCGTTGGTTATCGACGGCCCGGTCAACCGACAGACTGTCTGGCCTGAGATTTGACCTCAATGACTATTTTTAGTGTAGGTCTATAAATAGGATTTTGAAATACACCTAGAGGGGGGGGGTGAATAGGTGTAATTGCTAATCTAATGCTCTTTTAAATTTTACTTAAGTGAGTGATGCAACGATCTCTCAAAACACGACTAAGAGCCGAATACCCCTTGCGAGGTTCTGAACTCCTTCCTCCCAATTCCCCTTAAATGGGTTAGAGGTGCGCAATGCAACCGTGTTGTATTGAGGTGTGATCGAACAATTCCAGTATGAAATGTGATGATGAAATGCACACAAGTAATATTGCAAGAAAAGTAAACAAGTAAGGATTGCACAAATAAGATGTTAGTTCTCAAGCAATAAATTGAAAGCAAGTAAAGCAAAAGAGAATTAGGCAAGATGACACAAAAGCAATCGCAAACAAAGTGATTTGTTTCGAGGTTCGAGCCCGTAGCTCTAGTCCCCGCCTTCACCTCCGTGAAGGGTTTCCACTATCCCCTTAGGATCCCGTACAAGTTAGGCCTCCAAAGACCTCAAGCCCGTAGCTTCACCTTACAAAGAAACTCCACCGAGGAGCTTGTCTCCACAAGAACAAGAATTACAAATAGTGATCTTTAACTAGACCACAACACTCTTTTACAAACACTCTCACTCTTTTACAACTTCACCTATAGAAAGAATATGAAATTTTTGGCTCTATGAAGTGTGGTGAGAAAAGCTTCAGTTGTAGAGTGATATTAGAGATCAAACAACAACTGAAAAACCAATTTGAAAGAATGGAAATGAAAGCTTTAAACTATTTTTCTCTTTCTCTTGAAAAACAATGAAAACTTGTATTTTTTTCTTGGTAAATAACTAAGGCCTATTTCCCACTATTTATAGGGAGAGAATAGGTTAAAAACTCTGATTTTTCCAGCTAATATCACCTGCAAAAGCACCCCAACAACCCTCTAAAAAGTCTGTTAAAACAGAAAATAAAACAGTTTTTCAGAACAGCCCAAAGAGGAAAGAGCCGTTGGAGGTGTTGCAGGCCTACCGGTCGACTGCCGGTCGACCGGGACCCTGCTGGCAAAAGAGCCGTTATGGCTCCGGTCGACTGCCAGTCGACCGATCTCAAGAAAGGAAACACAGTTTCCTTCTACCGGTCGACCGACCCAGTCGACCGGAAAGATACAGAGAGCAAACATCTTTTTTACCGGTCGACCGATATGTAGGTCGGTCGACCGACAGACATGCACAGCCTGTGCATGTCTGGACACAGCAGCCGGTCGACTGGGCCGGTCGACCGGTCTGCCTGGAAAACTGTTTTTCTGGGCAGATTTTAAGATAGAAAATTTTGTATAAAATCTTTAAAAATCTGAAGCTAAGTTTTATGCTGAAAATAGTTTATATACATGTATTTAAACAAGTTTTTGAAGATGTAAAGCTTTGGGTACATGTATGTATAAACTAAGGCATAAACCTAGAAATAAATATTTTGAAAACATAGAAACATATAAAACAAATGTGTGTGCAAATCCTAGAGCCAAATTTCACATATTCTATCTTTACAAAACTAAACTTACAAACTACAATGGTCTTCAAGACTTCAACTTGAGCTATCTTCTCTTGATCTTCAATATTGCAATTTGAGCCCAATTTGACTTGTCTTGAGTCCAATACACCTTCCTTTAGGGAAGAATTCATCTCTTTAATATATAAACCTGAAACACACTTAAACAACAATTTATATTAGTACCAATAACTAATATGTTTTGTAATCATCAAAATACACTAAACATGGGTTGATTGTAACCTTGGGCCAACAATCTCCCCCTTTTTGATGATGACAAAACATATGAGTTATTAAACAAATAAAAGAAAGAGCTTGGAAAGCTCCCCCTTAAACAATGCTATGTATTTAACATGAATATGAACATTATGTAAACATACATAAAGCATTGAAAAATATCATCACCAAAAAAATAAACTATCATAAGGAATAACAAAATTTAAAACAAACCACATATTTTTCTCCATATATTTTCTCCCAAAACTAATATATATTTATATTTCTCCCCCTTTTTGTCATACATCAAAAAGGGTTAAAAAAAAATTTAAGACAAAACAAAACAAACATATTAGAAACCAAAACAAAACAAACTAAGATATTTTAAGTATCAATCTTACATACATTCAATTCACCACAAATAAAAGAAAATCTTGCATAATCCAAAGGTTTTGTGAAAATATCCGCAAGTTGAAAATCTGTGGAAACAAAATCAATATCTATGTCACCTTTTTCAAAGTGATCTCTAAGAAAATGATATCTAATGTCTATATGTTTGGTTTTACTATGTTGATTAGCATTTTTGGTCATGTGAATAGCACTAGTATTATCACAATAAATCTTAACATGATCAAAATGTAAATCAAAATCGAGAAGAGTATGTTTCATCCAAAGTACTTGTGCACAACAAGCTCCGGCTGCTACATACTCCGCCTCGGCGGTTGAAAGGGCTACACTATTTTGCTTTTTGGAAGACCAAGACACAAGACAATTGCCCAAGAATTGGCAAGTGCCACTTGTGCTCTTCCTATCTACCCTACAACCGGCATAGTCGGCATCCGAATAACTAGTCATGGTAAATTGGTTAGTTTTTGGATACCACAAACCTAAATCAATTGTGCCCTTAAGATACCTAATTATGCGTTTTACCGCTATTAAGTGTGATTCCTTAGGACATGATTGAAAACGTGCACATAAACATACGGAAAACATTATATCCGGCCTACTAGCCGTAAGATAGAGTAAACTACCAATCATGCTACGAAATAATTTGATGTCTACTTCCTTACCTTGTTCGTCCTTGTCAAGTTTCGTAGTGGTTGCCATGGGAGTCTTTGCTACTTTGGATCCTTCAAGCCCGAACCTCTTGATGAGTTCTTTGGTGTACTTGGCTTGGTTGATGAATGTCCCATCACTACGTTGCTTGATTTGAAGTCAAGGAAGAAGTTGAGCTCCCCCATCATAGACATCTCGAATTCCTTTTTCATGCATGACTCAAAATTCTTGCAAAGTGAAACATTAGTAGATCCAAAAATAATGTCATCAACATAAATTTGAACTATGAGGATATCTAGATCTATATGTTTGGTAAATAATGTTTTATCAACTTTTCCTTTCTTAAAATCATTTGAAATCAAAAATGAAGACAATCTTTCATACCAAGCCCTAGGGGCTTGTTTTAAACCATATAGTGCTTTATCTAATTTATAAACATAATTAGGGTGTGTAGGATCAACAAACCGGGGGGTTGTTCAACATACACCTCCTCATCAATATAACCATTAAGAAAAGCACTCTTTACATCCATTTGAAATAGCTTAAAATCTTTAAATGAGGCATATGCTAAGGTCATCCGTATGGCTTCGAGCCGTGCTACGGGTGCAAAGGTTTCTTCAAAATCGATTCCCTCGATTTGAGTGTAACCTTGGGCAACTAACCTAGCCTTGTTTCTAACTACATTACCCGATTCATCCAACTTGTTCTTAAAGATCCATTTAGTGCCAATAGTTGGTCTATCTTGGGGCCTAGGAACAAGGTGCCAAACTTGGTTGCGCTCAAATTGATTGAGCTCCTCTTGCATTGCAAGCAACCAATATGAATCGGCCTCGGCCTCGAGGATATTTTTAGGTTCTATGTGTGAAATAAAAGCAAAATTACCACAAAAATCTTGAATCTTAGAGCGAGTGGTTACCCCTTTTGATACTTCACCTATGACGAGGTCCTTGGGATGATGAGGATTGAATCTCCAATCCTTTGGTAGTGGTTGAGAGGGCTCCTCTTCATTTGCTTGATGTTTATTTCCTTGAGCCTCTTCCACTTTTGGCTTCACTTCCATCACCATCCTTTGGCTTGTCTCCCATGGTAGAAGCATCCTCCAAGGTCACTCTCTCCAAGCCTTCATCTAGAGCATCAATTTCTACACAATTCTTAACAAACTTGTTAGATTCCTCAAATTTAACATGAATAGATTCCTCAATAGTCAAAGTTGACCTATTGAAGACTCTATAAGCCTTACTAGTATTTGAGTAACCTACAAAAATAGCCTCATATGATCTAGCATCAAATTTTCCCAAATTAATATTTGTATTTAAAACAAAACATTTGCAACCAAACACTTTGAAATAAGAAACATTAGGTTTTCTAGAAAAATACATCTCATAAGAAGTCTTAGTAGTATTTTTACATAGGAAAACACGATTTGCAATGTAACATGAAGTATGAACGGCCTCGGCCCACAAATAATGTGGTAGACCATATTCATTTAACATTGTCCTAGCCATCTCTTGTAAAGTACGATTTTTCCGCTCAACTACTCCATTTTGTTGTGGAGTTCTAGGACAAGAAAGTTCATGTTTTATTCCATGTTCCTCACAAAAAGTGGTAAAGGGAAGGTTAATGAACTCACCTCCTCTATCACTTCTTATTTTATTATTGAGGAGTCATTTTCCTTTTCAACTCTTTTCTTAAAGGCTTGAAAATGTGAAAAGGTTTGACTTTTGTGTTCAAGAAAATAAACCCAAGTAAAACGCGAAAAATCATCTACTAAAACATAAGCAAATCTACTCCCACTTAAACTTTTGGTTTGAGTTGGGCCAAATAAATCCATGTGGATTAGCTCCAATGGACGTGATGACATGATATCCTTAATTGATTTGAATGAGGACTTAGTTTGTTTCCCAAATTGACATGCGTCACAAACTCGGTCCTTTTCAAAGTTCAATGAAGGAATACCCTTCACCATTTCCTTAGAGTTAAGCCTAGAAATATGGTCAAATGAAACGTGGCCTAATCTCCTATGCCACAACCAAGAGTCGTCATCGAGGGCTTTTAAACATGTTATATTACAAGACATATTTAACATATCAATCATATAAACATTGCTTTCACGAAAACCGGAAAATACACAAACATTAGAAGTTCTATCAATCACTTTACAAGAAACATTATCAAAAACAACATCAAAACCTTTATCACAAAGTTGACTAACACTCAAGAGATTATGCTTGAGGCCATCAACTAAAACTACATTTTCAATTAAAGGAGAGGTGCCAAGTTTTACATTACCAATACCGATGATTTTACCCTTGGCGTCATCTCCGAAGGTGACGGTGCCACCTTCATGATATCTTGATAGGGTTGCAAAGTTGTTGATGTCCCAAGTCATGTGTCTTGAGCAACCGCTATCAAGATACCATAAACCTCTACGTCTTTGAGCTTTGGAAAGTACCTACATCATTTAAAACAATAGTTGACTTTGGTACCCAAACTTTCTTGGGTCCTTGAAAGTTAGTGTTACGAACCCAAACATTATGATGTGATGCACTTAGTCTATCATAACAAAAATTAGCTAAGTGTCCTTTCCGTCCACAATGTGAACATGAGTACACTTTTCTATACATGAATGCATGGTGTGTATGTGAAGTGTGAGCATGCTTTGGGGGTTTACCATGATGCATAGGTTGTGTAGCATGTACATGAGCATGAGCATGAGCATGATGAATATTTTTCTTAGGAGCTTGTTTCTTAGGAAACATATTCTCCATCTTCTTCTTATCAAATTCACTACACTTTTTCAAAACAACATCTAATGAGTCTAATCTTTCCTTAAGCATGGCAATCTCATTAGAGTCTACAAATGGGGTCTTTCCTTTACAAGCAATCTTATATTTTTCAAAATCATTTTTTAGTGGAAGCTAAAGAAGAATGCAAGTCATTATTTTCTTTAGAAAGATTTAACACT
>JAVJIF010031095.1:0-121300 GCA_038442645.1 Agave tequilana
GGGGGGTGAATAGGTGTAATTGCTAATCTAATGCTCTTTTTAAATTTTACTTAAGTGAGTGATGCAACGATCTCTCAAAACACGACTAAGAGCCGAATACCCCTTGCGAGGTTCTGAACTCCTTCCTCCCAATTCCCTTAAATGGGTTAGAGGTGCGCAATGCAACCATGTTGTATTGAGGTGTGATCGAACAATTCCAAGTATGAAATGCGATGATGAAATGCACACAAGTAATATAGCAAGAAAAGTAAACAAGTAAGGATTGCACAAATAAAATGTTAGTTCTCAAGCAATAAGTAGAAAGCAAGTAAAGCAAGAGAGAATTAGGCAAGATGACACAAAAGCAATCGCAAACAAAGTGATTTGTTTCGAGGTTCGAGCCCGTAGCTCTAGTCCCCGCCTTCACCTCCGTGAAGGGTTTCCACTATCCCCTTAGGATCCCGTACAAGTTAGGCCTCCAAAGACCTCAAGCCCGTAGCTTCACCTTACAAAGAAATTCCCCTTAGGAACTTGTCTCCACAAGAACAAAGGATTACAAATTTGTGATCTCAACTAGACCACAACACTCTTTCTCTTTACAAACACTCTCACACTTTTACAACTTCACCTATAGAAAGAATATGAAATTTTTGGCTCTATGAAGTGTGGTGAGAAAAGCTTCAGTTGTAGAGTGATATTAGAGATCAAACAACAACTGAAAAACCAATTGAAAGAATGGAAATGAAGGCTTTAAACTATTTTTCTCTTTCTCTTGAAAAACAATGAAAACTTGTATTTTTCTTGGTAAATAACTAAGGCCTATTTCCCACTATTTATAGGGAGAGATAGGTTAAAAACTCTGATTTTTCCAGCTAATATCACCTGCAAAAGCACCCCAACACCCTCTAAAAAGTCTGTTAAAACAGAAAATAAAACAGTTTTTCAGAACAGCCCAAAGAGGAAAGAGCCGTTGGAGGTGTTGCAGGCCTACCGGTCGACTGCCGGTCGACCGGGACCCTGCTGGCAAAAGAGCCGTTATGGCTCCGGTCGACTGCCGGTCGACCGATCTCAAGAAAGGAAACACAGTTTCCTTCTACCGGTCGACCGACCCAGTCGACCGGAAGGATACAGAGAGCAAACATCTTTTTACCGGTCGACCGATATGTAGGTCGGTCGACCGACAGACATGCACAGCCTGTGCATGTCTGGACACAGCAGCCGGTCGACTGGGCCGGTCGACCGGTCTGCCTGGAAAACTGTTTTTCTGGGCAGATTTTAAGATAGAAAATTTTGTATAAAATCTTTAAAAAATCTGAAGCTAAGTTTTATGCTGAAAATAGTTTATATACATGTATTTAAACAAGTTTTTGAAGATGTAAAGCTTTGGGTACATGTATGTATAAACTAAGGCATAAACCTAGAAATAAATATTTTGAGAACATAGAAACATACAAAACAAATGTGTGTGCAAATCCTAGAGCCAAATTTCACATATTCTAACTTTACAAAACTAAACTTACAAACTACAATGTCTTCAAGACTTCAACTTGAGCTATCTTCTCTTGATCTTCAATATTGCAATTTGAGCCCAATTTGACTTGTCTTGAGTCCAATACACTTTGTATATGAGTGAGAGTACTTCTAGTATGATAATAAACCTGAAACACACTTAAACAACAAATAATATTAGTACACATAACTAATATGTTTTGTAATCATCAAAATACACTAAACATGGGTTGATTGTAACCTTGGGCCAACAATCTCCCCCTTTTTGATGATGACAAAACATATGAGTTATTAAACAAATAAAAAGAGGAAAGAGCTTGAAAGCTCCCCCTTAAACAATGCTATGTATTTAACATGAATATGAACACTATGTAAATATACATAAAGCATTGAAAAATATCATCACCAAAAAATAAACTATCATAAGGAATAACAAAATTTAAAACAAACCATCATAAGGAATAACAAAATTTAAAACAAACCATATATTTAAAACAAACAACATATATTTTCTCCCAAACTAATATATTTATATTTCTCCCCCTTTTTGTCATACATCAAAAAGGGTTAAAAAAAAATTTTAAGACAAAACAAAACAAACATATTAGAAACCAAAACAAAAAAAACTAAGATATTTTAAGTATCAATCTTACATACATTCAATTCACCACAAATAAATGAAAATCTTGCATAATCTAAAGGTTTTGTGAAAATATCTGCAAGTTGAAAATCTGTGGAAACAAAATCAATATCTATGTCACCTTTTTCAAAGTGATCTCTAAGAAAATGATATCTAATGTCTATATGTTTGGTTTTACTATGTTGATTAGCATTTTTGGTCATGTGAATAGCACTAGTATTATCACAATAAATCTTAACATGATCAAAATGTAAATCAAAATCGAGAAGAGTATGTTTCATCCAAAGTACTTGTGCACAACAAGCTCCGGCTGCTACATACTCCACCTCGGCGGTTGAAAGGGCTACACTATTTTGCTTCTTGGAAGACCAAGACACAAGACAATTGCCCAAGAATTGGCAAGTGCCACTTGTGCTCTTCTATCTACCCTACAACCGGCATAGTCGGCATCCGAATAACTAGTCATGGTAAATTGGTTAGTTTTCGGATACCACAAACCTAAATCAATTGTGCCCTTAAGATACCTAATTATGCGTTTTACCGCTATTAAGTGTGATTCCTTAGGACATGATTGAAAACGTGCACATAAACATACGGAAAACATTATATCCGGCCTACTAGCCGTAAGATAGAGTAAACTACCAATCATGCTACGAAATAATTTGATGTCTACTTCCTTACCTTGTTCATCCTTGTCAAGTTTCGTAGTGGTTGCCATGGGAGTCTTTGCTACTTTGGATCCTTCAAGCCCGAACCTCTTGATGAGTTCTTTGGTGTACTTGGCTTGGTTGATGAATGTCCCATCACTACGTTGCTTGATTTGAAGTCCAAGGAAGAAGTTGAGCTCCCCCATCATAGACATCTCAAATTCTCTTTTCATGCATGATTCAAAATTCTTGCAAAGTGAAACATTAGTAGATCCAAAAATAATGTCATCAACATAAATTTGAACTATGAGGATATCTTGATCTATATGTTGGTAAATAATGTTTATCAACTTTTCCTTTCTTAAAATCATTTGAAATCAAAAATGAAGACAATCTTTCATACCAAGCCCTAGGGGCTTGTTTTAAACCATATAGTGCTTTATCTAATTTATAAACATAATTAGGGTGTGTAGGATCAACAAACCGGGGGGTTGTTCAACATACACCTCCTCATCAATATAACCATTAAGAAAAGCACTCTTTACATCCATTTGAAATAGCTTAAAATCTTTAAATGAGGCATATGCTAAGGTCATCCGTATGGCTTCGAGCCGTGCTACGGGTGCAAAGGTTTCTTCAAAATCGATTCCTTCGATTTGAGTGTAACCTTGGGCAACTAACCTAGCCTTGTTTCTAACTACATTACCCGATTCATCCAACTTGTTCTTAAAGATCCATTTAGTGCCAATAGTTGGTCTATCTTGGGGCCTAGGAACAAGGTGCCAAACTTGATTGCGCTCAAATTGATTGAGCTCCTCTTGCATTGCAAGCAACCAATATGAATCGGCCTCGGCCTCGAGGACATTTTTAGGTTCTATGTGTGAAATAAAAGCAAAATTACCACAAAAATCTTGAATCTTAGAGCGAGTGGTTACCCCTTTTGATACTTCACCTATGACGAGGTCCTTGGGATGATGAGGATTGAATCTCCAATCCTTTGGTAGTGGTTGAGAGGG
This sequence comes from Agave tequilana, assembly GCA_038442645.1. Classification (NCBI taxonomy): domain Eukaryota; kingdom Viridiplantae; phylum Streptophyta; class Magnoliopsida; order Asparagales; family Asparagaceae; genus Agave; species Agave tequilana. The sequence continues at coordinate 3,792 of JAVJIF010031095.1, forward strand.
CTCCTCTACATTTGCTTGATGTTCATTTCCTTGAGCCTCTTCCACTTTGGCTTCACTTCCATCACCATCCTTTGGCTTGTCTCCCATGGTAGAAGCATCCTCCAAGGTCACTCTCTCCAAACTTCATCTAAAGCATCAATTTCTACACAATTCTTAACAAACTTGTTAGATTCCTCAAATTTAACATGAATAGATTCCTCAATAGTCAAAGTTGACCTATTGAAGACTCTATAAGCCTTACTAGTATTTGAGTAACCTACAAAAATAGCCTCATATGATCTAGCATCAAATTTTCCCAAATTAATATTTGTATTTAAAACAAAACATTTGCAACCAAACACTTTGAAGTAAGAAACATTAGGTTTTCTAGAAAAATACATCTCATAAGAAGTCTTAGTAGTATTTTTACATAGGAAAACACGATTTGCAATGTAACATGAAGTATGAACGGCCTCGGCCCACAAATAATGTGGTAGACCATATTCATTTAACATTGTCCTAGCCATCTCTTGTAAAGTACGATTTTTCCGCTCAACTACTCCATTTTGTTGTGGAGTTCTAGGACAAGAAAGTTCATGTTTTATTCCATGTTCCTCACAAAAGTGGTAAAGGGAAGGTTAATGAACTCACCTCCTCTATCACTTCTTATTTTAATTATTGAGGAGCCATTTTCCTTTTCAACTCTTTTCTTAAAGGCTTGAAAATGTGAAAAGGTTTGACTTTTATGTTCAAGAAAATAAACCCAAGTAAAACGCGAAAAATCATCTACTAAAACATAAGCAAATCTACTCCCACTTAAACTTTTGGTTTGAGTTGGGCCAAATAAATCCATGTGGATTAGCTCTAATGGACGTGATGACATGATATTCTTAATTGATTTGAATGAGGACTTAGTTTGTTTCCCAAATTGACATGCGTCACAAACTCGGTCCTTTTCAAAGTTCAATGAAGGAATACCCTTCACCATTTCCTTAGAGTTAAGCCTAGAAATATGGTCAAATGAAACGTGGCCTAATCTCCTATGCCATAACCAAGAGTCGTCATCGAGGGCTTTTAAACAAGTTATATTACAAGACATATTTAGCATATCAATCATATAAACATTGCTTTCACGAAAACCGAAAATACACAAACATTAGAAGTTCTATCAATCACTTTACAAGAAACATTATCAAAAACAACATCAAAACCTTTATCACAAAGTTGACTAACACTCAAGAGATTATGCTTGAGGCCATCAACTAAAACCACATTTTCAATTAAAGGAGAGGTGCCAAGTTTTACATTACCAATACCGATGATTTTACCCTTGGCGTCATCTCCGAAGGTGACGGTGCCACCTTCATGATATCTTGATAGGATTGCAAAGTTGTTGATGTCCCAAGTCATGTGCCTTGAGCAACCGCTATCAAGATACCACAAACCTCTACGTCGTTGGGCTTTGGAAAGTACCTACATCATTTAAAACAATTGTTGACTTTGGTACCCAAACTTTCTTGGGTCCTTGAAAGTTGGTGTTACGAACCCAAACATTATGATGTGATGCACTTAGTCTATCATAACAAAAATTAGCTAAGTGTCCTTTCCGTCCACAATGTGAACATGAGTACACTTTTCTATACATGAATGCATGGTGTGTATGTGAAGTGTGAGCATGCCTTGGGGGTTTACCATGATGCATAGGTTGTGTAGCATGTACATGAGCATGAGCATGAGCATGATGAATATTTTTCTTAGAAGCTTGTTTCTTAGGAAACATATTCTCCATCTTCTTCTTATCAAACTCACTACACACTTTTTCAAAACAACATCTAATGAGTCTAATCTTTCCTTAAGCATAGCAATCTCATTAGAATCTACAAATGGGGTCTTTCCTTTACAAGTAATCTTATATTTTTCAAAATCATTTTTAGTGGAAACTAAAGAAGAATGTAAATCATTATTTTCTTTAGAAAGATTTACAATTTGAATATTAAGAGATTCATTATCCTTTTTCATTTTTAAATATTTCTTCTTTAAGAAGTCATAATTACTAGAAAGTTCCATAAAAGCTTCTCCTAGCTCATCCATGGACAAATCATCATCAAGAAGAGTTGAGGGGGTTACCTTGCTTGTGCTCTCATTTGCCATGAAGCACATATTGGCGGTGTCGATCTCCTCCTCGGATTCACTTTCGTCATCCCATGTTGCTTTCATAGCCTTCTTCTTGTATGGCTTCTTGGATGAAGATGGCTTTACTTGGTCCGGACACTCCGCTACAATGTGTCCCGGCTTTTGGCAATTAAAGCAAATGATCTTCCTTTCTTCCTTGCCTCCTTGCCATCTCCTCCGTCCTTGGAACTTTGCCTTGTTGTACATCCTCCGGACGTTTTTGACTAGAAGTGAGAGCTCCTCGTCATCTTCTTCTTCATCATCTTCGTCGGAGTAAGTAGCATGACTTTTGAAGGCAATGGTCTTCTTTTTGGTAGGTGCCATGTCCTCCCTTGCCTTCCTCTCCATTTCATGGGTCTTCAAGTTCCCAATGAGTCCAATGAGCTCAATCTCATCTTTATCATTGAGTTCCTTCAATGTTGTAGCTTTCACTTCCCATGATGGAGGAAGAGCCCGGATGATCTTTCTCACCCTTTGATCATTGTTGATTTCTTCACCTAGAGAAGCAAGACCATTAGTAATCTTTGTAAACTTAGTAACCATATCATCTATGGTTTCATTCTCTTGCATGCAAAAATTTTCATATTGGGACCGAAGAAGGTCTATCTTGGCCCTCTTCACTTGTGATGTCCCCTCATGTGTTACTAGCAAATGGGTCCAAATCTCATAGGCGGATTTGCAATGGATGACTCTAGCTATGTCATCATCATTGAGGGCTTGTAGGAGTGCATAATGAGCCCTAGCATTGGCATCAAACTCCTTGGTCTCAATTTCGGACCAAGTAGATTCATCACCGGGGGGTACACTAAAGGACTTAGTCACGGCCTTTGCAACTCGGCTACCTAGAGATTGCAAGAAAACGGTCATCTTAACCTTCCATATGGGAAAGTTAAGTCCATCAAACTTAGGGGGGGTCTTAATTCCATCGGCCATGTTTACTATGTGGAAATGAATGAAGTGATTAGCAATATAAGGATCTCTCTAAGGTTGTTAAGCCAAATCCTAGAGTCCAGGCTCTGATACCATTGAAATACACCTAGAGGGGGGGTGAATAGGTGTAATTGCTAATCTAATGCTCTTTTTAAATTTTACTTAAGTGAGTGATGCAACGATCTCTCAAAACACGACTAAGAGCCGAATACCCCTTGCGAGGTTCTGAACTCCTTCCTCCCAATTCCCCTTAAATGGGTTAGAGGTGCGCAATGCAACCGTGTTGTATTGAGGTGTGATCGAACAATTCCAAGTATGAAATGCGATGATGAAATGCACACAAGTAATATAGCAAGAAAAGTAAACAAGTAAGGATTGCACAAATAAAATGTTAGTTCTCAAGCAATAAGTAGAAAGCAAGTAAAGCAAGAGAGAATTAGGCAAGATGACACAAAAGCAATCGCAAACAAAGTGATTTGTTTCGAGGTTCGAGCCCGTAGCTCTAGTCCCCGCCTTCACCTCCGTGAAGGGTTTCCACTATCCCCTTAGGATCCCGTACAAGTTAGGCCTCCAAAGACCTCAAGCCCGTAGCTTCACCTTACAAAGAAATTCCCCTTAGGAACTTGTCTCCACAAGAACAAAGGATTACAAATTTGTGATCTCAACTAGACCACAACACTCTTTCTCTTTTACAAACACTCTCACACTTTTACAACTTCACCTATAGAAAGAATATGAAATTTTTGGCTCTATGAAGTGTGGTGAGAAAAGCTTCAGTTGTAGAGTGATATTAGAGATCAAACAACAACTGAAAAACCAATTTGAAAGAATGGAAATGAAGGCTTTAAACTATTTTTCTCTTTCTCTTGAAAAACAATGAAAACTTGTATTTTTCTTGGTAAATAACTAAGGCCTATTTCCCACTATTTATAGGGAGAGAATAGGTTAAAAACTCTGATTTTTCCAGCTAATATCACCTGCAAAAGCACCCCAACAACCCTCTAAAAAGTCTGTTAAAACAGAAAATAAAACGGTTTTTCAGAACATCCCAAAGAGGAAAGAGCCGTTGGAGGTGTTGCAGGCCTACCGGTCGACTGCCGTCGACCGGGACCCTGCTGGCAAAAGAGCCGTTATGGCTCCGGTCGACTGCCGGTCGACCGATCTCAAGAAAGGAAACACAGTTTCCTTCTACCGGTCGACCGACCCAGTCGACCGGAAGGATACAGAGAGCAAACATCTTTTTACCGGTCGACCGATATGTAGGTCGGTCGACCGACAGACATGCACAGCCTGTGCATGTCTGGACACAGCAGCCGGTCGACTGGGCCGGTCGACCGGTCTGCCTGGAAAACTGTTTTTCTGGGCAGATTTTAAGATAGAAAATTTTGTATAAAATCTTTAAAAAATCTGAAGCTAAGTTTTATGCTGAAAATAGTTTATATACATGTATTTAAACAAGTTTTTGAAGATGTAAAGCTTTGGGTACATGTATGTATAAACTAAGGCATAAACCTAGAAATAAATATTTTGAGAACATAGAAACATACAAAACAAATGTGTGTGCAAATCCTAGAGCCAAATTTCACATATTCTAACTTTACAAAACTAAACTTACAAACTACAATGGTCTTCAAGACTTCAACTTGAGCTATCTTCTCTTGATCTTCAATATTGCAATTTGAGCCCAATTTGACTTGTCTTGAGTCCAATACACTTTGTATATGAGTGAGAGTACTTCTAGTATGATAATAAACCTGAAACACACTTAAACAACAAATAATATTAGTACAAATAACTAATATGTTTTGTAATCATCAAAATACACTAAACATGGGTTGATTGTAACCTTGGGCCAACAATAGTTACATGTATGAACCTGTATCCCTTTTTGACTGCATCGGTATGTTTGAACGAATGCAGCCATGCTAATGTATATGTTGTTATGAAAATGCTTTATGCATAAATGAAATCAGTGTTTTGTTTGTGAACTATTCTACTTGTTATCATTGAGTTACCTTTGATTATGTGCAACTATTCTTCTAGGTATTAGATGGATTTGAATTTTCCTCCATCCGATGCCAACTCGGAGGGCAACGTCCCATTGCACAGCGCAATTGGGAGCGTCCATCCCCCGGCAAGTCAAGAAATTCTGAGTGGGCAGTCTAATGCTAATCGGGGAGTGCCGGACAGAATCCCGGATTGGCTGTTGCAGTTGGCAAGCGTGAACAACCCCCGCAGAGCTCTTGAACAATTTCAAAAGCTCAACCCACCAGCTTTCAGAGGAGGAGTTGACCCTATCCAAGCGGAAGAATGGCTCCGACAAATTGAAAAGATACTGAATGTAATGGAATGTACTGAGACCCAGCGAGTATCTTTTGCTTCTTTCATGTTCCAAGGAGAGGCCGAGCGCTGGTGGGAGATGGTAAAAGGAGGAGCTAAGAACCTGGGAAGGGAGATCTCTTGGAACTTCTTAGTTGCAAAGTTCAATGAAAAGTACATCCCTGGAGTAGTAAAGGACCGACTTGCGATGGAGTTCCAAGAGCTGAAGCAGGAACAATGGACAGTAAGTCACTATGAAGCTAAATTCACTCAGCTGTCCAGGTATGCCGAGAAGTTGGTGTCCGAAGAGGAAGATAGGACGAAGAGGTTCGTTAGAGGCTTGAGGCCGGAGATCAGGAGTAAGCTGATCCCTTTTCAACTGCAAGTTTACAGTCAAGCTGTAGAGAAGGCAATGGAAATTGAAAGGGATATGCAGGAGAATCAAGAGATGAGGACCAGGGAACTGCCCTATATGAAGCGCCCCCGGTATAATAATGCACCGAGTTTTGGAACTCAGTCGTTGAGGCCCGACAGAGGCACGGGGTCTTCCATCATGCCCATCCAGGGAAGCAAGATGAACACATGGCCCAAGCATAGGGGATTACCCCATTCAGCATCACCAATGTCCTCCCAACGCTCCAACTTTGCAGGAAACCAGCGGTGTCCAAGGTGCAACCAAAGTCACACCGGTAGTTGCGCTACCGGTAAGCAATGCTTTTTCTGCGGAAGAATGGGTCACATGAGGAGGGACTGCCCGAATTTACATGGAAACCCAGGAGTTAGCAGAGGGACGGGAAGACCAACCATGGGAATCGCCCCCACAACAGGAGGACCAACTACCGCTTATCGACAACCTTTCAACAGAACTCGCTCGGCCACGACACAAGCATCTGTACAACAACCAAGAGTTCAGGGGAGGATGAATGCGATCACTCAGCAGGAGGCTCGAGCATCCAATGCCGTAGTGGAAGGTACCGTCTATGTATCCGAAAATGTTGCTCGAGTATTGTTTGATCCCGGTGCTACACACTCTTTTATTTCTTCATCTTTTGCTGCAACAATTAACATGGAATCCGAATCCTTGAACTATCAACTAGTGGTGTCAACCCCTGTAGGCGCCAGAGTGACCACTAGCGAGTGTTATAAGGGATGTAAAATCATCATAGGTGAGATGAATACACAGGCAGACCTGATCAAGCTAGGAGAAATGGAGTTTGACATCATCCTAGGTATGGACTGGTTGTCCACATATCGAGTTCATGTAGATTGTTATCAGAAGAAGATAATTTTTAAGTTGGAAGGGACTCCCGAAAGAGTTTATGAAGGGATGAAGAATAGAATCAGCACTTCAGTTATTTCTGCCTTAAAGGCCACTAAGTTGTTGAGGCAAGGGTGTCAAGGATTTTTGGCAACCCTTATTGGTGAAGAAGACATGAAGATTAAGATTGAAATCATAGAAGTTGCGAGAGACTATCCTGATGTTTTTCCGGAGGATCTACCCGGCTTACCCCCAGATAGAGAAGTAGAATTTTCCATCAACCTTCTACCTGGGACAAGTCCCATATCCAGGGCACCTTATAGGATGGCACCCGCAGAAATGAATGAATTGAAGGACCAATTGCAAGAGTTGCTAAGCCTCGGTTTTATTCGGCCGAGTGTATCACCTTGGGGTGCTCCGGTATTATTTGTTAAGAAGAAGGATGGGAGCATGAGGCTGTGTATAGATTATCGAGAACTGAACAAGGTCACAATCAAGAATCGATATCCATTGCCGAGGATTGATGACCTATTTGATCAACTCCAGGGTGCCAGCATATTTTCTAAGATAGATCTAAGGTCTGGATATCATCAATTACAGATCAAACCAGAAGATGTTTCTAAGACTGCCTTTCGGACCAGATATGGCCATTATGAATTTTTGGTAATGCCATTTGGCTTGACCAATGCTCCAGCAGCATTTATGGATTTGATGAATAGAATTTTTCAGCCATATCTAGATCAGTTCGTAGTGGTGTTCATTGATGATATACTGATCTATTCAAAGAGCAAAGAGGATCATGAAAAACACTTGAGGATAGTATTACAGTTATTGAGAGAGAAGCAACTTTATGCAAAGCTTAAGAAGTGTGAGTTCTGGCTGAAGGAAGTTGGGTTCTTGGGTCACATTATAAATGAAGAAGGAATATCAGTGGACCCCGCGAAGATAGAGGCGATAAAGGGATGGCCTCAACCTACCAATGTCACTGAGGTGCGAAGCTTCCTAGGATTGGCTGGTTATTACCGGAGATTTGTAGAAGGATTTTCTAAGATAGCTGCACCCTTATCCCAGTTAACGAAGAAAGGCCTCAAATTCCATTGGGGAGATGATCAGCGGAAGAGCTTTCAAGAACTAAAAGATAAGTTAACATCAGCTCCGATCCTAGCCATGCCCATTGGAAACGAAGGCTATGTTGTTTTTAGTGATGCATCAAAGTCAGGCCTGGGGTGTGTATTGATGCAAAATGGGAGAGTAATTGCATATGCTTCTAGACAACTAAGGAACCATGAGAAAAATTACCCTACCCATGATCTTGAGTTGGCTGCAGTCATTTTTGCCTTGAAAATTTGGCGGCACTACCTTTATGGAGTATCATGTGATATTTACACAGATCACAAAAGCCTGAAATATATTTTCACCCAAAAGGAACTGAATATGCGCCAAAGAAGATGGTTGGAGTTGATGAAGGACTATGACTTGGACATTCATTATCACCCTGGAAAGGCCAACGTGGTGGCCGATGCTCTGAGCCGGAAGTCTGGGGGATCCTTGGCAGCACTGTTAACACAGCAATCGGAGTTGATAAAGGAGATGGAAAGAATGCAACTTGAAATTCACATAAGAGGGCCCCGGGATGGAGGGAACCATATAAATCAAATTAGTATCGGTTTCGATCTCTATGAGGAAATCAAGGAAGCTCAAAGGAAAGATGATCAGACAGCTAAAAAATTTGAGAAGGTGCAAAGAGGTGAAACCCAAGAATTTATCATTTCCAGGGGATTACTGAGGAAGGGAAACCGAATAGTTATACCGCCAGATTTTAAACTCAAGGAACAAATTCTAACTGAAGCCCATTGCACCCCTTACACCGCTCATCCTGGAACAACCAAGATGTATCAGGATTTACAGGCAAACTTTTGGTGGGAAGGAATGAAGAAGGACATAGCAAATTTTGTACAGAGATGTTTGATATGCCAACAAGTTAAGGCTGAACATAAGAAGCCTCCTGGACTCCTCATGCCCTTGCAAATCCCTGAATGGAAGTGGAGTAATATTACTATGGATTTTGTGACAGGACTCCCTAGATCCCCTCAAGGTTATGATGCCATCTGGGTGATAGTCGATCGACTTACCAAGTCCGCTCATTTTCTGCCCATACGAATAAACTATTCGATGGATAGATTAGCCCAGATTTACCTCCGAGAGATAATCAGGATTCATGGAGTCCCTGAGACGATTGTGTCAGATCGCGACCCTCGGTTTCAGTCAAGGCTATGGATCAGTCTATCCCAAGCTCTGGGCACCAAGCTACACCCAAGTACAGCTGCTCATCCGCAAACCGACGGACAATCAGAAAGAACTATACAAATATTGGAAGACATGCTGAGAGCATGCGTGTTGGATTTCGGGGGAAATTGGGAAAGATACCTATCATTAGTGGAGTTTGCATATAACAATAGTTATCAATCTACTATTGGAATGCCACCGTTCGAGGCCCTATACGGCAGGAAGTGTAGATCCCCAATTTGCTGGGAAGAGATTGGAGACCGAACATTATTCGGAGCTGACATAGTGATAGATACAACAGAGAAGATCCGGATGATAAGGAAGAGAATGAAGGCGGCCCAGAGTAGACAGAAGACATATGCGGATCGGCGCCGAAGACCTTTGGAGTTTGCAGAAGGCGACAAAATTTTCTTGAAGGTATCACCAATAAAAGGGATGGTACGGGGTGGCAAACGGAATAAGTTAGACCCCCGGTATATTGGACCCTTTGAAATACTGGAAAGAATTGTACCTCTGGCATATCGGTTAGCTTTACCACCAGAAATTGAGAAAATACATGACGTATTTCATGTGTCCCAATTGAGGAAGTATGTGCCAGATCCGAGCCATGTTCTTAGATACTCACCACTGCAGCTCCAAGACGACTTGTCATGTACTGTGGAGCCGGTTCAAATCCTTGACAGGAAGGAGAAACAACTGCGAAACAAAGCAATCCCTTTAGTGAAGGTTTTATGGAGGAGTAAAGAAATTGAGGAAGCCACCTGGGAATCAGAGGATGAGATGATGCAGAACTACCCGCAACTTTTCCAAGGTACGTCAGGCTTCGGGGACGAAGCTCTCTTTTAGGAGGGGAGAATGTAACAACCAAATTTTTATGGTACATAATTTCTCCTCAATTTAAATATTAAGAAGTTTGGTTAAAGAAGTAGTCACCCCCATAATTTTATGTCAACAAATTAAACTTAACTTATAGACCCACTCCCCTTTTCATTTTTTTTTATTATTATTTGATTTTTGTGGGGTGACCAAAAAAATGTTTAACATGAAGGCTCATGTGCATATATTTTGGGCAAATTATGACTTAGGAAATGATAAAAGAAAATGTTAACCTAATCCATCATATCCCCTTAATCATCAAGTTTATCCTAATAACTCCTTAGTGGTAAGTATGTATTAGGGGGAAAATTAAAGGGGCTAATATTATGTAATCATCATGCTTATCCTAATAACCTTTTAGAGGTAAGTGTGTATTAAAGGAGGGGATTAAGTGGGCTAATGACCTTTGGAAGTTGGGCTTCCATGTGGCACCTTGAGAGAGAGCCCTTGGCCTTGTGGCATCATAAGGATGCACCACCTAAGTCTTGCAATTCCAAGAGGTTGACCAAGCTTGCCTCTTCATCTTCTTCACTCAAAAATTCTGGAGAAAATTCTCCCAAATTCTGAAAATTTTCCTTGTTAGTGAGAAGAAATTGAAGCCTAAAATTCGCCCATTTCACCTCACCCTTAGAAATCTAAGAGTTGAAACTAGGGTAACCTCTTCTAGCCCAAATCTCTATTCCTAATAGCTCTGAAGCAAAATCCACGGGAGGGAAGGCAGGAGCTCAGGCTCACAGCAGGCAGAGCCGCGACTGCACGCGGGACTCTGCCACTTTGCCGCAGAGCCGCGGCAATATTGGGGATTCCGCGGCAATTCCAGGGAGGAGAGGGCTGATTTTGGAGGAGGAGCTTCCTGGCAAGTCGTGGAGAAGTTCTAGCAACCTAAATCAGCTTTCCCTTGTCGCCCAATCCTCTGTTCCAGAGCTTGGTAACTTAGTGAGTAAACCTAACTCTTAGGGTTATAATCCTTTATCCAAAGTTGAAAAACAATAATTAGAAATTTTGTAGATGACTCTCAAGGGTAGAAATTTCTGTTCTTGGGTAGTGGCTACTGTTTTTGTGACATCTTCATACTAGATGAAAATCTAAGGAGTTTTACCTAGCCTCTATGCCCATACATCATGTTGTGATAATTTGAATATGTAATATACATGTTTAGCTCACTATGTAAACTTAAATGAGGGTACTTAGCCTATATAATTCGCTGTTTTGATAATTGTGCTTGTGTTAAAAGAGATTCAATGGGTATTGCATAGTAATGGTGATGCTATATTAACTAGATGTGAAATACATGTGTAAAGAGATATGTTCTAAAGTAATAGTAAGCCTAAGTGAACCAATTTGATACTTTAATTCGCTGTTTTTCCTATTCAATATTATGATGGTCAAATTATTATGGATATAGCCTAATCTTGGTCCTTTATAATAGAATATAGGATGGTGCATTATGTAAGGTCGAGGACTTGCACGAGTAGCACTCCACAATAGTCGACCAATTGACTTGATTCATATGTTCCTTGTTCACTAAAGTGCTCGGGGAAAATACCCCTCTCTACAATGCAATATTGTGTTAAGTATTGGTAAATTATGGAATAATGCATATGTTCATATGGAATGAATGTGACGTGATTATGATGTTCTTATGATGTGGGGTGAATCCCAGATACATGTATTCTTTCTTTCATTGTTGCACACTATTTCGGACATGACACGTAAATTGGTTTCAATTGCTTGTGTGCATATTGTATATTACCACTGCATGATGTATTTCGTGTTAAGGAGGAAGGGGCCGTGCGGGAGCCGGTAGGAGGGGGGAAGACGGGGGAATTGATATCTATATATATATATACATAAGGAGGAAGGGGCCGTGCGGGAGCCGGTAGGAGGGGGGAAGACGGGGAAACTTATATGCATATACATATATTATATATATAAGGAGGAAGGGGCCGTGCGGGAGCCGGTAGGAGGTGGAAGACGGGAAAATTCATTTCAGATTGAATGATATTCATATTTGACTGTTAAGTTGCATTTATGTTTGTTAATGCTTATGTTAAATTAAGTTATCACTTTATGTATACAACGAACCTAGTTGAGGTGAGTGGACTCACCCATGATAACATTACACATGCGCATACATTATATCTCTGTATCTTGATATGGTTAGATGCAACCTTTGGTAATGTAGGCATGTAGACCATATTTGTATGGAGCTTGGAATAAGTAATGCAACTTGAACAAACTGTCGTTTATAAGACCCACCCTATATTACTTCTTCTTAATTGATTATCTTATGAATTCATTGTACTAATTCCCTATGATATGGTTTACTCATTGAGCTGTCGAGCTCATTGGAATTTCGTTACATCTTTTCAGGTTTGGATAAAGGTAAGGGACCCCTCTAATGGAAAGGCTAAGTTATGGATGGCAGGATGTATTGTTGTATCATTTTGGTTTTGCTATATGATCTTATATGTGTAGGATAGACCCTATGGGAGCCTTTATTGAAGAATATGTTAAGTGGTACTTGATGTATATTTTATCCTTGTAGCAGTTGAGACCTTTGTCTTGTATGTGATACTATGTTCTGGGTTGTGTATCCCTTAGGTATGTATGCCTTGAAATTTTGGATCGATGGCAAAATATGGAAATGCAAACTGTTGGGTTGGAACTCTTAAAATGTGATGTAAAGGCTATGTTTACAATGGAAAGAACCAAGTCATGATATATGTTGTAGTTAAGGATTGGTTTATATGATTGATAAGTAGGCCGGGTGTGCCGAAATTATTTGGAGATATAAGTAGGCCTTCGAGCCGAAATCTTGATTATTGTAAGTGAGAAATACAGAAATATTAAGGATGATGCTGCCAAAATTTTCCTCAACTTAAGGTTAACGGAGATAAATGTTGTTGTAGGCCTAATCTTGTTGATTAGAAACTGGGGCCGTTACATGTAATGTAATACCCCTCTCCCGGAATACGTACTTAGTTACGTATTCAGTCTTTCGATCGTATTTTCCGATTTACCATCCGTATTTGACCAATTTCAATTCCAAATATCATTTTCCAATATTTTAGATTTTATGTGATTTTCTGGAATTTTCTGGAATTAAAATGAATTTCTTCAAAACCGGTGTCGGCCAGTACCGCTGGCCGATTTCCGAATTTTTATCTTCCAAACTGTTAGGAATTTTTAGAAAGTCCTTTAGACTTTATTGCTTAGAATCATATTTCTACTTATACTCTTTTTCTGAGAATTTTATAAATTTATGAAAATCCTTTCGGAGGTGGTAAATTACTGATTCCAAGATTTTTAACTAAAAATCTATACAGTATTTCTTCAAACGAATTTCACCATTGGTCTTCAAATATTATTCTTGATTTTTGGTAAAATTTTCAGACCATTCCAAAATACTTGAATTTCGGGCATTTTTCCAAAATTTGCAAATTCCTTTTCCACTTCATTTCCACCTCATTTCCCACTCACACACTTCACCTAACCCCACTAACTCTCTCTCCTTCTCATGGCCGGCCAAGTGGCAAGGGAGGGGACACCTCACCCCTTCTTTTTGCAAGAAAACCCTTCCCTTTCACTTTAATTCCTCTCCCTTTACAAAAATCACAAACCTATATATGCATTGTCATTTGCAAATTGCCCTTTTCTCATTTCTTCACCAAGAGAAGAAATCTTCTTCAAAATTCCCTTCTCCTTTCTCAACAAACCCTAGCTCCAAAATCACCCAAATCCCTTCACTTCCACCTCAAGATCTCAAGGGTTTTCATCTAGGGCTTCATCAAGGGAGCTCAGATTCAACCATCACTTCCCAAGACAACACCAAGGGGGAGTTCTTCAACCCTAGCTTCATCAACAACTTGTGGATTGAAGCCAACACCTCCATCCTTGGATCAAGCTTTAGATTTGACCCCTCCAGGTGAGTATCTTACTCACCAAGACCTAGCTAATATTCCATAGGCTTAGGGTAGGGATCCTTGTACAATAATAACATAAAAATCCTACCTTTAATATGTTAGAATCAACCCACACGAATTCTGATTTTCTGCCTTAACAGCAGCTTATTCCAGAGGATCGGTCGACCGGCAGTCGACCGATCACTCTGCCGATGTGCACAGAGTGCACAGCTTTGAGCTGGCGGTCGACCGGCAGTCGACCGACCACTCGACCGGCTTAAGGAATTTGTTGTGGACCAGTCGACCGGCAGTCGACCGGTCAAACCTGGAGCTCACGCACCTTGTACGGTCGACCGGCAGTCGACCGGCACTCGACCGCCTTTGTAAATCCCAGTCGACCGGCAGTCGACCGGAGGTCGACCGCCAGGTCAAATCCTGGGACAGAATTCAGACTCCTTTCCTTTCTAATTTTTGATATTTCCCTGATATATGTATGCTGTTTTAGCCTTGTTTATGCTTCATACCTGTACTGCATGACTTGTTACCTGATGGATCTTGCTTTATTATGCTTCATGACTCATGTTATATATTACTATTCCATATCATGTTAAATATGAAATATCACCCCCCTTCATGCTATCACTCAAACACCAAGCATGATATACCCGACCTTTATATAAAATATACCAACTTACATGGGGACAGGGGGAAATATGCGGAATATCGATATATGTTCGTGTTTACAGTGGTATTAGATTGTGCACTATATTTTCCGGTCTTACCTGCGGTACTCCAGGGGACCGAGGGGAGTGCTTCCTCCCTTTCCTGTTTACTGTCATGACAAGGGCATACATAAGACCCTCCTGTTAGCCTAGCGGCAGGTTCCGTCTTCAAGCAACGGAACAATACTGGGCCGTGGTCCCGGGCATGCACGGGACCCACTGTAAACATAGTTCGTCGATACAACCGCTGTTTCCAATAACAACCTTGTTTCACTAGGATATGGATCTATGTGCTCTGGGACGCTGGGTCACATAGCTAGATATCACAGTAAGACAAGTAATAATAATAAGACATTAATTGTAGATTTATTGCATATGACTTTATCTTTCTTAGTTTACATCTCTTGTCATGCATTGCTACTTAGTACTATCTCATTATCTCTATTCATGATCCTTGCCACTTGGCTATCTTTTATTTGTTATATTATGTCTTGACCCTTTGGATTTGCATATTCAGATTCTGAGGCTTGGAGCGAAGTGGAGCCTTCCACAGAGGACTTGGCTTACCTAGGAGAGCAGGCTGACCAGCTCTAGATCTATCCTGCCCGACACTTCTTTTGGTTCACGGATCTCCATCCTTACGTGAGCGCTTTTGTATTTTTGATTGTATATCGTTCTTTTGGACTTGGGTTGTGATAAAGGACACTTGTAAAGTGATTTTGCTTATCATAACTTGTGCAACCTTGTATTTATATTTTGTAAGTTGGCATATGATTATACCACGCTGTGTGTGTTGTACTCTGATACTTGTCGTACTTATGCTTAGCGTATATACGTGGGGGCACCATCTGGCCTACGTATATGCGTTGCAGTGACGTCCCCGTATCATTGGGATCGGGGCGTTACAGGTTGGTATCAGAGCCTAGGCTCTCAAACCTAAAAGTACAACCAAGTGGCAAATTCTAGTGATTTGCTAATGCCAACTACAATGTACAAAGTTATAAAGTCCTTCTTGATTCCTTCGTTGATCAATTCCTTCGTATCCTAAACTCCTTTCCCTTGTTTCCAATTCCAGATCTTATCCCTTTCGGTATGGAGAGACGTTCGGGTCGCAACAATGTCGGGCAAGTACCGAATGGACCCGTAGGAGGAGAGGGTGCTGATGTCCTGAGGATCATTCAGACTATGCTGGGAAACCAGCAACAGCAGATGGAGAATCAGCAGCAGCAGACTGAGCTCCTCAGGCAGGAGTTGGCAGCTCCGAAGGAGCAGAGGCCTGGGAACGTGTCAGACTTCCGGCGGCTGCAACCGGCCGTCTTCACGGGAGTCGAGAGACCATTGGAGGCTGAACAGTGGTTAACAGACACCACCGATCTGCTGAACGCCGCCAGGGTGCCTAAAGAGAACCAAGTGGAAGTTGCAAAGATCCAGCTGAAGGACATAGCCAGGACTTGGTGGCTTGCAGAGGAGGCTCGCTTGAAGGAACCTATCTCTTGGGATACGTTCTCCAAGAGCTTTTATAGCAGGTTCTTTCCCGCCACTGCTCAGAAGGACATGGAGGAGCAGTTCATCAGGCTTCAACAGGGGGATAGATCCGTTGATGGGTATGCTGCAGAATTTCTCAGGTTGAGTCGCTTCGCCCCGTACATGATAGCAGATGAGGAGAAGAGGGCAAGCCGGTTCCAGCAAGGTCTGCAAATGGACATTCAGATGTTCCTAATGCCCCATCATCTGAAGACCTATGCAGAAGTTCTCACCAGCGCTCGAGAGGTGGAGCGTGGGTTTGAGAAGAAGCAAGGAGATCAGAGGAAGGACCAGGCCATGAAGAGGCCGTTTGTACCGGTGGGAAGAGGAGGACCGTCCAGGGTAGCGAAGGTTCAGGCCAGGCAACCATTCAGAGCAGTTCCTTACCAGATGGCTCGACCAGGTCTTATCTGCAACTTTTGCCAGAAACCAGGACACTCTCAGCAGAATTGCCGGAGGGCAAATGGATGGTGTTTGGTGTGTGGAGCACGAGACCATGCCGTAGAGACCTGTCCTCACAGGAGAATGGGGTTTGCTAACCAAACCTTGCCGGCACCTCAGGGGCAGAATGGGCAGAGGGCACTACCAGGGCCAGTTGGGCAGAGGCACCAGGGACCAGTGATGAGGAGAGCTCTTCCCCTTCCTCCACCGCATGTTGCTCGCCCAGTGCAGAGAGGAGCCCGGACAGCAGCAGGGCGTGGCAGAGGTCAGGCCTACAACCTGACAGCAGAAGAGGCTGAGGCTTCAGAGGAGGTGATTACAGGTAACATCAGAATTCATTCCATACCTGTTCTCGCACTCTTCGATTCAGGTGCATCCCACTGTTATATCTCCGACCATTTTGTGGCTGTTCATTCCATACCTGTTAAGGCTTTAGACCACAAGTGGGAGATAAGTACCGGGAATGGGGTAGTTGTATCTTCTAGAGTTTGTGCTGACTGTCCAGTGGAACTTTGTGGGAAGATCTTGGCCATAGATATGCTCGTACTAGACACCAAAGGGTACGACGTAATCTTAGGCATGACTTGGCTCAGTCAGTACTATGCAGTGATTGACTGTAGAGGAAGGAAGATCAATTTCAGAATCCCGCGTCAGCCGGAGTTCCAGTTTAGCGGAGAAGTGAAGCCTGCTAAGAGGAAGATTCAGATGACCACTTCGGAGGTTCTGAAGGGAGTGCCAGTGTGGGATGAATTTCCAGAAGTCTTTGCTGAGATTTCAGGACTTCCACCGGAGAGGATAGTGGAGTTCTCCATTGATACAGTTCCAGGGACAGCTCCTATATCTAAGGCTCCGTACAGGATGGCACCGACGGAGTTGGAGATCTTGAAGAAGCAACTGCAGGAGTATTCGGACAAGGGATTGATTCGGCCAAGCACTTCACCATGGGGAGCTCCAGTGCTCTTGGCGAATAAGAAGGATGGTGGTAAGAGGCTTTGTGTTGATTATAGGGAGTTGAACAAGGTCACCATCAAGAACAAGTATCCCTTGCCCCGGATTGACGACTTGTTTGATCAGCTTCATGGAGCCCGTGTATTTTCTAAGTTAGATTTGCAGTCGGGTTACCATCAGCTGAGGGTGAAGAAGGAGGATGTTCCGAAGACGGCATTCAGGACCCGATATGGTCACTATGAGTTTCTAGTTATGCCTTTCGGAGTCACAAATGCCCCTGCAGTTTTCATGGGCTTGATGAATCGAGTGTTCTCCCCTTACCTAGATCAGTTTGTAGTTGTATTCATAGATGACATCCTGATCTATTCAAGGAATGAGAAGGAGCATGCAGAGCACTTGAGGATTGTGTTGCAGACCCTTCAGCAAGAGCAGCTTCATGCCAAGAGGAGCAAGTGTGAATTCTGGTTGGACAGCATAGCTTTCCTTGGACACATAGTTTCAGCAGAAGGAATTTCAGTTGATCCTAGTAAAGTCCAGGCAGTGCAGAATTGGCCAGTTCCGAAGTCGGTGACTGAGATAAAGAGCTTTCTTGGACTAGCCGGATATTACAGGCGCTTTGTCCAGGATTTCTCTAGACTTGCAGCTCCGTTGACCAGGCTCACCAGAAAAGGGGAGAGATACATATGGACAGAAGATTGTGATGCAGCATTTGAGCAGTTGAAGCAGAGGCTTATCACAGCTCCAATTTTGAGGACTCCTTCAGGAAGAGGAGGGATGGTCATTTTCTGTGATGCATCAGGTAAAGGCCTGGGGTGTGTGCTTATGCAACATGATCATGTTATAGCATATGCATCTAGGCAGTTGAAGCCTCATGAGAGGAATTACCCAACTCATGACTTGGAGTTGGCAGCTGTGATATTTGCTTTGAAGATCTGGAGACACTACCTTCTGGGAGACAAGGTGTTGATATACACAGATCACAAGAGCCTCAAGTATATTTTCTCACAGAAGGAGTTGAATATGAGGCAGAGGAGGTGGTTGGAGCTTATGGCAGACTATGATATTGACTTGCAGTACCATCCAGGCAAAGTCAATACCGTACCGGATGCACTGAGCAGGATGCCAGAGAACAGAGTGCTAGTCCACCTCACGCAGCAGAGGGAGTTGATTCAGGAATTCATCAGATTGGATTTGATGTTAGTGCGAGGAGGTGATAAGGCCAGGCAGTTCATGGCTTTACAGATCCAGTCATCATTGATAGAGGAGATCAAGGGAGCTCAGAAGGAGGACCCCAGATTGCAGACATTCAGAGCTCAGGTGGAGGCTGGATTGAGGTCGGATATCTGCATTCACCCAGATGGTGCATTGTATTTTGGAGATAGACTTTGTGTTCCCCGAGGAGAAGTCAGACAGAAGATTTTGGAGGAAGCACACAGTTCAGCTTATTCTATACACCCTGGGGGAAACAAGATGTACCAGGACCTGAAGAAACACTTTTGGTGGAATGCTATGAAGAGGGAGATAGCCCAGTTTGTTGCCAAGTGCTTGGTTTGCCAGCAGATAAAGATCGAGCATCAGAGACCAGCTGGACTTCTTCAACCTTTGCCGATACCCGAATGGAAGTGGGAGCATATCACCATGGATTTTGTGACGGCGTTACCTCGGAGTCCCAGGGGTAATAATGCGGTGTGGGTGATAGTTGATCGCCTCACCAAGTCAACTCACTTCATACCATTCAGGGTAGGCCAGTCGACAGAAGTTCTGGCAGATAAGTATATGAAGGAGGTGGTTCGTCTGCATGGAGTTCCAGTTAGTATTGTGTCAGATAGAGACACCAGATTCAGATCTCATTTCTGGGAGAGTCTCCAAGAAAGTCTGGGAACTCGTCTGAAATTCAGTACTTCTTATCATCCTCAGACAGACGGACAATCTGAGAGGACTATCCAGATCCTCGAAGATATGTTGAGGGCTTGCATGATTGACTTTGGGGGATCTTGGGAAGACCATCTTCACTTGGCTGAGTTTTCATATAACAACAGCTACCAGGCAAGTATTAAGATGGCACCCTTTGAGGCATTGTATGGTAGGAAGTGCCGATCACCGATTTGTTGGGATGAAGTCGGTGAGAGGAGTCTTTTGGGACCAGAGATTCTGATGCAGACTACAGAGAAAGTCAGGATTATCAGAAATCATCTCAGGGCTGCTCAGAGTAGGCAGAAGAGTTGGGCAGACACTCGGAGAAGGCCATTGGAGTTCCAGGTTGGAGATCATGTATTCTTGAGGATATCACCTACCAAGGGAGTGATCCGGTTCGGTGCTCGTGGGAAACTAAGTCCAAGGTATATTGGCCCATTCGAGATCCTGGATCGTGTGGGAGATGTGTCCTATAGATTGGCATTACCGCCATCTTTGGACGGGGTGCATAATGTCTTCCACGTGTCTCAGTTGAGGAAGTATGTCAGGGATGACAGCCATATTCTGGATCATTCCGAGCTGGAGTTACAACCGGATTTATCATACCAAGAGCAGCCGTTGGCCATTCTGGATAGAAGTGTCAAGACACTGAAGAATAGAGCTATTCCATTGGTATTGGTGTCATGGAACAGGCATGCGCCAGGAGAGGCCACTTGGGAGCGTGAGGACGTTATCCGGGAGCGTTATCCTCAACTTTTCACATCTTGATTGGGTAAGACTCTTTTCTTCTACTCTTCTTTACCGTTATCTTTCCTTGTATCCATATCTATCTGTTGCTTTTCCTGTTATCTTTCACCTTATGAAATTTCGAGGACGAAATTTTTGTAAGGTGGGTAGATTGTAATACCCCTCTCCCGGAATACGTACTTAGTTACGTATTTAGTCTTTCGATCGTATTTTCCGATTTACCATCCGTATTTGACCAATTTCAATTCCAAATATCATTTTCCAATATTTTAGATTTTATGTGATTTTCTGGAATTTTCTGGAATTAAAATGAATTTCTTCAAAACCGGTGTCGGCCAGTACCGCTGGCCGATTTCCGAATTTTTATCTTCCAAACTGTTAGGAATTTTTAGAAAGTCCTTTAGACTTTATTGCTTAGAATCATATTTCCTACTTATACTCTTTTTCTGAGAATTTTATAAATTTATGAAAATCCTTTCGGAGTCGGTAAATTACTGATTCCAAGATTTTTAACTAAAAATCTATACAGTATTTCTTCAAACGAATTTCACCATTGGTCTTCAAATATTATTCTTGATTTTTGGTAAAATTTTCAGACCATTCCAAAATACTTGAATTTCGGGCATTTTTCCAAAATTTGCAAAATTCCTTTTCCACTTCATTTCCACCTCATTTCCCACTCACACACTTCACCTAACCCCACTAACTCTCTCTCCTTCTCATGGCCGGCCAAGTGGCAAGGGAGGGGACACCTCACCCCTTCTTTTTGCAAGAAAACCCTTCCCTTTCACTTTAATTCCTCTCCCTTTACAAAAATCACAAACCTATATATGCATTGTCATTTGCAAATTGCCCTTTTCTCATTTCTTCACCAAGAGAAGAAATCTTCTTCAAAATTCCCTTCTCCTTCCTCAACAAACCCTAGCTCCAAAATCACCCAAATCCCTTCACTTCCACCTCAAGATCTCAAGGGTTTTCATCTAGGGCTTCATCAAGGGAGCTCAGATTCAACCATCACTTCCCAAGACAACACCAAGGGGGAGTTCTTCAACCCTAGCTTCATCAACAACTTGTGGATTGAAGCCAACACCTCCATCCTTGGATCAAGCTTTAGATTTGACCCCTCCAGGTGAGTATCTTACTCACCAAGACCTAGCTAATATTCCATAGGCTTAGGGTAGGGATCCTTGTACAATAATAACATAAAAATCCTACCTTTAATATGTTAGAATCAACCCACACGAATTCTGATTTTCTGCCTTAACAGCAGCTTATTCCAGAGGATCGGTCGACCGGCAGTCGACCGATCACTCTGCCGATGTGCACAGAGTGCACAGCTTTGAGCTGGCGGTCGACCGGCAGTCGACCGACCACTCGACCGGCTTAAGGAATTTGTTGTGGACCAGTCGACCGGCAGTCGACCGGCCAAACCTGGAGCTCACGCACCTTGTACGGTCGACCGGCAGTCGACCGGCACTCGACCGCCTTTGTAAATCCCAGTCGACCGGCAGTCGACCGGAGGTCGACCGCCAGGTCAAATCCTGGGACAGAATTCAGACTCCTTTCCTTTCTAATTTTTGATATTTCCCTGATATATGTATGCTGTTTTAGCCTTGTTTATGCTTCATACCTGTACTGCATGACTTGTTACCTGATGGATCTTGCTTTATTATGCTTCATGACTCATGTTATATATTACTATTCCATATCATGTTAAATATGAAATATCACCCCCCTTCATGCTATCACTCAAACACCAAGCATGATATACCCGACCTTTATATAAAATATACCAACTTACATGGGGACAGGGGGAAATATGCGGAATATCGATATGTGTTCGTGTTTACAGTGGTATTAGATTGTGCACTATATTTTCCGGTCTTACCTGCGGTACTCCAGGGGACCGAGGGGAGTGCTTCCTCCCTTTCCTGTTTACTGTCATGACAAGGGCATACATAAGACCCTCCTGTTAGCCTAGCGGCAGGTTCCGTCTTCAAGCAACGGAACAATACTGGGCCGTGGTCCCGGGCATGCACGGGACCCACTGTAAACATAGTTCGTCGATACAACCGCTGTTTCCAATAACAACCTTGTTTCACTAGGATATGGATCTATGTGCTCTGGGACGCTGGGTCACATAGCTAGATATCACAGTAAGACAAGTAATAATAATAAGACATTAATTGTAGATTTATTGCATATGACTTTATCTTTCTTAGTTTACATCTCTTGTCATGCATTGCTACTTAGTACTATCTCATTATCTCTATTCATGATCCTTGCCACTTGGCTATCTTTTATTTGTTATATTATGTCTTGACCCTTTGGATTTGCATATTCAGATTCTGAGGCTTGGAGCGAAGTGGAGCCTTCCACAGAGGACTTGGCTTACCTAGGAGAGCAGGCTGACCAGCTCTAGATCTATCCTGCCCGACACTTCTTTTGGTTCACGGATCTCCATCCTTACGTGAGCGCTTTTGTATTTTTGATTGTATATCGTTCTTTTGGACTTGGGTTGTGATAAAGGACACTTGTAAAGTGATTTTGCTTATCATAACTTGTGCAACCTTGTATTTATATTTTGTAAGTTGGCATATGATTATACCACGCTGTGTGTGTTGTACTCTAATACTTGTCGTACTTATGCTTAGCGTATATACGTGGGGGCACCATCTGGCCTACGTATATGCGTTGCAGTGACGTCCCCGTATCATTGGGATCGGGGCGTTACATGTAATATACATGATTCATGAAAATACGATGTATGTGGTACATGAAGTATGTGATAATGAATGCTTCTACTTGATTGTGTATTTACTTTCAGTTATTATTCATTTGATACTGATAGATGCACACATGACCAGTATCAGATGTCTCCAATACCATATACAACAACACATCCAACTACCCTTAGTGTCACACGCACACACGCACACATATATACATATATATCACACATAGCCATTCATTCTCAATCATTTGTAAAGTTGCACATATATATACATCGTAGCACCATATTCGCACTCCGCCCGTGCAATACGGGTCCCTTCCTCCTGATATATGATAGGTACCCCATCTTCCCCCTCCTCCGGTGCCATACCGGTCCCTTCCTCCAGATATATTTATATAGCACCGTCTTCGCACTCCGCCCGTGCAATACGGGACCCTTCCTCCATTACATAGTGTGTGTGTGTGTGTGTGTGTGTGTGTGTGTGTGTGTATACATACATATATATATATATATATATATATATACATATACATATATATATACACACACACACACAAATATAGATATATACACACACAATATCAGCACATCCAATTTTATAAGATTCATATATTATGCACATCATTTCATATATGGGATGATACTCTCAATTAGTGTTTACCTGTTACCTTGTATTCTTATACGAATATTCACACAAATGTCTTAACCAAAACATGTCACCCATATATATTATGTACATAAATCAAATAACATACACCCATCATATTTATGTCAATCATAATTACTTCTATTCAGTAATGTGCATGTCAATGCCCTTGTACACCATGTTCTAAGATGCTATATTAAATAAGTTATTATTCATCAATATTTATATTTGCAATTATTGTATAATGTAATCTAATTTATTAAAAACCCCACTCGTCTCTGTCTGACTTCGGTTATCAACCTTGCGGATACGTAGCTCTCGATTCCACGATCGCAATGGTTCAAAAATCGCTCGAATCTGACTCCGGATGGTCAAGTTATCACCAAAAAACCAAACCAATAACTTAAGGTTAGATATCAAATATTCAGAATTATCTGGGGACCCATTATAAATTTTCTGGGGTCTAAAATTAAATAACTGAAACTTTCAAGGGGTCAAATAGAATTTACCTTTCTTTAAGTGATTGGGTCGGGTTCGGGTCTTAATGGGTCGGATTTGAAACAACCCGAAAACCCTCTCTTTCTTTTCTCTTCTTTTCTTTTCTTTCTTTTTTTTTTTTTTTGTGTTCTTCCCAGAACAGCAGCAACAGCAAGCTGCTGCTGCTCTTCCACCTGCGGCCGCGGCCATGGCCGTCGCGCCGGCGGCCGTCCTGGCGCCGCCGGGGCCTCCGGCCGCCCTGGCGCCGCCTCCCCTTGCCGCCAGCCAACACAAAGAGAAAAGGAAGGAGAGAGAGATGGGTATGTGTGGGTGGTGAGGAGAATGAAGATGATGATGATGTTCTTGGAGTGGTGGTTGCCGCAGCCGGGCGCGGCCGCGTTCCCTGGCGCCGCCGACGGGGCCTTGGCCTCCAGCCATCCCCATGAAGAGAGGGGTAAAGAGATGTAGTGAGGGAGATGAAGAGAGAGAGAGAGGGGATGAAAAAAAATGGGATTTTAATTCACTTCTCTTCTTAAATATTTTCCCCCTAAACTCTCTCATCAAGCCACATCTCATCATCAATTTCTATGCTTAATCACAACCATTCATCCCCTCCCCACATGCATACCTACCACATTCCACTCACCTTATTTAATAAAGTAATAATTTTGGTGCTATACATGTATGTATATACACTATACCCACTTAAAATATTACACCAAATACATGTATAATCTATACACACATATATTTCCATGTAAACACTCTCCCATGTACATATATTATTTTAAAAACATTCAATATATATAACTTGTATTCACCAATTTAGAATACCACAATACTTATTTTCCACTTCGTGTAACATCCAATAAATTATTATCACCAAAATTATCAGTTCTAAATATTGATTTCATTTACGGGCCTCGTCTGATTTAATTTGAGTTTAGAATATTAATTCATGGTTTAACAACCAGGTGTCACAAGTATTATTCATGTTCATAGTCTTATATAATTGTAGCTATATATTAAATCTCCAATCTATTTCTAGAATTTAGAAATTTGTTCACGAAATTTTCTTATTAATCATGTAACTTAATATTTTACCGGTCTCAGATATAATAATCTAGATTAATTAGAACCAAGTATTATCTCATAATTGAATGTTAAAACATAAATTAATAATAAAAATTAGGGTTGTTACATTCTACCCCTCTTATGAAAGTTTCGTCCTCGAAACTTATTGCAATTGGAATAGGATAGGGTCAAATATTTGTAATTCATCTTCCGGTTCCATGTGGCTTTTACAATTTTACACTTGACTTAAAATCTGTATAGATTTCTAACTATGGAATATATCCCTTTCGGATTTCAGCTCAACTTTTGTTTTTATGAACATTGGCAGCTCAAAACTTTCAGGTTATGTAAGGAATATAAAAAAAAAATCTATGATGCATTGGAAAAAGGATTCAATCCTTCTCACGCGGATGTTGCTGACTGTCCCAATGCTTAATATAATAATTTTACTTCATAACCAATGGTAGTTCGTTTAAAACAATTTCCCATTTTATTCGAGGTCAAATCCTTTCTTAACATCAATCTTGACTTCAGAGCTTTGTAATTCTGAATGTTTTTCCGGTGGTGAAGTCAGTCGGTATTAACAGATCTAATCTAAAGTCGGATATTCGACTGGTCCAAAATATTGTGAATTCAAACTACTTTTCTTTCCGATTCGTGTCATACCTATATCGGATATGCCTTAAATAGCAATTGAAATTTCTAGAGAACTATAATATTAAATCCTATGTCATGTGAAGTGAGTGAGTTAGGATCTTTATATTTCATCTCTCTGCTCTTTTATAACATCTTCGACTTGCAGACTCTTCGACTTTTTATCAGAGGAATGATTTATATTTTAATTGCTTTACTTTGTGGACTAGAACTTGCATCAGTTCTTTCACATAAAATATATCTGTATTGATCCATCAAAATAGATAACACAACCCAGAATCTCAGTGGCTTTAAATTAGTAGACTTATTATCATTTAATACTTTATCGACTAGACGAAGTTAATTCAATTAAAGAATGCTAAAATCATGCCCTTCTATCCACTTATTCATGTATGTGATGATTACACTATTATCTGATCATTCTCTTTTTCTGAATTAGTTTCCCACCACAAATTTACCAATTATAGGCAATTTAACAATCCTTGTATAAAGTTCACACTTATTCATTAAACTGGACATGTGGCAATCAATTTTAACTCGTAGGATGTGCTCCTTCGGATTTGTAATGATTTACAAAGGATGTATCATTGCTTTACAGTCTTATTCAAGAATTATCACATAATTTATGAGGAATCGAAACGAACTTACAATCCTTCCTTTACAGATGGCACCGAGTGTTTTTAATATTTCGGTAACTGTAACACTTTACCCTATGCTTGATGTTTTCTAGAAATAAAAAGAATCTGCTCTAATCATGCTAAATTTCAGCTCTGACATAAATATATATTACCAAAGTTTATATTCTGTGTATATTTCTGGTGGTAAAGTTAATCGATATTCAATAGATCCAATTTGATTTGCTGTATCGAATAGTTAAATACATCAAAGATCCAAATTTGCTTTTCATTGTGACTTGAGTTTCCCCAAGAATATTATGAGAATTGCCAGAGTCATTGGTTCACACAATTCTTATCTGCCCTGAGCAACTTTCATTCTTCTCAATTATTCGAATTTCTTCAAAAATTTTCTGAACTATTATGATTATTATTTTTGAGACCCTAACTATATAAGGATTACCTCATGCTTTCCATTATAATCTATTGCATTTAACATCTTCTCTACTTTACGAAGCCATCCCTCTTTTGCTTGTAAAAGATGAGAAGTTTGGCCCTGAATTACCTCTTAACTTTATATTTAACTTCATTACTAAATCAACAGAATAGGTTTCACACCCTATGTTCGATGAATAAGTTATAATCACTGATATCATTATCCACTCTCTGATTTTTTTTTTTTACATAAACATTATGGTTTCCACATTAGAGATCATACTGTATCAATTTTCAATTTCACAAGTTTCGAGAGAATTACAGTGTGTAAATAATAACTACCCATGTCGCAGGTACATCCATGCATAAAATTCACAATAAGTTACAATTATTATTCTCATGAATGTTGTTACTTGATCAGGTTTCGTCTAGTGAACCCAAACGCTATTTCATGTTATTTGTCTTGATGTAACTTAGTGTAATATCAATGATAGTTGCAACTTGCGGTGAGCACCCGACTTGAATCTGTATACAATAATTGGTTGGGACAGAAGATAAGGATTTCTTATTTATCAATATGATTCACACAACTGAAAGGTCTCTTACTTAAGTGTAAACTTTTAATCTTTGATAAGGATCTGTATAATACCACCCACGTAGGATTGTCTCACAACATAGCTTACTTCTCAAATTTCACATACCAATGATCATGCCACTATACATACAAAACAGATGACATTCATATCATCAGTCTCTCAGCATACTAGTGGACTCACAATTATATATATATAAGTATGCATCAACCGTCTTATCAAACACTATGGGTACCTATGATTCTGTCTCTAGATTCTCCAAAAAAAAATATCATCCTCTCTTCATTTCATATTCGCACAATATAATTTATCCCTATATAAGGATGCTCTTCAAAGAGTATCAAAATCCATAATCCTTTCAATCTGACGTATCCCTTACATTCTTTTATCTGAGACTTTGGTTATTCCACAACCAAATTGTTAATAAGATTCTCCCGCTCTGATATATCTTGATTTGCCTGATATTTCAATTACTTTCTTATTCCAGTGTCCCATACCACTGGCAGCTCATACTGAGGGCCCGCACCACCAATAGAACACATCCGAATCAAGGCATGCGGGTATGCCCTCATTCGAACGTAAGTAAATAATCAATATCACGCACTTCAAGATCAATCATACACGTCAGAACCAACTACCCCCCTTAGAATTACTCATATACAGTAGCACAATCATTCAAACAATACACACATACATACATATCAATCCTATAGATCAATCCTGATATAGAAATAACAATTCTAGGTCACATTCCTACGCCTATACTTTTCTAGGCCCTATACCTTAGCTCTACTCCTCATTCCTAAACCTTTACTCTGATACCAACTGTAACGGTCCCATATTTCTTATTTATCAATATACATAAACATCTATATCGATCAACAGATTATCATAATCATCTCCAAATCCTTGAAAATTTCGGCAGCACTTCTTTTAAATACGAAGTCCACTTTGATACATTGATACATATAATTCTAAAATTCTCATCAATCATATATCTATATACAATATCCCACGCAATTTATGTCACAATTTCGGCTCGACATCGCCTACTTAAAAAAAAAAACTCTCACATTTATCATGTGGATACAACACAAGATAACAAATCAAACACTTACTCGAGAATATTCTCCTTGGTATCACCGTCTAACACAAGCCAACTCAAGATAATATTCATATAGAACTTATACACAGGTCTACATATATACATCATCGAACTAAATCACACATATACAACTATTTAGTCTAACTATAACATCAACTCTATGTTCATACATATAAACGAAATACCTAATTGTACGTCATTATAAAAGCTTGGTAGGCCCACACAATGAATGCTTTGAACCCTTCCAGTGCTCTACTCTTGCCTTTAGCTACTATTTATCCCTGGCTTGCCCTGAAAAACATGAAGCTATGGGGGGTGAGCTCGACGGCTCAGTGAGTGGAGTTAATCTCATTCTTAATTGTAGCATGGTGTAACGCCCCGATCCCGCAGGTACGGGGACGTTATGGCGACGTACATACGCGAGGTGAAAACACACTCACGAGTACGTTAAGCCTCAGTACAGGACAGGGCCTTCATATACACAAGAGTTCCAGCAGGAAATAAGTACAAGAATACCAGCAGAAGAGGTTAGCGATCATAACAGATATGAAAAAGAGGGACAAATAAGATAATAGAAATAAATCACTAAGATACCTATGAATAGTCCTGATGAGGAATCTCCCATGTGACTCCAAGGCACTCTCTGAAGCTACGGTAACTCGGATCTCCAACCTGGGCATGCAAACCCAGGGTCGTCAGAAAGCGACCTAGTGAGTGGTAAAATGAAGGAGGCAGTAATATATGCAGTAATATATACAACACTAATACAAGCATGATATATAATACATGCTGTTGTGATAGTGATACTATATCCTAAGCATATAATAAGCATGTAAGTAGCAGCAGAAGTATTTAAACATGAAAGATATAAGCATGTTATCTTTTAATACCATCACTACCTAACCGGTTATCATCTGGTTATGTCTTTAGGCGTGTCCGGTTTATCTCATAAATACTGTCGTCTAGTGGTGACGTGATAGCAGTGACCATATAGGTGGGCATATGCAATATGAACATGCAGGTGGGCATATGAAAACAGAATAGATGCAATGCAGAACATGCGTAGTATGCCATCACAGAAAGAGTAACAGATACCAAGCAAAGTAACAGATATACATGTAACATGATAGGATGCCACCACAGTATGTATAGCATGAAACAGGTAAGGTAACAACATATACAGGTAACATGATAACGGCGAAATGGTCGGGTACAGGAACATGTACAACTAAACAATAGAATACATGTATCAGGCAAGTCATGTTATTTATACAATAGTAGCAATCAGTACCACCTGGTATTTTAATCAATCTCTTCCAGTGTCCCATACCACTGGCAGTTCATACTGGAGCCCGCACTCCAGTCGAACCCATCCGGACATGGCCTACGGGTACCATTATCCAAACGAGAGAGTGACCAAATAACAAGTGTTCCCGACGTCACTATTGTGTATACTGTTTTATTACGTTACTTGGAAACCCATGGTCGAGGAGTTCTTATCGGGTAGGCGTATCCCGTGCATACCCGGGATCACGGCCTTAAACAAACCCCTGGCTGCTGAGACCAGGGCCCTCCGCTAAGAGGGGAGCATGAATCAAGTAATAAGAGCTCATGGAGCAATTGGTAGGCAGCACTACCGTCCCCTGCAGTGGGAAAACAATATGGATCCAGTACATCACCCGATAAGATCTAATCAACCGTCGAGTCTCCCCCATACCCCAGTTAGTTTTATGATCTGTTATATCAAGTATACAATGTAACAAGAACAACTACTGTACATGATACGGGTAACATGATTACAGGACCTGAGCTCTGTTGATAGCGTAGAACAATGTAACGGGAAACGGGAACAATATAACATGAACAATATAACGGGAAACGGGAACAATAGATGTGGAAGTCCACATATAGCATATCAACATCTCTCAAGTCCAGTAACGGGAATATCCATATCAGCAACAGGAAACAAGATCCAGTAACGGGCATAACAATATCAGTCACGGGAAACAAACATATAACAGGAATATAACATGGAACAATAATACATGTAATATGCCTTGGGATCCATATGACAAGACTAGTGAAAACATGCATGCGTGATCGTGATATGTAAACATGCCGTGTATGATGATAATCATATTATGCAATGCGGTTGTCCGTGCCTGGTATATCCGTGTATAAGTGGAACATATATGTGTCGCAATACTCTGTATAATATCTCTGTGATAGTACATGTCATACCAGTTGTCAGTGTATAATGTACTACCGTGTCCAGTGAATTACAGTGTCCGTGTTATGCTGATACCAGTGCATGAACTAACGGTGTCTAGCATTCATGTCTAGTGACAGTGTAGTGTCATCGAGTTCTGTGAATCAATTTCTATCTAGTGACAGTGTAGTGTCATCGGGTACCGTGGGTCAGTATACATGTGACGATCATTATCTAACTGGGACAATACATGAAATAATATTGTCCAAGACTATGGTGAAATAGTGGCCCGGCTGTCAGTGGAACATGAACATGACATAATAGGCATCCAGACAATCAACGTCTTTTAGTTATCAGGCATATTCTCAGTACAGTATTTGTAACGCCCCGATCCCGGCGATACGGGGACGTCACTGCAACGTATATACGTAGGTCAGAACTACCCTCCCGTATATACGCTAAGCATCAGTACAGACAAGAATCAGAGTACGGAAGCAAATGGTGCATTATACATTCCAACACATATATACAATTACAGAATTATCACCAGAGTGATAACAATATTACATGAATATCATATCACTAATATGCGCAAATGCGAGAGTACAAGGAATATACATAATATGAACGGTATAAAAGGGAGCTCGCATACAAGTATACAAGGATGTACAAGTATGAAAAGTATAAAAGAGCACTCACGAGTTTGCTAAGGAAAAACTCGAGAGGCACAAAGGGGGTCTGGAAGGATGTGGCTCTGGACTGTCGTCTGGAGATCCACGCTACCGCTGCGCTACTCTGAGCAGCCACAGGGAGAAGCCACGCTCCAAGCTCCATGACCTGGACATGAGAATCCAGGGGAGTCAGTGAAACTCCCCAGGCGAGTATGATACAAAGCCAGGTGGCGAGCCAGGAGGAACACAAGTGTCAAGTACAGAAGACAGGAGGGTTAGAACACAATTGAAATACATATATGGACAGTCATAATACAATCATCAGAAAACCGGAAATCCAAGGTAAAACTGATTTCATGCAAGGTGATTGTATACGCTTAGGTTACGGTCCCATGAGACTAATACATCGAAGGAATAATCCAAACAAGGAAACCCTCATCTATATACCTTTATCTCATGCCACAGAATATCCAAGCGTATAGAATCAGAGTTGCAAATCATATGAAAGTCAAACAGGAATACAAAACGGGAATCATGACATGAAAATACAGGAGTCCATAATAAGAGTCCAAAACAGGCATCAAGACATGAACTTATTATTATTATTATTATTATTACTTGTCTTACTCATATATCTCGGTATGTGACCTGGTGTACGGCCAACCCACATACATCCATATATAAGCTAGCCAAGGTTGTTAACGGAAGCCGATGGAGAACTGATAGCCTTTCTTATAGTAGTTCCATACCCTGGAACCGGTAGGTATAATCAGTAATATCATAACACTTTCGCCATTGTATATATATATATGTATATATATATATACTTTAATTCCGTCACTATAAGCAAGGTATCATTCCGGCATCCATCACTTCCTCCCATACCCATACAAGTTGTCCTTTTTATAGCTTATAAACATAATTATCAGAGTTCGGGAATGAGTCATATCATAACAGTAATACATAACAGTGGTCAGTACATAACGGTAATCAGGTACTACATTCCCTTTATCATGATAATTATGAGAATCGGTGTATCATGCTTGGTGTCAAGAGATAGCATGATAAGCGGTGATGTATATCAAGTAACATGCATACCAAGAGATTGATAACAGTCAGGTAAGCCAGGTCATGACAAGAGGGTCTGGTCAAATAATAGCATGTCAGGTGGTCAGGTGGTAATATACCAGATGTCAGGTGATATACATGTGTTAAATGGAAACATGCAACTGATATGTCTGAGGCAATAACATGGCAATGATAACATAACAGAAATCTAGAAGTCAACGACCACGAAGGGTCGGCCACGCATGGTATAAAAGCATCAAAAGATATATATAGACATGGAATCAAATACATGAAAATAGGAAATGAAATACTTATCGTTCCGACGAAACTGGAAACTCAAATAGAGATAAGAGAAGAGCGAGACTACTCGCATACAAGAAAGTAGCGAGTGAGAATACTCGCCTAAACCTCAAAGCGCCGAAAGATCCGAAATCCACGAAATCCGGGGCACGCCATAAACTATGATATATATATGTAGAGTGAAGAGGAGAGAGAAAGAGAGAAGTGAAGATGATGTTAGTCAAGATACAAGTCAAGAAGTATAATATACAACATATAAACCAAGTATAAGATCCAAGTTTAAGAAGGTAAATAACTGTAACAAACAGACAGAATTAGTCGACTAGGGTAGGATGAGTAGTCGACTAATAAAGGGGTTAGTCGACTAACAATCTGGTATAGTCGACTAATACTGGGTTCCAGAGAGTTGATATTCTGATTCAGGAAAAGTTAGTCGACTAGGGTCATAGGGGTAGTCGACTAACAGACATGACAAGTCGACTGATAGTATGGTCAAGTCGACTAGAACTGAGATACAGAAAGTTAAGGTTTCTGGTTCAGGAAGGGATTAGTCGACTAGGGTCAAGGGTGTAGTCGACTAAGGGCCTCTAGTCGACTAGGATCTAAGGTAAGTCGACTAATACTGTGTTTCCAGAAAAGGTTAAGTTTCAGCTAAGGGTTTCTAGTCGACTAATCTATAGGTCTAGTCGACTAATCGTCTGGAAACAGTAAACAGAACAGATTTTCTAGGGTTTGTGTTTGATGGCTAAATAACAAGAATTGAAGACACAAATCAACAAGAATAAGCAAACATAAGTAGACTAAGAGTTGTACAAATCTTGGTGAGGGAAATTACTTACCAAAAGAAGTGATGGTGGTTGATGATGAAAAGAGAGTGGAGATGTTGGTGGAGTTGATGAAGTTGTTGGAGTTGATGACCTTGTGGTTGCTCCCATGGTGATGAAGGAGGAGGAAGGTGACCTTGGTGATCTCTTGGGAGTTGGTGGTTGTTGTTGTGGTGATGGAGATGAAGAGGAGTTGAAGGAGGTTAGGGTTTTGGTGAAGAGAAGAGAAGGGAAGAGAAGAAAGAGAAAGTTGAAGTGAGAATGAATAAAGAAAGGAGAGGAAAAGTATTTATATGTTTTGGATTTTATGAAGGAGATGCAAATCACATGGAAGTGAGGGGGTTTTGTGCAAATGAGGGAGTGAGGTGATCTCTTGGCCAATCATGGCTTGCCAAGAGAGGGGTGAGGTGTCCCTAGGGTGGCCACTTGGCCGGCCATGGAAGAGAGAGAGAGTGAGTGGGATTAGATGGGGAAGTGAGTGGGAAATGAGGTGGAAATTGTGGAGAATTGCAATTATTGGAAAATTGGGAAATGGGAATGCTTTGGCTTGTGGGGGGGAGGAAAGAAATAAAGGAAAAGGAAAAGAATTTAATAAGAAAAGATATTTTCTCTTGGAAGAGAAGAGGAAAATAATGGAAGTGGCGGATTCCCGGGATTCAGTTGCAGATACGGGAATCTTTCGGGAAATTACCGGAATCGTCCGAAATTCAAGTATCTCGGAACGACCCGAAATAATTATCAAAAATCAAGAATATAATACTAAGTATCATAGTGAAATCCGTTTTAAGAAATACTTTATAGTTTTAAAGATAAAAATCCTGGAATCAGTTACTTACCGACTCCGATGGAATTTCCATAAAATCATAAAATCCTCAGAAAAAGCATGTAGGTAAGAATATGATTCTAAGAAATAATGTCTAAAGGATCATTTAGAAATTCCAAACCGTTTAAGAATTAAAAATCCAGGAATCGGTCAGCGGCACTGGCCGACACCGGTTTTGAAGACTTTCATTTTAATTCCAGAAAAATCTAGAAAATCATAGAAAATCTAATATATTGGAAAATGATATTTAAAACTAAAATCGGTCAATTCTAATTATCAGAATGTCCAAATCGAGTAATACTCTAGGATCGGGCCTTCGGTTCAGACTAGGGCTGACTCCGAATCCACGAATCCAAATCCAAGACAAAACAATCATATAAGGAATTCATAAAGCAAAACAAATACAGGAAACAAATCGAAAAAATACGATCGGAAAATCTGAATACGCAACTAAGTACGTATTCCAGGAACGGGGTATTACAATCCACCCACCTTACAAAAAATTGCGTCCTCGCAATTTCGTTAAGGGGCAAATTGAATACAAAGGGGACAAAGGTGGAATTATACTAATTAAGATATGAAGCACTATAGGTAGGGCTCTCAAGTCAACTGAATAATAATCATACTCTGCATTTCCGGCTGATGATGTCGTGGCTGTGTAATAAATCTTTAGAATAATGCTGAATAATACTGATGATGTCGTGGCTGTGAAATAAATGAATACTGATGATGTCGTGGCTGTGTAATAAAGAAAACCCCGAAAATCCTGAGCATAATAAAGAAGACCGATAATTAAGAATCCCGACTGCTGTCTTCTGAAAGATAGCCAGATCAAGATCGATCTGGAGAATACCAAGCTTCATAGGATTTACCGAAGAGATCACATAATAGCTTCATGCAGAACCAGCCACTACCTCTCTAGTCTAGTCATATCTTAAAATAGTATAAGGCTTCATAAAACCAAAACATAAAACCAAAACAGGGAAAGGATAGGAGAGATCAGGAATCTAAGGAAAAGATAGTCAAGGAGGGATTTGAAATCAAAGGAAAGATAGTCAAGAAATAGATAACTCTGCACTTGCAGTTGGAATGTATAACCAAGACTCATGTATTCCAGTTGCAAATCTCTTTACCATTGATTTGCCTTCTGGACGTACTGAGGAAGTAAGAGCCTAAGCTGACCTAAGCTCTGACGAGCCTAAGTTGACCTAAGCTCTGATACCAACCTGTAACGCCCCGATCCCGGCGATACGGGGACGTCACTGCAACGTATATACGTAGGTCAGAACTACCCTCCCGTATATACGCTAAGCATCAGTACAGACAAGAATCAGAGTACGGAAGCAAATGGTGCATTATACATTCCAACACATATATACAATTACAGAATTATCACCAGAGTGATAACAATATTACATGAATATCATATCACTAATATGCGCAAATGCGAGAGTACAAGGAATATACATAATATGAACGGTATAAAAGGGAGCTCGCATACAAGTATACAAGGATGTACAAGTATGAAAAGTATAAAAGAGCACTCACGAGTTTGCTAAGGAAAAACTCGAGAGGCACAAAGGGGGTCTGGAAGGATGTGGCTCTGGACTGTCGTCTGGAGATCCACGCTACCGCTGCGCTACTCTGAGCAGCCACAGGGAGAAGCCACGCTCCAAGCTCCATGACCTGGACATGAGAATCCAGGGGAGTCAGTGAAACTCCCCAGGCGAGTATGATACAAAGCCAGGTGGCGAGCCAGGAGGAACACAAGTGTCAAGTACAGAAGACAGGAGGGTTAGAACACAATTGAAATACATATATGGACAGTCATAATACAATCATCAGAAAACCGGAAATCCAAGGTAAAACTGATTTCATGCAAGGTGATTGTATACGCTTAGGTTACGGTCCCATGAGACTAATACATCGAAGGAATAATCCAAACAAGGAAACCCTCATCTATATACCTTTATCTCATGCCACAGAATATCCAAGCGTATAGAATCAGAGTTGCAAATCATATGAAAGTCAAACAGGAATACAAAACGGGAATCATGACATGAAAATACAGGAGTCCATAATAAGAGTCCAAAACAGGCATCAAGACATGAACTTATTATTATTATTATTATTATTACTTGTCTTACTCATATATCTCGGTATGTGACCTGGTGTACGGCCAACCCACATACATCCATATATAAGCTAGCCAAGGTTGTTAACGGAAGCCGATGGAGAACTGATAGCCTTTCTTATAGTAGTTCCATACCCCTGGAACCGGTAGGTATAATCAGTAATATCATAACACTTTCGCCATTGTATATATATATATGTATATATATATATATACTTTAATTCCGTCACTATAAGCAAGGTATCATTCCGGCATCCATCACTTCCTCCCATACCCATACAAGTTGTCCTTTTTATAGCTTATAAACATAATTATCAGAGTTCGGGAATGAGTCATATCATAACAGTAATACATAACAGTGGTCAGTACATAACGGTAATCAGGTACTACATTCCCTTTATCATGATAATTATGAGAATCGGTGTATCATGCTTGGTGTCAAGAGATAGCATGATAAGCGGTGATGTATATCAAGTAACATGCATACCAAGAGATTGATAACAGTCAGGTAAGCCAGGTCATGACAAGAGGGTCTGGTCAAATAATAGCATGTCAGGTGGTCAGGTGGTAATATACCAGATGTCAGGTGATATACATGTGTTAAATGGAAACATGCAACTGATATGTCTGAGGCAATAACATGGCAATGATAACATAACAGAAATCTAGAAGTCAACGACCACGAAGGGTCGGCCACGCATGGTATAAAAGCATCAAAAGATATATATAGACATGGAATCAAATACATGAAAATAGGAAATGAAATACTTATCGTTCCGACGAAACTGGAAACTCAAATAGAGATAAGAGAAGAGCGAGACTACTCGCATACAAGAAAGTAGCGAGTGAGAATACTCGCCTAAACCTCAAAGCGCCGAAAGATCCGAAATCCACGAAATCCGGGGCACGCCATAAACTATGATATATATATGTAGAGTGAAGAGGAGAGAGAAAGAGAGAAGTGAAGATGATGTTAGTCAAGATACAAGTCAAGAAGTATAATATACAACATATAAACCAAGTATAAGATCCAAGTTTAAGAAGGTAAATAACTGTAACAAACAGACAGAATTAGTCGACTAGGGTAGGATGAGTAGTCGACTAATAAAGGGGTTAGTCGACTAACAATCTGGTATAGTCGACTAATACTGGGTTCCAGAGAGTTGATATTCTGATTCAGGAAAAGTTAGTCGACTAGGGTCATAGGGGTAGTCGACTAACAGACATGACAAGTCGACTGATAGTATGGTCAAGTCGACTAGAACTGAGATACAGAAAGTTAAGGTTTCTGGTTCAGGAAGGGATTAGTCGACTAGGGTCAAGGGTGTAGTCGACTAAGGGCCTCTAGTCGACTAGGATCTAAGGTAAGTCGACTAATACTGTGTTTCCAGAAAAGGTTAAGTTTCAGCTAAGGGTTTCTAGTCGACTAATCTATAGGTCTAGTCGACTAATCGTCTGGAAACAGTAAACAGAACAGATTTTCTAGGGTTTGTGTTTGATGGCTAAATAACAAGAATTGAAGACACAAATCAACAAGAATAAGCAAACATAAGTAGACTAAGAGTTGTACAAATCTTGGTGAGGGAAATTACTTACCAAAAGAAGTGATGGTGGTTGATGATGAAAAGAGAGTGGAGATGTTGGTGGAGTTGATGAAGTTGTTGGAGTTGATGACCTTGTGGTTGCTCCCATGGTGATGAAGGAGGAGGAAGGTGACCTTGGTGATCTCTTGGGAGTTGGTGGTTGTTGTTGTGGTGATGGAGATGAAGAGGAGTTGAAGGAGGTTAGGGTTTTGGTGAAGAGAAGAGAAGGGAAGAGAAGAAAGAGAAAGTTGAAGTGAGAATGAATAAAGAAAGGAGAGGAAAAGTATTTATATGTTTTGGATTTTATGAAGGAGATGCAAATCACATGGAAGTGAGGGGGTTTTGTGCAAATGAGGGAGTGAGGTGATCTCTTGGCCAATCATGGCTTGCCAAGAGAGGGGTGAGGTGTCCCTAGGGTGGCCACTTGGCCGGCCATGGAAGAGAGAGAGAGTGAGTGGGATTAGATGGGGAAGTGAGTGGGAAATGAGGTGGAAATTGTGGAGAATTGCAATTATTGGAAAATTGGGAAATGGGAATGCTTTGGCTTGTGGGGGGGGAGGAAAGAAATAAAGGAAAAGGAAAAGAATTTAATAAGAAAGATATTTTCTCTTGGAAGAGAAGAGGAAAATAATGGAAGTGGCGGATTCCCGGGATTCAGTTGCAGATACGGGAATCTTTCGGGAAATTACCGGAATCGTCCGAAATTCAAGTATCTCGGAACGACCCGAAATAATTATCAAAAATCAAGAATATAATACTAAGTATCATAGTGAAATCCGTTTTAAGAAATACTTTATAGTTTTAAAGATAAAAATCCTGGAATCAGTTACTTACCGACTCCGATGGAATTTCCATAAAATCATAAAATCCTCAGAAAAAGCATGTAGGTAAGAATATGATTCTAAGAAATAATGTCTAAAGGATCATTTAGAAATTCCAAACCGTTTAAGAATTAAAAATCCAGGAATCGGTCAGCGGCACTGGCCGACACCGGTTTTGAAGACTTTCATTTTAATTCCAGAAAAATCTAGAAAATCATAGAAAATCTAATATATTGGAAAATGATATTTAAAACTAAAATCGGTCAATTCTAATTATCAGAATATCCAAATCGAGTAATACTCTAGGATCGGGCCTTCGGTTCAGACTAGGGCTGACTCCGAATCCACGAATCCAAATCCAAGACAAAACAATCATATAAGGAATTCATAAAGCAAAACAAATACAGGAAACAAATCGAAAAAATACGATCGGAAAATCTGAATACGCAACTAAGTACGTATTCC
Organism: Agave tequilana; assembly: GCA_038442645.1. Lineage (NCBI taxonomy): Eukaryota > Viridiplantae > Streptophyta > Magnoliopsida > Asparagales > Asparagaceae > Agave > Agave tequilana. Next base: position 43,043 of record JAVJIF010031095.1, read on the forward strand.
AGGAACGGGGTATTACAGTATTTATGACCGTGTTTTAATATTGTTTACAATTTACCGGTAATCATGTATATGTAAAGAACACAACCAGGCTCAATCAATATGATCAAAAGATAATTTATAAAATAAAAACACTCACAAACTGGCCACGGGGAGGTAGCTCTCTTTCCCACGATCGCAACGGATCCAGAATCGCCCGAATCGGAGTCCGGATGCTCCCGATATCGCCCGAACGCTTTATTGGGTTTCAGATGCGGGTTTGGCTCTTAACGGGTCGGGTCCAGATCCACAACCCAAACCCATAACTTAATTAAATGGGTAACGGGCTAACGGGTTAACGGGTTTATAGGAGTTATGAGTTACAACCCAACCCAATAAGGGGGGTTAATGGGTTTGGGTTTTACCCAAACCCATTAAAGAAGCAATTAGCAGTAGCAGCAGCAACAAGCTGCTGCTGCGCTCGGGTGCGGGCCGGCCGGCGGCGGCCCGGCCGGCGGCGGCGGTCCCAGCTCCGGCCGGAGAGAGAGAGAGGGAGAGAGAAAGAGATATAGAAAGAGAGAGAGTGAGTGAGGGAAGAAAAGAATTGACAGGAAAAGAAAAGAAAAGAAGGGAAGAAGAAGAAGAAGAAGAAGAAGAAGAAGAAGAGGAAGAAGGAGAGGAGGGTTGCGCCATGGCAGGCGGCGCCTTGGCCGGTGGCGCGGTGGCGCACGGCCAACTCTGGCCGCGGCGCTGGCAAGGGGTCAGCCCCCCCTTTTGGGGCTGCACAGCAAGGGGAAGAGAGGGAGATTAGTGATTTTAATTAGAGAGAGAGAGTGAGGAGAGAGAGAGAATGTGTGAAATTAAAGAGGGAAAGAGAGAGAGAGGGAGATTTTAAGGGAGAGAGAAAAAGGGCGGTTGGGTTAGGCGGTGGGGGATTCTTCCAGAGAAAGGAAGAAGAGGAAGGGAAAAGAAGAGAGAAGAAAAAGATTTAAAATTAATATTTTAATATTATAATATTGGCCCAATATTCGACTAGCTCCGAACGGTGCCCAAAAATTACAAAAAATAGAGAATATTATCCTGAGACGTAATATGAAAACAGTTTAGAGAAACTCCATCCAGTTTGCAAAATAAAAATCCCGGAAGCTGTCCCGATACCGGGCGACACCGGTTTGGCCGGATTTTCAATAAATTCAGAAAAATCCCCAAAAATACTCTAAGGTAGATAATACGATTTTAAGGCACATGGTGAAAGCCGATTCGCAAAATACAACTCCATTTGGGAAATAAAAATCGTAAGGCCGGTTATCGGTATCGGTCGACACCGACAACAGAGATTTTCCGAAATACTCCAGAAAAATTTCCAGAAAATCCTGAAAAATCTCAAATATTAGAAAATGAGTTTTAAACTAAAATCAGCTCAATCGGACTACTATGGAGGTCAAATCAATTTTGTACGTCGTATCGCGTACTGATACGGTGATACGTACACCGGGGATCAGGGGGTTACACATGGCGTTAATGATGTGTAATATACATGATTCATGAAAATACGATGTATGTGGTACATGAAGTATGTGATAATGAATGCTTCTACTTGATTGTGTATTTACTTTCAGTTATTGTTCAATTGATACTGATGATGCACACATGACCAGTATCAGATGTCTCCAATACCATATACAACAACACATCCAACATACCCTTAGTGTCACATGCACATACGCACACATATATACATATATATCACACATAACCATTCATTCTCAATCATTTGTAAAGTTGCACATATATATACATCGTAGCACCGTATTCGCACTCCGCCCGTGCAATACGGGTCCCTTCCTCCTGATATATGATAGGTACCCCGTCTTCCCCCTCCTCCGGTGCCGTACTGGTCACTTCCTCCAGATATATTTATATAGCACCGTCTTCGCACTCCGCCCGTGCAATACAGGTCCCTTCCTCCATTACATAATATATATATATATACACACACACACATATACATATATATATATACACACAATATCAGCGCATCCAATTTCATAAGATTCATGTATTATGCACATCATTTCATATATGGGATGATACTCTCATTTAGTGTTTACCTGTTACCTTGTATTCTTATACGAATATTCACACAAATGTCTTAACCAAAACATGTCACCCATATATATTATGTACATAAATCAAATAACATACACCCATCATATTCATGTCAATCATAATTACTTCTATTCAGTAATGTGCATGTCAATGCCCTTGTACACCATGTTCCAAGATGCTATATTAAATAAGTTATTATTCATCAATATTTATATTTGCAATTATTGTATAATGCAATTCAATTTATTAAAAACCCCACTCACCTCTGTCTGACTTCGGTTATCAATCCTGCGGATACGTAGCTCTCGATTCCACGATCGCAATGGTTCAAAAATCGCTCGATTCGACTCCGGATGGTCAAGTTATCACCCAAAAACCAAACCAATAACTTAAGGTTAGATATCAAATATTCAGAATTATCTGGGGACCCATTATAAATTTTCTGGGGTCTAAAATTAAATAACTGAAACTTTTAAGGGGTCAAATGGAATTTACCTTTCTTTAAGTGATTGGGTCGGGTTCGGGTCTTAATGGGTCGGATTTGAAACCAACCCGAAAACCCTCTCTTTCTTTTCTCTTCTTTTCTTTTCTTTTCTTTTTTTTTTGTGTTCTTCCCAGAACAGCAGCAACAGCAGCTTGCTGCTGCTGCTCTTCCACCCGCGGCCGCGACCATGGCCGCCAAACCGGCGGCCGTCCTGGTGCAGCCAGCGCCTCCGGCCGCCCTGGCGCCGCCTCCCCTTGCCGCCAGCCAACACAAAGAGGAAAGGAGGGAGAGAGAGATGGGTATGTGTGGGTGGTGAGGAGAATGAAGATGATGTTCTTGGAGTGGTGGTTGCCGTAGCCGGGCGCGGCCGCGTTCCTTGGCGCCGCCGACGGGGCCTTGACCTCCAGCCATCCCCATGAAGAGAGGGGGAAAGAGATGTAGTGAGGGAGATGAAGAGAGAGAAAGAGAGGGGATGAAAAAGAAATGGATTTTAATTCACTTCTCTTCTTAAATATTTTTCCCCTAAACTCTCTCATCAAGCCACATCTCATCATCAATTTCTATGCTTAATCACAACCATTCATCACCTCCCCACATGCATACCTACCACATTCCACTCACCTTATTTAATTAAGTAATAATTTTGGTGCTATACATGTATGTATATACACTATACCCACTTAAAATATTACACCAAATACATGTATAATCTATACACACATATATTTCCATGTAAACACTCTCCCATGTACATATATTATTTTAAAAACATTCAATATATATATAACTTGTATTCACTAATTTTGAATACCACAATACTTATTTTCCACTTCGTGTAACATCCAATAAATTATTATCACCAAAATTATCAGCTCTAAATATTGATTTCATTTACGGGCCTCGTCTGATTTAATTTGAGTTTAGAATATTAATTCATGGTTTAACAACCTGGTGTCACAAGTATTATTCATGTTCACAGTCTTATATAATTGCAGCTATATATTAAATCTCCAATCTATTTCTAGAATTTAGAGATTTGTTCACGAAATTTTCTCATTAATCATGTAACTTAATATTTTACCAGTCTCAGATATAATAATCCAGATCAATTAGAACTAAGTATTATCTCATAATTGAATGTTAAAACATAAATTAATAATAAAAATTAGGGTTGTTACAGGGCGGAAGTAAGGAAATGAGGAATTATAATTATTCACTTTCCTATCTATCCAAACATAAAAAAAGAAAAATAAGAAAACCTCTTTTCCTTTTTTCTTTTCTCTTTTACACAACTATTTCCTCGCTTCTAGAGTGCTACAGTTAATTATGTGGGCATGTAAATCTCATTTGTAATAAGTTATAGCACAAAACAGTTATTTTTTTGATCATGTAAATCTCACTTGCATTCTAATTACAATACATTTTTTTAATTAATTTTTATTTTAATATTTTTTGGTCAATTTTGCGATCAACTTTTTCACTTCCACTTCCACATTACCAACCAAACATCGGAAAAAACATAACATTTTTCAAACCACACTTCTCAATAACATTCAAACACCGAAAAACTTACTTAACAATTCTCAAGTTCCAAAAGGAACTGTTATCACTTTCTCACTTTCACCCTTAACCAAACAGGTCCGAAGTGAAGGGAAAAAAAATTAATAGATGAACACAATCTAACTCTTCTTTACGCCAATGGAGGTCGCGTGGAACCCATAGTAGTAGCTACAAATAGGTGTAATTTGTTTCTTGCCTTTTCAGATTTAAATCGCTTTTTCTTACCTCATCAATTGCATTATCCAGATGGTTCTTCTCTCTTTGTTTAGTGCTTGCTGCATGCAATTTGGATAATTCCATGAACACCACTAGTCCTAATTTTAATTTTATTTCCTAACAATCTATTTATGTGAACTAAATTTGAGGCACATGTATGGGTGACAAAACAGAATTGATGTAAAATAAAATTTATTAAGAGTTTTTTTTTTACCTATCTTTATAAGTTCTTATGTTTTAGTTCTATAAAACTCAAATAACGAATAGGAAAGAAATAAACATTTCATATTATTTTTTTGAGAAAATTACCGAATGATCTTTCTTTTATTTCAATTTTTTTTGAATGGTTAAGACCACCAGAGACAACAATGAAATGACCTGATAACGGGGCAAACGGCTAGAGTTTTTATTTCAATTTCTATTTTGAAATAGGAATCTCTCTAATGAAATCTTTATTTTTTTTTTATTATTTCAAACTTTTCCTAGAGATAGGGATGCCTGTCTAGAGTTTTGGTTATTCTATTTTTTTTTGCATCAATTTTTTTCACATAAGAAAGAGAGTGAAATGGCACGGAAAAAAATTTGGGTAACTAATCAGGAAAAGAGTGGTAAATATCTTTATTTATTTATGCATCCAATAATTGTATTTTTTTTAAAGATGGAGGTATGAACCTGAATTAATGTCGAATTAGAATTTCAATCAAAAATACTGTGGTTATAGTAATAAAAATATTAAATATATACAATCGCATATCACCTGTAAAACATAAAAAATTCATAAAATTCATCTAATACTTGATGGTCTGTTTCATATCCTCCCTTTGAAACCTCTGTAAGAAATTTCCAATTCAACAAATTTCGCAAACCCACACAAATGACCCATGAACACCCTTAAAATTTAGAGATTTGTTTAATGCGTGAATGTAGAAATTGTCAGTGTAGCACAACGGTAAGCTTCTTGTACTCTGTGTGTATTCTTGTCTTGAGACGATCTTCAAATGGACTTCCTATCCGCAAACCCGACCCGACCCGACCCGACTCTACCCGACCCGTTTGCAGCCCTGACCCCACCATCGCATCCAATTTACTAAAACCCTGACACTGTCCGCTGCTCTTTCCCATCGCGCATCGAGAGCGAAGATGGCGACGAGGAGCAGAAGCATCAGGTCTCTGCACTACCACGACTCACTATTTCGCACTCTCTCTTCAAACCCAACACCTTCGGCTCTCTTCACCCGCAGCTTCCACTCCGGTCCAAAACCCTACCCCTCAATGTCTTCCCTCAGTTCTCTCTCACTCCATTTTCTCAAACCCCACCTCCCCCGCGTCCACAGATGATATTTTCGGCGGCAGCAAAGTCGACGCCGGCCCTTTGAATCAGCAGACGATTTCGAGAAGCGCCTCTTCGGGTCCAATTCCAGGAGCGGCGGCGGACCCATCACCGACTCCTTCTATCGGAAGCTCGATCGGATCGATGAGGCCCACGGGGTTTGGGCCTAGATCGAGGATGAATGACGGCGGCCACGGCATGGTCGAGGGTTTCGATACGCTGTCTGATGGGATGGATGCCAAGTTGAAGAGAGCTGCCACCACATTTCAAGTCAGCGATGAGATCTTGAACGATGACTATGCATTCAGGCCCGACGTCATTTTTCTACGGGGAACCACCTACACTACTAGGGTATGCTTACTCTATTTTCATTTTTTTTTTTGCGGAATTTTACGCAATATCTGGAGGAATTGCTTTAAGTGGGACTTAGATTAAATGCATTGTTGATGCAACTGTCACAAAAATACTTCATCTTTTTGATATCCTTGTGACGCCGAGCAAAGTAAACAATTCTAGATGCTTTTAGAAGAACATGGGGCAATTTTTAAAAAAAATCATATTTTTTAAAAATAATTTCAAAAATCGACTTAGGTCAAAAAAAATTTCAAAAACCGACCACTCATACGCCACGTCTGCGATGACCACCAGCCTGACGATGGTGGGGGACGGTTTTTGGGTCACTTGGGGTTGCCAAGCTTGAGCCCTGGTGGACATTTTTTGGTTCACTCGGGATTGCCAACCCCGGGCGAACCTTTATTTTTTTGACCTGTCTTTGGTCAACCGGAGTTGCCAACCCGGTCGACTATATATATATATATATATATATATATATATATATATATATATATATATATATATATATATATTGAGTCTTGGGCTTCACCGGGGTTAGCAAGCCTGGCCAAGCCATGCAACAAGTGAACATTGTTCATTCACTTGCCATGCATGGCTTGGCCGGGGTTGCCAACCCCTGCCAAGCCCAAAAAAATTAAAATAAAAATAATAATGAACGTTGTTCATTCACTTGCCATGCATGGCAAGTGAACGCGTGCATGGCATGGCCGAGGTTGCCAACCCCGACCAAGCTCAAAATCAAAAATAACAATATAATGAACGTTGTTCATTCACTTGCCATGCATGCATGCATGAAAGGTCGGCCGGGGTTGGCAACTTTTACTGAGACAAAAAAATAAAAAATATATAGTTTAACAGGGATTGTCAACCCTCGTCGAGCCAAAAACGCCCTCCACCAGCGCCAGTGTCACGCTGGCGACCAGCACTGACGCGGCCTGTCAGAGGTCAGTTTTTAGAATTATTTTTGATCTGAGTCGATTTTTGGAACTATTTTAAAAATAGGATTATTTTTGAAAAATTGCCCAAGAACATGTTGTGAAATTGGTGGGAGAACATATAGTTTAATTCTTAGAATGCCAGCTATATCATAAATATCAATTGAATAATGCTAATCTGACCTGGGGCCAGGAATTTGATTGGCTGAAAGGAAATTTAAGAAAGGAGAAAACTTATCCATTTCTGTCGTGCCGTGATTTCTTCACGGTCGACATCACAGTAAGATCACTACCTGGATTAATGTGTCCATTGAAGGACATATAATTGAATTCTGAAAATGCCAGGTACATTCCCAAATATGCCTTCATTTTATGATTATGTTGACATGTTATTATGTCCATTGGGTTTAGTTTTCAATCCATTTCAGATAAAATAATTATAAACATCGAACCTTATAGATTTCAATTTTAGTATCTCCTTGAATAAGTAATGTGTAGTGTTATCAATTTTATTGAGTTACATCAGTATATTACACGAACTGAGTTTATGGATCTTAGGATGTCCATTTTGTATATTTGACATGTCTTCTGAGGTATTACCTCATTTATTTGTGTAATACCTTTTTTAAAACTACTTTACATATCTTTACATGCATGTGTTGTTGACCAAGTTAAGAGGAGCACTTTGGGTGCCTCACATCCATTATAGTAGACTACATAATAAGGTGGAGAAGATTCCAGAAGATTCAACAGTTAAAGCATGCACAGGTTCTGTCTGTCGACAGATATCAACTGTTAAAAGTGGAGTTAGGACAATCGAGAGGTGGATCGATCGGAGCCAAGAGAGACCTCTACATGTCTCAGTCTATCGACAACAGGATGTGGCTGTTGACAGTTGTGACTCACTCTGTCGACAGGCGTATCCTACTGTCAACAGCTGGGTATTTTTTCCAGAATCTGATCTTTTTGAGATGTCAAATTGACCTTTTCTTCTTCAATAGTTAGATATTCTGTTTGTTGGGTTGGGTTCAATTTTGGTTATTGGGTTTTGACCCAATAAGGAGCGTATTTAACCCTAAACCCATTAAGAACATTATGTTAAGTTGTATCATTTTACAGTTGCTCATGCCATTCTATTTTGTTTCTCTTTTTCTTCTTTTCTTTCTTTTCCCCTCTCCCCTTGCTTGGGCGGCCCCCATGAGAGAGAAAGAGAGAGAGAGAGAGTTAGAGAGAGAGAGAGTGTGTGTTAGAGAGAGAGAGAGAGTTAGTGGAAGCTTATGGATCTCCCTTTGGTGTGAAGGGTTAGCATGGAAAGGACCTTATCATCAAGTGTTCATCATTTCCATCCATATCTTTTCTTCTTCGGAAGGCAAGTTCATATCTTTGGTTTTCTTTCCCATGATTTGGATGCTTAGTCATATGTAAATCTAGATAGATGCTAGATCAAGCTTAAACAACTCTATGTTCATGTGTTTTTGCTCTCCAAGCTTTTATGTTAGTTTCTATGTTTATCAAATCTATAAAAATGTGATTTTTATTTGACCCATTTATTAAAAATGTGATTTTTTATCATGTTGTGATATTGGATCTAGCTAAATAAATTTGATCTTGCTTATGATGTTAGCTAGTATATATATGTCAATTTGAGCTAATCTAGATTAATAAAAATGTGATTTTCATTAGATCTAGAAATGAGGTTATTAAAAATATGATTTTTTAATGTGATAGCATGCTTAGATCCAAGTAAGTTAATTATATGCTTATCACCTGATTAATAGCTTGCCCCCACATGAATATTGAGTTAATCGGATTCATAAGTGATTTTTATGAGATTTATAAATTTATGAGAAATAGAAATATGATTTTTATCATGTTGTGTTATTTGATCTTGTTAATTAAATTAGATCTTCATGCTAATGTCATTAGTTTGTTATATACTAATTAGAACTTGAATGGAGTAATGAGAATATGATTTTGTTAAACCTAGTTTGTTAAACACTTGTTTCATATAGACCTCTACTAGAAGATAAATAAAAATATGATTTTATTGTGTTAGGACTTTAGATCCTACTCCCATGACTGGATTGAGCCATTGTATATTGATTTGGATCACATACTAATCGATAACGATAGATGAAACCTAATAAGTCTCAGTTGATGTTGGAATGCTTCCATCTTTGTTTGAATCGTTTGAGGTGTGTGTCAGTTTCGAGCCGATACTTGTGATATAGACCCAGTGTACCCTCAAGGGACTGGTGTAGCATACACATAGAGTACGTGTAATTACTGTATGTGCATTTGTGGTGTGCATGTGCATTGAACTCTTAGGGTTATTCTAATTCCGTGCGTGAAACATGATGTTGCACTTGCGTGTTGAACGCTTTTGATTATATTGGTGCATGTATGTGACACGTGAATTTGTGTGTACATTAAGTACTAGTAGTTTCTTTGAGACACGTGGACTTGAACGTGTACTGAGCACGTAGTATGTATGAATGCGTGCGTGTGGATGATGGATTGGAGGGGTATTTGGTGGGGTACGTATTCTATTCATTCGTAGAAGGAGGAGGGTGCGAAAGATATACGTGTGTATGTATTGTATTTATTCGTGGAAGGAGGGGGTGCGAATGATATACGTATGTTCATATATTGTATTCATTTGTGGAAGGAGGGGGTGTGATAGTATATGTATGTTTATGTATTGTATTCATTCATGGAAGGAGGGGGTGCGAATGATATACATGTGTTTACATGGTGTTTGTATGAGATGATTGAATCGCCTCTGAGGGCGACGTAGCTAGTGTGCCAACTAACTTTGAGATTTTACTCTCTCATATTGGACGAATCGCCTCTGAAAGATGTAGCTAGTATACCAACTAGCCTTAAGATTTAGGAATCTTTTCCCATTTGCATAGTATTATTTGGAAAGGGTTCTCAGTTCAACATTGAGCCACGTTATCTTAGCTTGGGAGCTAGTTTATGATATTTCGTTTAAGGATAAACTTCTGATTTATTTATTTGAGGATAAAAACTTGATACATTTATTTGAGGATTTCTGTATATTAATAATTGGAAAACAAAGCATGATATCTGTTTGAGTTTTTTTATTAGAATACCTTACTTGGATGATAAATCATGTGAGACAGCTGGGCAGCGACTCATGCTAGTTTCTTTGAGATAGTGAGTCTGTACGTGATTGGTGTTATAGACCAGGTTTGAATAAGAAATGAACCTATAGAGTGATTCGTGCATCGGACATGAGTGTTGGCTGTGTATTAAACGCATTATAGTTTAGTTTGTGCTTTAGACATGTGATTAGTTGGTCTGTGTTTTAGACACATGATTGGTTTATATGAGTACTACTACTACACATAATTTAGCCGTGTGCTACTCATTTAGTTCAGTCTTGCACTAGACTGGAGTTGTGTGCATGTATACCATACACGTGTGGTGTACATGCATTAGGTTTGTGTAGTAGGTATCATGTGCAAATCTTCGGCACTTATAGCATTGTGTACACATAGGTTTTTTTATATGGTATATAAAGTATGCTAGAAGTATTTTCATATCGTCAATTCTGCTTGAGAGCTAAAACGTTATGACTTTATTTGTGATGGCTTATCCCTACTAGAGATGATTGTGATTTAGACGGATGTTTAAACAAACCCCATTGTAACTCTTTCATTGTTTCTAGACTAAGTGTACTTAGCTCGTGACCTGGGTTTGCATGCGTAGTCTGATGTAACTAGTTACTTATCTTCGATCAGTGATGAGTGGTTGACCTTTCCACTGATGTCATGTGATTTACTATGTGATATTCGTTTTAGCATTTACACCCGCATAGGATGTTGATCACTTCCACATATCTGCTTTACAGTTCATGTTCACACACTTCATTATGTTGTCCTTTTCTGTCTACTTTCATTACTGCTTTGCAGCTTATATGCATGTTTATATTTATCCTCTTCGTTGACCTTCTTTGATCTCCCCCCCCCCCCATGAGACGGCTTCGGACTCATGGTGGGAAGATAACCTTTGAGGTTGGCTTGCTGGCGCGTTGACGTCGTGGTTTCTTTCCCCCTTTCAGGTCTTTGACGTGGCATACAGAGAGGCGTTTCTGTTGGAGTTCACTTTGAGAGTAGAGCTCATCTATTTGTCTTAGATTAGAGTAGCTCCATTCGTTGGGTTCCACCAGCGTTGTATTATTTATTTGATGTATGGGCTCTATTCATTGTATAGATATCATTCTTCTTTAGTTGAGTCTCTTTGTATTATTATGTCGAGTCGAGGGTCAGTTCCATTTCAGTTGTATTTATTGGACTTTGTATTCCGGTGATGGGATGTCTTAATATATTGAGACTTGGACTTTTACCCGAGCGAGATTCCTACTCTATATGATTTTGCAATATTTTTTATGTTTCATGTCAGATATACATGTTTACTTCCTGTGTTATATATATCTGTTTATATATATGTGTGTCTATCAGGTACCCATTTTATATAAACTGTTTGAATCCTTTATCCATTAAATTTGATAGGTTCATGCGCAATTTATCCAAAATTTATACATCATGTGCTTCATTCTTTTAATGTCTCGTTGATGAAAATCACGGGCGTTACAATTTGAGGGTCTACTCTCATTATTTTGAGTTCTTTTCTTTTCAATTTTTGAACATTGTTTTATTTAGCTTTGAGACACCATGTTCTGCAATCTTTTTACCTGGATATGGAACATAGTGTATTAATAGTTATTGTGGTTCCCTTTTGCACATAACAATTTTGTATCTTCCAAACTTTTTTACTGTTTAGTTGTCTGTCAATCCATTCTAACTCCTGCAACTACCGTGGCCACTTGAAGGATCTTGATCTCATGAAACCAGGGATACAGAAAAGTTCCAAAAGAGCTGAGTTTGAAACAACTACAGCAGAGGTTTTGAGGAAAGCTGATTTCAGGGTCAGTCCCTTCTTGATGAACATTACATTGCTTAACTTCCTAGTTCCAAAAAAAATATAGATATCCATTCTGGTTATGTACTAAACCTGTTAGTTGCATGTTTAAAAATGGTTGCTGACTATTATGGTTTACCAGTTTTGGTTACTCATCTTGTTGTGTGCTTTTTTGAATGTGTGAACCATTTCAATTATAAGATATGACAGTTGATGACTTAGAAAATTCTGAATGCTGCATAATTCAAAATTATGATAAATACATCATTGAAATTGAGTTTGACATCTACTACGGTACTACTATAAAAGGAGCCAATGGGATATTCCAACTGGGGATTCTGTTTGTCAAATTTTTGTTCACTGTCGAAATCAGTTAATAAATTTAACAACTTTAGAAACACTTAATTGATGGTAGGGTCATTTTGGTAAAAATTAAACTAAATTCCTTTGGTTCTGATTTTTTAGGAGTTGAAGAGTTTCTCATTTTTCTGCCTCTTAGGTCTAATGGTTAGCCCACAATGGCCCAAATCAGTGATAAGTAATGCACACACGCACGGCAACACATCAATAAATCTGTTCTTCTGGTAGTTCAGGATCCATAAAACTCTCTCTCTCTCTCTCTCTCTCTCTCTCTCTCTCTACCTTTCTAGTCTCCCTCCTTCATTGTAGGTGTGTCTAAACTCAAAAGTTTGCCTAGTCAGGCAACACAGTATCTGTGACGGGGGTTTCCACTTAAGTTAAAATGAAATTGAGGTTTGTAACCATACAAATCCAGATTTTGAAACTTTTTTGTAACTGGGTTTCACTAACTTTCGTGAGTATTTGACAATCTTAGCTTCTCTTTCTCATTTAGTCTTGGTTTGAAAAAATCCACTCAAACTGGAGTTTTTCAAACCCCAAGTAACCCTATTTTGGTTCCCAAACAAGGCTCAGTTTTGGCTCATATCAGAAACCCCATTTTGAGCCCGTAACTCTCTCAAACCTTAGTTTAGGAAACTTAACCTTACTCCCAAACGAGGCCTTAACAGTGAGGGTTCTAGAGTATCCTACTTTGTGTCATCAACAGTTAGGAACTACGTCATCAAAGACATCAACAACTTGGATTCTTGCAAACCTAACTCCCTGAGGCTTGGGCATACTTTATGACATTTCAGTTACTAGTCTTCTAAAGGTGGATGTATATAGCTGATTTGACATGGTTCAGGTTGCCATCAATTTTTCATCTAAGCTTATACCTAAATGCATAATGCATCTTAGTCAGCAGAGCCTTGATGGATTTAATTGATTATTTTGCCTGCTAATGTCGATAGAGCTCTATGAACATCTTAATTGGACTACTTTCATATCTATTTTGTAAATATCATCTACAGCTTCCATACCTAATCTAATCTTTAATTAAGCACTTCTACTATCTTTTGCACTCTGTATCTTTATCCCTGTTTTAAATATCGGCCGAGTCGGTCGAGATATCGACCGATATCTCATTTTTTTCTGCTGCCGATACGATATGAAAAAATAATTCGCTCATATAATTTACAGTAAAAAAAAATGGGGGCCAATAAATTGCCCGTTATGAGTCGGCACAAAATCGGCCGATATGAATTTATTTTAATTGGGATCGTTTTTTTGAACCCATCAATATTGAACCCAAACCCGACCCGTCACCCGACTATATAAGTGTTGTTTGCATCGTTAGGGATCGATAAAAATTGAGTCTTAATTTTTCTCCTCTGTGAATTGATGGCGACGACACTTGATTTTCAGGTAAGTAGATTATATAATTTTTAATCTTATATTTTTCAATTTCATGAAATAGCTTATTTATTGCACTATCCACGACTGCGTGCAAATGTACATTAATTTTTTATCGTCTTTGCATGCATATTACATCATTTTTATTTGGTAGATGATATCTATGTCACTAAACTAATTTTTAGTTATCATATATCATTCATATAGTGTCTGATATGAACACCCGATTTGTGCGCGTATCCCTGATATCTCCTCCGATATCCGATATGAAAAAACTCCATCCGATACGATCCCGATATCCAATATTACCTTGATTTTTATCCTATTTCATTCTTAACAAACCTAAATTTAATTTTGACTAAGATCATACTTTCATAACCTAAATAAGTTATTTTTTCTGTCCAAATTAATGGCTTAGGTTCCAACTTTGTGTGACATTCATTTTGTCAATAAGGTGGAATTTGGGTCACTACTCCGTAGATACAATGTTGTTAAGGGTCTGTTTGGATTTAAGGAATTGGTGTGAAGTGAGGAAGTAGGAAGTAAGATTTATTTCCTTTAGGAAAAAGGGAAATGAGTAGTAAGTTTTCTGGTGTTTGGATGGTTGTTGGGAAGTGTGGTTTGGAAAATGTTTTGTCGTTTCCGGTGTTTGGATGGTAATGAAAAGTGGAAATGGAAAAGTTGACCACAAAGTTGACCGCAAAATAATATTAAAATAAAAATTAATTAAGAAAAATAAAAAATAGATTGTAATTAGAATGCAAGTGAGATTTACATGACCAAAATATTAACTGTTTTATGCTATAACTTATTATAAATGAGATTTACATGACCACAAAATTAACTGTAGCACTTTGGAAGTGAGAAAATGGTTGTGTAAAAGAGAGATGAAAAGGGAAAAGGGGGTTTTCTTATTTTCCTTTTCCGGTGTTTGGATAGATAGGGAAATGAGCAATTATACTTCCCCACTTCCTCACTTCACTCAGATTCCTTACATCCAAACACGCCCTAAGTGGAAGTGGTGGTGGTGATGATGATAGGAAGAACCAATCACTATCTATTAATAGTATACAATATCTAATTATCAGGAATAAGAACTGGATAATTTCTAGATACTTCTAAATATTAATAATCAATAATATACAAATAATTATGTTAATATTTATTTTCAACAGAGTATATTATAAATATGGAAATAATCATGGTCCGTAAACCTTATTGATCATACAACTATTTTTCTAGTAGAGCAATGCCATTCAATTTTTATCATTTTAATTTAGTATTGAAATAAAATATCTTTCACTAGACTAATATGATAAACAATTAATAGTGAAGTTTTAAGGAAACTTCGCAATAATTTTTAAGATAATTAGTAAGAAAATAATTGTAGTGGACCAAAAGTTCTTAATGGTTAAGTTACTTTCCTCTTTGTTTACTTCTTTTTTGGGATGTGTACTACTGCATATGTGTGGACACACATGCACAATGAAACTTAAGCAACACCTACAATATCACTACTTGACGTGTCCTGGTTCTCCTAGGTGTTGTATTCTCTCACAAAATAAACAAAAGGAAAGTTTATTCATTGACTGCTCTTATTAATATAATTTCACTTTTCCTGCCCATTGCCCTCTTTTCATATAGACATCAATAATAATAGTATAATTTTTAAAGTTCAGTATTACAGTACACATTATATGATCCATTATTCAGATTCATCACTAGTTTTCTTTTGAGCATCGATTTTACCTTGTTAGTTTTCTTTGTTGTGTTTAAAACTAGGAAAACTGCTGCTACAATTTTTTTATTTCACATACAGTGTAAGGTTATTTGAAAACTATGAAATCCAGACTAAAGAATTTGATATAGCTCATGGCTATACTTTAGATAAAGGCAATAATTTTTTAAAATTAAATCTTTGCCAGTTTCACCCTTTACCTATTGGGTGAAGAAAGTTTTTTCTATCCCTTATCTCTTAGTCTAGGTTAAAGGTAAAGCATTGGCTTTTTATTTGGCGAGGGTGCTATTAGTTAGTAAATTACCTATTAGGGTAAGGATATGACCCTTACCTACCAATTGCCGTCCGTAATTAGTAATGAAATCTAAGAAAACATACATATTCAAACTTTTATTACTTGTATAATGTAGATCCTGTATGTGAAAATCAAATGTCCATGCACAATTATCTAGATTAATCATTGATCATGACATGACTGTGTTATTGATTATTCTCAAGATGGCTAAATATAAATGTCGTAACATTGGCACCCAAACCCCAACAAGGTTTGTTATGGCTGCCAGCCACCCTCTCATGACCTTAACTGGGTAACCCCCATGTGGTTTTGCTTTTATATGGATTTTGATACAAAGTCTGGTTTAGGTCGGCCAGAACCAGAGAGCCAACAAGGTTTGTTGTCGGGAATCACATTCATCTCTGAGTCATGGAACAAATAAAAGAGACTAAGGGAATTACATTTCCAAAGGACCATTATATGTAAAGACGGATCACCTTTTAGCGGTATAAATTGTGTCCAAAAAATGTTTCACTTCCCACTAAAATGAATTGATTATGACAGACACATTTCTAGTAGTCTTCTGCCTCATAATCACTGTCTATTTGAAGCAAGTTGTTTCACAATATCTAGAGTTGTCAGAAGTGTGAGCTGCAGTTTTTGAGGATTTTAACCATTGGTGATGAGCTAGAAGATCTGAGCAGGGATGTCTTCTTCCACCATATGTAGGCCAACATACAAGCCATGCAAATGTTGTTGGCAAAGGTTATTCATATGTGGAAGTAATTCGACATCCCAACTAAACGTTGTTATCCTCTGAGCCGTAACAAATACATAGAAATAGGGAGCAGCACTGACCTTTTCTTTTAATGTTTCTTCCTTTTGTTGTTTAAGAAGAGGGGGATGGGCACGTGGGAGGTGGTGTTTGCTTATGTTAGCTGAAGCATATGTTAGCTGAAGGCCTTATACCTTTGGGTAGTGCTACTTCAGCATGACATGTTTAAACGCCTGAATGTTTGGAAATTGCTGATATCTGAACCTCCCAAAAATCTGACATAGGGACACTATGTTGCACCGACGCAAATTGGAGGATGCAGAATCTGTGTTTGAACATATTTTCACTGCTATATACAAGATACTTGGTGGATATACATATCTAGCGGGTGTACTTTGAACTCTTTGGAAATAGTTGGACTCAGGCCACATGGTGTTTAATTTTCATGTATATATATGATTAGGGAATCATAGTTTATATGAAATTTCATTCTTGTGATTTTTGATATGAATCTTAAGATTATATCATGTTTTATTTTGATTCTTTACAATAATATTAATAATAATTAATAATAATGAGTATTGTTATTTATTTTATCGTTGTGTCCATGACATATCCATTTTCCAGGGCTCTTAAGATTTTACATATCCCTGTATCAGTGTCTTGCCATGTCCATGTCCCATGTCTTGTGTCTGTGCAACAAAGTAGGGACACCAATATTTTTGTACATGTGTATATGCTTGTAAACGTGTCTACTGAGTAATGGATCTACAGTTCAATATGATAAATTTGATCCTATACTTAATATAATATATACTTAAACATATTTCATATTGTGCTAGAATGGAAATGTTATGGTGATATCATCATTTATGACTTGATGTGTTGTTGATGTTCTTGGAAGTGCCTGCAAGTGTCAGATCTTTGAGCATCTGACACTTTAAAAATCCTATAATTTTAAAGTGCTCAGTTAACAACATATTTTTTATTGGAGCCTTTGAAAGGGTGTTCTTTATTTTTAGCTTATGCTGCTTCCCCTACAGTTGTGTGCGTGTACAAGTCTGTTAAGGATTTCAATTGCTAACATAGTTGCCATGTTAGTGTAGAGAACTGTTGCAACAATAGTTTTTTAGCTAACTCCTAATTAGCATTTATTTTTAGCAACTCAGTGGTTGTTGGAGCTCAACCATGCGGCTATATACCAGTGTCGAGAGCATTGCCTGCATGTCTCAGAATATCGTATCTTTATATCATATTCTCCCCTGAAATCCATGAAACATGTTTTTCCTTAAATGTAGTCTCTTTTTAATGACATGTATATCATTCCATGCAGAATGTGCGATTCCTTGCAAACTTTCTGACAGAAGCGGGAATTATTATCAAGAGAAGCCAGGTGAACATGTACTGTAGTGTTAGCAACTTTGCATAATATGTTTTGAACATAGGCTGTTTTCAAACTTAGTTAATTTTTCCGCTTGTGATACAGACTAAGATCAGTGCGAAAGCTCAGAGGAAGGTAGCAAGGGAGATTAAGACTGCACGCGCTCTTGGTCTCATGCCTTTCAGTACCATGGGTACAAAGCCATTTTTCTATGGCAAAACAATGGAAGATTTGGAAGAGGATTATGAGTATGACACGTATTATGGTAGTGACATGACTGATGCTGCTATGGAGCCAGTCGAAGAAAGCTGATTTAAGGATGCCAAGGTACTGATAGTTTACATCTAAGGGTTTTCAAGGGGCAGTTTAGCCTTCCTTTGTAGGAAAGCCTTTTGTTGACCTGTCCTTTCCTGCTAGCTTGTTGGAATGTTCACCTTTTTAACTTGTGTGCTTGCAATAGTGCAATATTTAAAATGTGTAACAGGGAGAGTTAGCAGAGCTGAGTTATAATTTTGTTAAATATAATTTTTGGTCATCAAAAGCAGCAATAAGCTCTCTCTCTCTCTCTCTT
This sequence comes from Agave tequilana, assembly GCA_038442645.1. NCBI lineage: Eukaryota > Viridiplantae > Streptophyta > Magnoliopsida > Asparagales > Asparagaceae > Agave > Agave tequilana. The sequence continues at coordinate 61,445 of JAVJIF010031095.1, forward strand.
AATACAAGAAGTCCAATGCTTACACATACTAAATACATACAACAAATTGGAAGATTGGAGTTCTAGGTATGCGGACCTTGCTAAAGTATGCATAAATACATCTCTAAACCCTGTGCAGAAATCTTTCTCAGTTAACACGAGGATCCATAGATATTTGGCATATCCCACTGCCAGGCTTGGTCCTCATCACCTATACTTGATGCTTTATTTGCATTGAAATCTACAGCCAATTTCCTATCATAATTGATTAAAAGATAGATGCTCTTGTAAGTCACCCAACAGATCCAACACCCATCTATCAAGTAGGATTCATATGTTCAATATCTTGAAGCTTTTTCTCGAATAGTTTGATATAGTGATTTGTGGATCTTGCTCTATTATTATATGAGAGCAGTGAAAGGGTATTTATGTTGTACTAGTGTAAGTCAGGGTCTTTTCTTTAATTGTTTACTTTCTGTATTCTTACTTGGAACACTTATTTTATGCTTTATAAATAAGGGAGACACTCATAGGCTGGAGGAAACGCCTTTCTGCCGGTCTTTACATAGTAGCACTGCGTGGTATCCGAGCAATAAATACAACTCTTGCCATCAACAAGACTATTTTCTTCCTCCTCTCTCTGGTTATATTTTCTTCTCGTCTTAGTTTTTCTTTATTCCTAATCTTATATTTCCTTTTTCCCCCCATTCTTTTCAAATCCTGCCCAACCGTCTCAATGCCTACAGACCCCCCCCCCCCCCCCCCCCCCCCCCCCCTCCCTGGAAAAAAAAAAAAAAAAAAAAAAACATAAAAAACAAAAACACACACCCACACACCCCACCCCACCAATGCACACGCAACACACACACACACACACACACAAAAGAAAGACCTAGCCGCCTGCATGTGTGTCCACATAAGCTGTTTAATTGGCTCTAGAAATTTCTTCATTCTTGCCAATGAAGGCTATCCTTTGCTGCGTCTTGCGGCAGCCCTGCTCCGACGCCCCTAGTCTGGAGGAACCGCCTTCTCTGTCTATCTTTACACGATGTCAGTACGTGGTATCCGAGCTATAATACAACTTTACCATCAACAAGAATATTTTCTTCCTCCTCTCTCTAGTTCTATTTTCTTCTCTTTTCTTAGTGTCTCTTTATTCCTATCTTTTATTCCCCCTCCTCTCTTTTCAAATCATGTTTATGGAAATCATTGGTATTAATGGTAATGCTAATTGGCTGCTTTAGCAGACTTATTGGTGTGAAGCAGCAATTCTAAATTACTAATTATCTCCTTTAGCGAGGAGGACAAAAATGTTGTTAGGTTTGCATGTTGGGTTCTGATATACAGCTTGCTATCTATCCAGTTCGTCTTTTGATAGTTCTTTTGATTTTTCCCCCTCAATCATCAAAACGGACTTAGTATTATGAGAAAAGTAACTTATTTAGTTAAGTTGCATGTACTTGAGCACATTTACTTGTTCTTAAACATATCAACCAGGAAATTGCCCCCGCCCCCCTCCCATTTATGCAAAATTCAGATAAAGTTAGAATCTTACAAATGCCACGTTATAAATCCAGACTTTTAGTTTACAATTTTATTTTGTTATCTTAGATCAACAATTTTTTGATTTGGGTCTACCTAGACTTGTTTATGGAATAATTTTCAGCCTTTTCTCTGAAGTCCTGCTATTTTAATGTCCCATGAGTTAGGGCATCTATGAAGGTGGAAAAATAAGACTCTTAGTCTGAAATTCTTAATAAATCAAACGGTAGATTATAATATTCTGCCCGTCTATGATGAATGATGATCAACTTAAATACCAATATGCCTAAAAGTTTGAGCTAAGGCGTAGTGAGCTAACATTGCATATCAAGCAATCATAACATTTCCCTTCGCGTGGCCTTCAGTCATGTGGAAGGCCCCCAGTGAAATTTTCTGATTGACTTAAAAGGAACAGTTAATAGAGGTAGTATGAACATATCTAAATCATGAGGTAAATAGAGGTATGAGGTTCACACTCTAGAGTTTTTTAACCTAGTTCTCTGCACAACAACATAAATAAGTAGATATTATGAGAGAGAAAAATGAGAATATTTATAGTGGTTTGCCCATATGGCCTCCACTGTGATACTCTCTCCATGATATGTGTTAACTTGTTAATTTCCTGTGTGTTTATAGAAGAGATATGATAAATAGATGGGATGAAAACAAAGAAAGAAGAGAGATGATAAATAGATGGGATAAAAACAAACAACATGTGAATCATACAGGCTACAATATTCATAGAGATGAAAATGATATTTAATAAGGACGGGATTAGATTCCTAATTATTAAAATAATATAGTATATAAGGGAGGGGTTATAGTTCAATTCTGGCAGCAAAGGCCAGCAAAGTTGATGGATTAGCTTATAGGCTAGAAACCCACATGACCTAAAGGAGAAGTCTTTATGGAGACTCCGAGTCCAATCTTATTTAATCACTTGCCCATCTTTCATTTTAGAGGACTAACCCACTCTTAAATTCCTTTACAACCATCCAGTCTGAGTCTTTGACCACCCAAAAAGATATGAGATACAGGACCCAACAAACCTCCACCTTGGCCTGGACCCAATTGTGTTATACTGAGACTGGCTAGAGATAATGTCTCAACAGATCTTGCAGAATGACCTTAGATCATTTGATGTAATGTGATCGAAATAGGTGATAACCATCTTCAACCCAAATTCAGGTGCTAATATCTCAAAGCAATAGATGGGTATACTTGCGAAGGGTCATTCAAACCATGAGCTTGTAGGTGTGATAAACACAATAGAAGAAGCTAGGCCCTAGCCCTTATGGCCTAAAAGGAGAAACCGCTAAGGGGTTTAGTCTTATCTAACCTCTTATATACCTTTCACTACCAGATGGGAGCTAAACTGAGCCAGAGAGGTGCACTTTGAGCACAAAAAGAAAAAGAGAAGATTGGAGCAAAATCCACAGTCTAATTCTTTCCCAAAGCACCCACATCACAACCTGGTAGGATATTAAATCGACACAATTTCAGCTATAAATTAAGTGATTACCCATTACTTCTGCACCACGATGCACTATTTAAGTGTATTTCTTTGTTTTACTTTGAATCTATCTTGAGACACAGTTGAATTGAATCCCTCTGCATGGACCATTCTATCAATTTGCAATAGAGGAGACATTATAATTGCCCTTTTACTTCAATAGTACTACAAATTTCAGTAAGTTCTCACCTTCAACCATTAGAGACTTATTTGGCCCACAAATAAATACCAATAACACAATGTGAATGAGAAATCTCACACCCCTTCCAATAATTTGTTATAGAGCCCTCCTATATTTGTGCCAACTCATATACACTTATGGGATAGCAGTCCCCGCCCGAGGGGCCATAGCACCTCTCTGCGATGATCGCATTAATGGCTTGTGTCGGGTGGAAAGAATCCCAGAAGATGAACTGGTCTCTGGTGACACATGGTCTTTGAAGTGGCAAGCAGCTTACTGCTCCCCCGTAATTTCCATTCCCACAGCAAGCTTGATTATTAACAGTAAACCCTGAAAACAAAGAATATGACACATACAATATCAGTTTATAGCAACCCTTGTTTCTCATTATAGTCCATAAGAGATTAGTTTTATACTTTTCTAACTCTCTTATTGCATGATTTTTGATGGAGAATGCTAACCATAGTTGGATGGATTCTGAATGATTTCAGAGAATGTGTCGTAGATATTCTGGTAGACAAAGAAGGATCCTGGCAGGCTGCTGTTGAGGTTGATGGAGAGCAGAACAAGCCGTTGGTTGAATGCTGAGACCATCTCATTGACTCGCTGGATGCAGCGCCCATCCGTGCTGTTTTGCTGGTTGAGCTGGCTTGGTATGCACCCGAGTGGTCCAACCCCCACCAGCACCATTTTTCTAGATCCAATTTCGTATAACCTCTGCAGTGAGGAGGGAAAAGTTTTTAAATAAAGTAGCACCGTTTATCGTATAGCAGCCTGCTAGGATCTTGGTCATGCTTTGTTTCTTTGGCTTATATTAGCAGAACTTGCCATCTTCTTTGTTCGTCTTAGTCTGAGAGAGTTTAAACTTCTTATCAGTGACTTTGCACACAGCTGGCTTGTTATTTTGATGACTGGTACCTGTCTTAAATAATTTTATCGCCCAACTGTTTATCGGCTAGCTTGCAAGATTGAATCAAGCTTGGGAACTGGTCATAAAATTTGGCTTGGTCTTCTTAATATAGAGTTCTGTTTGCTCAATGGCCAATCAATTTCGTAGGGAAAAGGCTTAGCAGGTTTGATGATGAGGCAATAGCCATTTCCACTGTCATTTTTGTTCAGTGGCTCAACAGTTTTGATTAGAAAACACCAATCACTGATGTTGAGAGTTGTATAGATTAGATGTCACTAACTCATTTTTTTTCCAGAGAAAAGTTTGGATGCCACTTTTATTACTCCATCAAAAAGTAATCAATATTGTTGATGGGAAATTGCTGCAGGAAAATACTGAAGAATGTCCTGGAGAGTTATTGGTGGTAACTTAAGAATCTGGCAGAAAATACAGTTGGGAGGATGAATTATCACTAGTGCAATTACTAGTCCAGTAGGCAGCTGGGCATACAGCTGGATGGTAAAACAGTGGGGTGCTTGGGTGGAATTAAAACAAAGGCCCCCACCTCAAAATCAAAGGCAAGTTATAGTTTCTGTTTGATGGGAAGTGATCTTTGTTGGTGGCCTACTGGACCCTAGTTTTTTTTTTTGTGTACCTTTCTTTTTCTTGCCATCAATGTAATTATAAGGGTCCAGGCCCCATTTGTGATACAACCTGATAACAGCTACCATTCTGTTCTCATTTAACTGGTAACTCTAGGGATATATAAATATCATTAACTGAAATAACAACTATCTCCTGTGCTGTTTTAAATTATTCTTTCTTTCCATTTTCTTTTATTTAATTTTTTTTGGTGAGTAAGTTAGAATTTGTATTTTGAAGAGAGTCACTCTACCTCAAAGAGAACAATACCTTTTCTAGGAAATTCTAACTTTGCTCCTATTTTGTTGGCAGGACCATTTTAGCTGAGACCACTGTCCATTTCCCAAGATCTAGGGTCCCAAACTGCATGCATTGATGCTTGGTCCTTTGCAATCTTTTCCACTGGGAGTGAACTCTTGGGGATGCAATAAAATCCTATCTACATATTTAATGTTTGAAATTAAGGTCTATCTTGTGTTTGGTTACTTACTCCTTAATGGAAAACATAGGACATTGTCCCTGCATTTCAGACAACAAACACACACACACACACACACACACACACACACACACACACACACACACAAAACACACAAATGCTTACTGCTTACAGGAAGAGGAGAGTGGGGAAGAAGTTACCACCAGTTGCTGAGTCAAGTTGCTTATGAGAAGATCGGCGAAGGCATTGCCGGAGTAAGTGCGGCTACTGGTGTAGAAATTTGGGAGGAGGTAGTTGTTGATGTAGTCATTGCTCCCTATGTTGATTATAAACACAGAGCTGGCCAAGAACTGAGCAAGTGCTGCTGGGTTGGGATCAGAGTTGGCAGTTCCTCCCTCACTGTCTTCTCAAACAAAATTAGCTGCCCATTGAACGGAACCCTTCCTCCCTGCCACAGTCCCAAAGCTTCAGCGCACCAGTAAAAGACCTGGAAGTCAGTTACAAAGGAAGTGGACTCACATAGTGTCTTCCGGTCTCGTCCAGGATTCCTGCAGCAGCTGAAGCGTAGTTCACCCCATCCAAGATCTTGGGAGTTCTAGAAGCTAGACTCAAGTATGCAGGTGGAAATCGCAACCCTAGTTTCTTAGCTACAAACCATGATCACAGAAGTGCATGTTACGACAGTTTTTTTTTTGTCAGCTTTGCAAACGAAACAGAAGATCATTTTCAAGAACCAAACTACTAGCTTACCACCAAAATCTGTGACGGTCAGGCCGTTGCAGAACCGGCCGGTCGGCAGGCCAAAGTCAATACCGTAAGGCTCGTAATTTGCTTTCGCGATTGACGGTATGAAGTTGTTGTTGCCGTTGTCGACCAACGAGTCGCCGAATATGAACATGGCCGGTGCTGTCGCGCATTCGGCCGAGCAGAGCAAGCCCAACAGCACAAGAAGTGAGGGGAGGAGGAGGAAAACCGGACTTCTCTTCTCCATTCTCTCTCACTCTGGAGGGAACTCCAAGCCAAGGTAAGAGCTCTAAGCTCTTCACTTGTAGTGCTTAAAAATTTACTTCGTTATGAAAAAAATGAGGATGGGTGGTTGCATGTTACAATACTTTAACTACTTTGTTCTACTATCTCGGGGACTATAGTTCTACAGGGTACATTTAATTTATTGTCTAGGGATATTAATTGAGAGTGTGGGTTCCTCTACATAAAAGCTTCTGAAACCTACTGAACACCAATTTTATATTATGTTAATAAAGTACTGTGACTAAAATATGTCACAATTGCGACCAGAATAAATAATACAAGTAATACTGATATTAACATATTTCTTTTTTGGGGTTCTATAGGATAATTTTCTTGTTATGGACAAAAATTGTCCAGAAAACTTTTTTTTTTAAAAATAAAAAAACAGGAAGAAACAATTGCTTTCCCATGGGTAGCTTGGAGTTGAATGTGCCACAAGCTGATTGTGCTTTGCCCATCTGCCATCCTGTCTGCACGAGTGATATCAAAGATGACCTTTTTGTGACCAAGAGGAGAAAGGAAGCAGCATGTATTGCTCACAAATCATAGACCTCGTGAACGGAGCCTATATGATTGAGACTATCGTGCGGTGTGTATTTTCATATTTGCAATGATTTATTTTATATTGTTGCATTTTAATAATAATCCTTGAGTCGGCGCGTGAAAGCCTTCATGATCACTAAATATTTTACAGAAAGAGAGTGGAATCTTCATCCAAATTAGTGCATCTGTGCATGTCTCTCCCCATCAGTTTTTATGTATATGTTGGATTTTCCCTAGTGTCACATTTCTCTAGTTTTGTGAGAATGTTACTACCTCTGCAAAACGTGAGTATTCATTGAGAGAGAGAGAGAGAGAGAGAGAGAGAGAGAGAGAGAGAGGGGAAAGAGATCATCTCCAATCTCTATTCGTTTCTTCTTTTCTTTTCCTTCTCTTCCATTGACGCCATAGTCATCACCATTGTTGCTGACTTGCCTCCGGATCCACCACCACCGTCAGCTTTTGCCACACATCACCACTACTAGCCCCACCTCCGTTTTCACTTGCTTGTTGTTGCTATTGTCATTGTTGTTACCACCATCACTGTCAGTCAAAAGTTACTTTAAACTCTTCTTTCTTGTTCTCGGTCTATCTATATCTACCGGGGGTGGAGCTACATGGGTTCGGTTCATGTGTGTGAGTCTCACACACATACAATAAGAGGATCAATCACACGTGTATTAACCCTCTTAAAATATGTTATTTGTGTGGGCCTCACATACATATTATAATTTATTATAAGAGTTTCAATCCACGTGCCAACGTGTGATTGATCCTCTTATTGTATGTGTGTGTGGCTCACACATGAACCGCACCTGAGCTACATGGGACAATTTGTCCCCACTAGATTTGTGAATTTTTTTATACATATATACTTTCTGATCAATCACCTTAGTGACACTTGCCCCTCCCGTCTAATCTTTCTCTAAAGGCAAAGACATGATATATAGTTACAATTAGTAATAAAGTTAACATAAGCATATGATTGAAAAACTAAAAAGAAGTTCAATAGAATAAAAGTCTATTAGGCAATTAATTGTGGACATATGTCTATCTAGTTATATCTAATTAACACACGCAATCGGATGGCCTTCAACTAAAACCTAAAGTTTTATATTTAAATTGCAGTCATCTAATTCTTCTTAATTTAAAACAAACAAGTCGTTCTATTTTTTCTCAATTTTTTTCTGGTCATGGAGAGTTGAGCCAAATCTTTTCATATCCCCCCGCATATGACTGTGCACGCTCGTTCTGTGTTCCTCTCTCTTCACACTCGTTGAAAGTAATGTATTTGATGTCGTTGATAATAATGCAATTATCGACCACTTTTAAAATATAGAACCACACATAATTCTTTTGTGACTTATTTCTTTTGATAATTGAACACCATACTAAGAAAAGGTATGTTTTTTATAGTTGAACTTAAATTTTTTTTTTTTTTTTGGCTCCGCTATCCATGTGTGCATGTATCCAAAACACACAATAATTTCCTGAAACTTACAAAAGCGTTGAGGGAACAGATGAAGATTCTCCATTCGGCATCCATATACCCATCATATAACTTTGAGTCATGATTACGGTGAGTTACAACAAATTTTTTTTTTTTTTTTTTGATTCCGCTCTTCTTGACGGTCGAACCACATCTTAGGAGATCTTGAGGCATTTCAGGATGCCAACAATGACGGATTCGGGTTATGTGTATGACCCACACATACATCATAAGAAGACCAATCTCACATGTCAACATGAGATTAATCCTCCTATAATATTATAAGAGCTGAAAATTTTTTAAAATTTAGTTGTAACGCCCCGATCTTAAAGATACGGAGACGTTATGGCGACGCATATACGCGAGGTAAAATACCCCTCGTATACGCGCTAAGCCTCAATTGTAACCTGAACAAGCTATAAATCGGAAGCATAATGATCAATGAACACTGCAGTAATACATATAAGACCACACATGATAGCAATGAATAACGGGAAGAAAATGATAGCTGAATAGAAGTCAAAGGTGATATACAGGAATCAAAGAATAATAACAAGAATGAAATGCAAGTATACCAGAATCAAAGGAAGAGGACCCAAGCTCCTCGCAAAGCGTACCGCCTCATCAAACACCTGCACATTAGAAACAATCGTCCAATAGCTGGACGTGCAAATCCAGGGTCGTCAGAACGCGACCATAATGAGTGTGTGTGTAAAGGGGAAAGAACACGTGCAGAACAAACAATGTGCATAAATAATAATAAGAACAATTACTGATATAGCAGACTGAATAACAAGATACATAACTGCACTATAGTATAACTGATAATCAACATGAATAAAGATAAAAGACAACTGTCACAATAGTAAACAAGCAACTGATGTCAAAATATGTACCTATCACATGTCACTAAGCTGGTATCCAAGTCTGGTCATAAGTCTGGTCCTGGTTACAATCATGTGGTCCTGGTTACAATCATGGGTCTATCATAATGATATAAATAGATATACAATCGGGTGATTACGGTCAGTCACAAAGCATCAACAGTTTATTATTAATTATGTTAGCGAACACCAATTGTCACACGTAATAGACGCATCCCATACTACGCCTACCACACATGCCAATCGATGCCCTTAAGTTATTGAAACTGATCGGTTGGAGACATTGTCCATGCTTTAGGTGGGTCCCGTACATACCCGGGACCACGGCCCAGACTCCTGGCGCTGAACCAGGACCTACCGCTAGGTAGTCAGGAACATGTAAACAGGAATAAACAGGACGGGGTGCCAGTCACCCCACGGGAACCCTGCAGTGGAACCCTCTTTCGGCTGCGCAACCTAAATCCTAGGTCCACCCAAAATACGGACGCTGTCTCCTCCATCAATCTCCCCAAGCCCAGTGCAAGTTGTGTGTTATCATGTTTTAGTTTATCAAGTTTATCTAATGTGCATGTTACTTTAATTACTGGGATAACTCAGTGGTAGTCACGGTAACAATATCAGCATGTGAAAGTCAAGATACCGGTATAACAGGAGTACAACATGTCAAGTAACAGGATACCGGTATAACAGGAATATATAACAAGTGAACATGCGGGTGTTGTTACCGTGTAATAATTTTTTCCCAGCAAATTTCAGTAACATGAACATGATAGTTATCAGGTAGATGCCAAGTAGTCAGTCAGGTTCCACAGGTAAATCAATATACACAAGGTGAGTAATAACCTACTGTCAAGAATAGAACAATCCAGTCAAAGTATACTATACTCAGATCTATCCTCTAAGAACTGCAATCTAGAATAAGTCCATTCATGAGTCAATACCAACAACTCATCATACTCTATGATCCAATCAGTTGATATATCTTGAAACTCTAGCTTCTAAAAATCCAAAACCAATATGATGTCTCATGTCAAAGTCAAATGTAAGATATCCACATATCTAGTCACAATCTAATAAGGATCATTCACATCGAAATACTGATCATAATCTAGTAACAAGAATCCCCGATCAATCTAAATTCTAACTAAGTCTATATACTGATCCAATTATCAAGTAATCCAGTCTCTAATATCATAACAAGTCCACATCAATATCCAAATGAATCATCACCTAAGTTATTACCACATGAAGGAATAACAAGTCTGAGAATTACTCTACATGAAATATGTTAATCTCATCTTAGTACAAGTCAGACTCCAACATAAAGAATATAGATTCTGGATAACCTCTAACTCAAGATCAATCACAACTCAACTAATTCCATCATGTCTAATATGTCCTCAAATACCCAACTATGAATCCAAGTCATTACAACCAACTCATAATTCCAATAGTCACATAATCATCTAGTTCCATTACACCTCTAGTAATCTAATTTAATAATTGTCAATCCAACATATACCAATAATCAAGCTCAGCTCTCTCACTCTGACAATCTAATCTGATTCCCAAGTCTTCAAAAGTTCACATTTCTATTAAGGTCGAATATTAGATCCCAATACTTGGCAACATATCCAATCCATGCATAAAAGTTCCATCAAGATAAGTCAAGTTATTACCACCAATATTCATCTCAAGGAATCATACACATCTATCATTATCCATTACACAACTAATTTAGATACTCATAGAATAAACATAAGGGTTCTAACATCATATATACATCTCCTGTTTCTATGCATTCATCATGTAACATAAAGGGAAATGACAATTCCACTACCATACTTAAAGATCTCCATACATAAACATGTAATCTAAGTATTCTACTCAATAATTACATAACATATACAATAATAGTTGCAATCACATAATAAAAGAGAGAAGGAGGAAGAGACACTCACATTGGGGAAACTGCGCGTTACCGGGCGAGTCGCCGTTACGGTCGCCGTGGCACCGCTCTGCGCTGTCGGACTACATAGGACGGTAGCCAGGGTCCTGGGGAAGACCTGGCTGCAATCCGGAGGTCTCGCGCTCGCCGGAAGGGCCTGGAATCGCCGCTCGCCCGCTGCTTGTGCTGCTGGTCTGAATCTGGATCTGCTGTGCGCGTCGTCGGGCGAGTCGCTGCCATGGTCGCTGTGGTGCGATTCCTTGCCAACGGACTGCGTGGGAGGGTGGCCAGGTTACTGGGGAAGGCCACCGTGCCAATCTCCGACGATGGGCTGGCGTGGATAGGGAGAACGACCAGCTCGCTCGCTGCTGAAAATACAGATCTGCTGCTGTCCAGATCTGGATTCGGCTATTGGTGCGCTGCTGCGGTCGCTGTGGAGAGAATCCGGGGCAGCCTGTGGATCAAGGGGAAGCTGCTGGTGTGCTGGGGCGAAGGCCAGGCCTGGGCTGCTGTTGGGAGCTCCGGCCTGGTGCAGATTTGCGGCAAGAAGGGGCTGCTGCGCAGTCAAGGACCTGTTGCTGTCCTGGTTGACAGCGGCTGCTGGGAGGGCGCCCTGTTGATGGTGGTCGGCCAGATCAAAGAGGGGAAGGAGGGGATCCAGGGCCTGGGGCTGTTTATGATCTGCTGGTGGTGAAGGATGGAGAGGAGATCTGCCAAGGGAAGGCTGTTGGATCTAGTGTGCGGCTGCTGTTATTGGAGAGGAGAAAATTAGCAAGGAGATTAGATTTTGGTCTAGGTTATCAACAGGATTTATATAGCAGGGGTATTGGGTTGGGTCTAGGCAACGGCTTAGGATCCGATTAGGTAATTGGGTCTTGATTTGGGTTTGGGTTACGGGTTGATCCAAATAGAGTTTGGATCCAATAAGATAATTGGGTATCGGGCCATAGGGCATGCTAATGAATTAGGATCCAATAGATGAGTGAATATGTTAACGGGGGATTAGGAACAGATCTAATGTGTTACGAAATCCAAACAGGTAACGGGTAAATAGGGTGAGAGGTTAACAAGGAAACACCACCACCACCACCAAGATTAGTACAAATGCCAAAATTAAAATAAGTAATACCAATCACAACTCGCAATACTTATTTACAAAAATAATAAAACGCCAATAATAATTACTAAGCTGTAATAATAAATAATGGTACACTAAATAGAATTAACAATAAATAATAACGGAAGAATAATTTGTCATATATTATCCGAAAATAATTTTGCATACTCAACAATAATAATCACAGGAGAAAGAAATTAACTTGATAAATAAAAATAATCGATAGATCAAAATAAATACTTGTGGAAAATTAAAATACAGTATTATTAGATTAGGGATATTACATTCTACCCACCTTAATAAAAATTTCGTCCTCGAAATTCAAATAAGGTAGGGAATGGTACAAAATCAAAGATCAAGAGAGAACACAGCAATCTTCCACGTTGCCTCGTTGGGACACCACGATTCCGCTGCGCGCTCTGATCTCTGCTACCAGCTTCAACATGGAGTAACCAATCTCAAGAGATAGAATCAGAAGGAATGAATAGGAAGGAAGGATGAAATCAAGATGGAAATCCAAATCACTCAAAAGAGAGTGTTGGAATCATGAATATCAACAGATCAAGAACGGAATTCCAAAGGGAGGACGATCAATTTCCAAATGGAGTCAATATTATGTAAATAATATATGTACATTGCAGTGTAATTATAACTCATTCAAGTTACCGGTAAGAACTAGGTCATCTTGCGAATATCAAAATTCAAAATTTAACATCGCAAGTCGAAAACCTAGGCTCTGATACCACTCTGTAACGCCCCGATCTTAAAGATACGGAGACGTTATGGCGACGCATATACGCGAGGTAAAATACCCCTCGTATACGCGCTAAGCCTCAATTGTAACCTGAACAAGCTATAAATCGGAAGCATAATGATCAATGAACACTGCAGTAATACATATAAGACCACACATGATAGCAATGAATAACGGGAAGAAAATGATAGCTGAATAGAAGTCAAAGGTGATATACAGGAATCAAAGAATAATAACAAGAATGAAATGCAAGTATACCAGAATCAAAGGAAGAGGACCCAAGCTCCTCGCAAAGCGTACCGCCTCATCAAACACCTGCACATTAGAAACAATCGTCCAATAGCTGGACGTGCAAATCCAGGGTCGTCAGAACGCGACCATAATGAGTGTGTGTGTAAAGGGGAAAGAACACGTGCAGAACAAACAATGTGCATAAATAATAATAAGAACAATTACTGATATAGCAGACTGAATAACAAGATACATAACTGCACTATAGTATAACTGATAATCAACATGAATAAAGATAAAAGACAACTGTCACAATAGTAAACAAGCAACTGATGTCAAAATATGTACCTATCACATGTCACTAAGCTGGTATCCAAGTCTGGTCATAAGTCTGGTCCTGGTTACAATCATGTGGTCCTGGTTACAATCATGGGTCTATCATAATGATATAAATAGATATACAATCGGGTGATTACGGTCAGTCACAAAGCATCAACAGTTTATTATTAATTATGTTAGCGAACACCAATTGTCACACGTAATAGACGCATCCCATACTACGCCTACCACACATGCCAATCGATGCCCTTAAGTTATTGAAACTGATCGGTTGGAGACATTGTCCATGCTTTAGGTGGGTCCCGTACATACCCGGGACCACGGCCCAGACTCCTGGCGCTGAACCAGGACCTACCGCTAGGTAGTCAGGAACATGTAAACAGGAATAAACAGGACGGGGTGCCAGTCACCCCACGGGAACCCTGCAGTGGAACCCTCTTTCGGCTGCGCAACCTAAATCCTAGGTCCACCCAAAATACGGACGCTGTCTCCTCCATCAATCTCCCCAAGCCCAGTGCAAGTTGTGTGTTATCATGTTTTAGTTTATCAAGTTTATCTAATGTGCATGTTACTTTAATTACTGGGATAACTCAGTGGTAGTCACGGTAACAATATCAGCATGTGAAAGTCAAGATACCGGTATAACAGGAGTACAACATGTCAAGTAACAGGATACCGGTATAACAGGAATATATAACAAGTGAACATGCGGGTGTTGTTACCGTGTAATAATATTTTTCCCAGCAAATTTCAGTAACATGAACATGATAGTTATCAGGTAGATGCCAAGTAGTCAGTCAGGTTCCACAGGTAAATCAATATACACAAGGTGAGTAATAACCTACTGTCAAGAATAGAACAATCCAGTCAAAGTATACTATACTCAGATCTATCCTCTAAGAACTGCAATCTAGAATAAGTCCATTCATGAGTCAATACCAACAACTCATCATACTCTATGATCCAATCAGTTGATATATCTTGAAACTCTAGCTTCTAAAAATCCAAAACCAATATGATGTCTCATGTCAAAGTCAAATGTAAGATATCCACATATCTAGTCACAATCTAATAAGGATCATTCACATCGAAATACTGATCATAATCTAGTAACAAGAATCCCCGATCAATCTAAATTCTAACTAAGTCTATATACTGATCCAATTATCAAGTAATCCAGTCTCTAATATCATAACAAGTCCACATCAATATCCAAATGAATCATCACCTAAGTTATTACCACATGAAGGAATAACAAGTCTGAGAATTACTCTACATGAAATATGTTAATCTCATCTTAGTACAAGTCAGACTCCAACATAAAGAATATAGATTCTGGATAACCTCTAACTCAAGATCAATCACAACTCAACTAATTCCATCATGTCTAATATGTCCTCAAATACCCAACTATGAATCCAAGTCATTACAACCAACTCATAATTCCAATAGTCACATAATCATCTAGTTCCATTACACCTCTAGTAATCTAATTTAATAATTGTCAATCCAACATATACCAATAATCAAGCTCAGCTCTCTCACTCTGACAATCTAATCTGATTCCCAAGTCTTCAAAAGTTCACATTTCTATTAAGGTCGAATATTAGATCCCAATACTTGGCAACATATCCAATCCATGCATAAAAGTTCCATCAAGATAAGTCAAGTTATTACCACCAATATTCATCTCAAGGAATCATACACATCTATCATTATCCATTACACAACTAATTTAGATACTCATAGAATAAACATAAGGGTTCTAACATCATATATACATCTCCTGTTTCTATGCATTCATCATGTAACATAAAGGGAAATGACAATTCCACTACCATACTTAAAGATCTCCATACATAAACATGTAATCTAAGTATTCTACTCAATAATTACATAACATATACAATAATAGTTGCAATCACATAATAAAAGAGAGAAGGAGGAAGAGACACTCACATTGGGGAAACTGCGCGTTACCGGGCGAGTCGCCGTTACGGTCGCCGTGGCACCGCTCTGCGCTGTCGGACTACATAGGACGGTAGCCAGGGTCCTGGGGAAGACCTGGCTGCAATCCGGAGGTCTCGCGCTCGCCGGAAGGGCCTGGAATCGCCGCTCGCCCGCTGCTTGTGCTGCTGGTCTGAATCTGGATCTGCTGTGCGCGTCGTCGGGCGAGTCGCTGCCATGGTCGCTGTGGTGCGATTCCTTGCCAACGGACTGCGTGGGAGGGTGGCCAGGTTACTGGGGAAGGCCACCGTGCCAATCTCCGACGATGGGCTGGCGTGGATAGGGAGAACGACCAGCTCGCTCGCTGCTGAAAATACAGATCTGCTGCTGTCCAGATCTGGATTCGGCTATTGGTGCGCTGCTGCGGTCGCTGTGGAGAGAATCCGGGGCAGCCTGTGGATCAAGGGGAAGCTGCTGGTGTGCTGGGGCGAAGGCCAGGCCTGGGCTGCTGTTGGGAGCTCCGGCCTGGTGCAGATTTGCGGCAAGAAGGGGCTGCTGCGCAGTCAAGGACCTGTTGCTGTCCTGGTTGACAGCGGCTGCTGGGAGGGCGCCCTGTTGATGGTGGTCGGCCAGATCAAAGAGGGGAAGGAGGGGATCCAGGGCCTGGGGCTGTTTATGATCTGCTGGTGGTGAAGGATGGAGAGGAGATCTGCCAAGGGAAGGCTGTTGGATCTAGTGTGCGGCTGCTGTTATTGGAGAGGAGAAAATTAGCAAGGAGATTAGATTTTTGGTCTAGGTTATCAACAGGATTTATATAGCAGGGGTATTGGGTTGGGTCTAGGCAACGGCTTAGGATCCGATTAGGTAATTGGGTCTTGATTTGGGTTTGGGTTACGGGTTGATCCAAATAGAGTTTGGATCCAATAAGATAATTGGGTATCGGGCCATAGGGCATGCTAATGAATTAGGATCCAATAGATGAGTGAATATGTTAACGGGGGATTAGGAACAGATCTAATGTGTTACGAAATCCAAACAGGTAACGGGTAAATAGGGTGAGAGGTTAACAAGGAAACACCACCACCACCACCAAGATTAGTACAAATGCCAAAATTAAAATAAGTAATACCAATCACAACTCGCAATACTTATTTACAAAAATAATAAAACGCCAATAATAATTACTAAGCTGTAATAATAAATAATGGTACACTAAATAGAATTAACAATAAATAATAACGGAAGAATAATTTGTCATATATTATCCGAAAATAATTTTGCATACTCAACAATAATAATCACAGGAGAAAGAAATTAACTTGATAAATAAAAATAATCGATAGATCAAAATAAATACTTGTGGAAAATTAAAATACAGTATTATTAGATTAGGGATATTACATTAGTACCCTTAAAACTCGACATTTTATTCATGTGTCAACAGGTATTGACCTCTTTGTAGGAGTTGCTCGATTTTCAACATAATTAATGCTGCAGTTTTCTGCAGCGTATTCAATTTTTTATGAACTTTTCGAGCATAGTGCAGTCATCATTTGACTTGAACTTCAATTGAGAAGTTGTAGGGATACATGCAAGATTTACTCTAGGTTTTGAATCACTCGAAATGAAGCAGTATTCACAAAATACACCTGGTAGCTAATAACCCCAAATTAATACTCATAGTTGTTAATTAGCAAGTTTCATATATTAATTAACTGTGCCCTTTCATATATATTAATTTCCGAGGGTCATGCATTTTGTCACTAGCACCATGACCTTATTTACTTACCATGAGTACACTATTAATACTTGGTATTATACCTATTGTATTATTATTATACTTATAGTATTATAAAGTATAATATGATTAGTATACTTATAGTAATAAAAATTTAAAAATATCAAAAAAAATTTCAAAATAAATATAATTATATGTATCCTCATTCCTAGATAGTGGAGGGGTTAGGTGTGCATGGTGAGACTTGATCAAGAGCCATGATGTACTTGATCAGGGTGTGGGACACTTGGATATTTCTGATCAATGACAAACTTGTAATTATTGAATGAGAAATTACTAAACCCAAGATGAGAAAAATCTCTCATCTCTCTTCCCCAAAGAGATGAGAAGAAGGCATAACTAAAGCCCTAGGAACCCACCTCTTTTTCGTCCTTTAGAAACCAAGATCTCTCCTTTTTTTTCTTCTTCTTTTTCTTTCCTTTTCCTCCTCTCCTTTCTTCTCCCATCCTCCAAACCAAAATAAATTTACAGGGGGAGGGCTGCCAGGCGCGGCCGCCCCCAAGACATCCGCGCCCAGCAACACCAACCACGGCGCGGCCACCCCCTGGCTGCCCCTTAGTGGGTAGGCCACTTGAGAAAGGGAAAAGAGGGGTCTTGTTAGGTCTAAATCTGGTTTTGGGAGGTGAAATCAAAAAATCTTAACTTTCAGGGCTCGTTTTCACCTTCAAACAAGGTAAATTCTGACTGAATTTTCTCAATATTTAAATTCAATATTTCAATATTTAAATAAATTATCTTTATGGTATTAGCAATAGGAATTCACTCTCATGGATTACTTTGTATAGGGTGTTGTTTGGGCACAAAAGGAGTGGGATCTGACCAATTTCAATCCTTATAAGGGTGAGTAAACCTAAAGCTTCTTGTGATTGAGAAGAATAAAATAAGTGAGTCTTAAAATTATTTTGTGGTAACCATAAAGCAAATTTTTATATATTTATGTAGTTATTTTTATACAAAATAATTTTTTATGAAGTAGAAATGATAGTAATTGGTCTAAATTACAGGTTTATGTTGGGGTATGGTTTCATTTTATGGATGCTCTAACCTTAGGTAGGGCTATATGGTGTGTGATGTTCTAAAGCCTTGAATTATAGGTGATCTTGTGATTAACTTTAAATAATATATGCTCCACACCCTTAAGAAGTGAACTAGTTGGTGGGGAATAAAATTATAAACCCACTACGAACATAACAAGCTAGATGGTGCTAGTGGCATGTCTTGATTCACATCGCATGGTGTTGTAAAGGGTCATGTGCGCATAAATGTATATATGTGGATAGGTTATGCATAACCATGAATGAGATTGATGTGTTTGTATTAATACGCTTGTTTGCTACTATTCCTAAGGAATATTAGAAATCCTAGGGAGTGATTATCATCTTAGTGATGTATGCTAGATATGGTATGGAATATTATTGATCTTTATTCACTTGTACATATATATTATATATTGTGGAAGGAAGGGACCGGAGGGAGCCGGTAGAAGGGGGAAGATGGTGTATAAGTCTCTATTTTATATTTTGAGGGAAGGGGCCGGCGGAAGCCGGTGGAAGGGGGAAGATGGTTTATAAATTTCTGTTTTATATTTTTGAAGGAAGGGGCAGGCGGGAGCCGGTGGGAGGGGGAAGACGGTGTAATGTAAATGTACTTTGTATTGAAGGAAGGGGCGGGCGGGAGCCGGTAGGTGCGAAGGTGGAGCCTTATACATTATTTTAGTCTTTTAAAATGTGATTTTGGGACTTGTGTAGGGTCGGTATTATAAGTGATGGAGTGTGCTACTTGTTTGCATGCACGTAACGTGTGATATCCTTAATACTTGTATTATAAGGGTGTAATCAAAAGAATGAAGTTATGGAACTAGATATGTTATGTATTTGTATGTATATAACTAGATATGTTATGCATGATAACTAAGGCAAAATCACCACCACAAGGCATGTAACCATAAGTATAGGCTTCCTCTTTAAATACACCTATGGGACCTTCTACTACATTTACACTTACATATACATCTACACACACACACACATGTACAATGCATAATTACTTAAGAGGAAAGTTTACTCCCTGAGCTATCAAGCTCATCTTATTTCCTTAACATCTTTATTTCAGGTCATGACAAGGGTAAGAGACCAGCGTAAAGCAAGCGGTTACCGAGTAATCGGAAGTTGGATCAGTGGCATCCTAACTTTTCCCTACTTGTTGCTTGTCTTTTCTTTTTCTAGTTTTTGTATCCGTTTTTGGGAACTTTGTGTGTATGTAAAAAGGAGACTATGTACTTGTGTTATGAAACTTGAAGGGAGTGAACGCTAAGAGACGGAAACCCATGAAGTGTATTTTGCCTCTTTTGTGCATAAGAAGGAAGGTTGTAAGCCGTTTTAATGGGTCTTCCGGAATTATCATACTAGTAGTGTAAGTATGGTTGTTGGATATGTTATATAGAGATGGTATCACATTTTTGCATAAATTCTATTTGCTTGATGAAAGTTTAAGTTATGTGCATGTGGAGGATATTTGGATTATATGTATATGTCATGTATATACTGATATGGATGATGGTGAGTCTTGAAGGCCTTGTATTATACTTGTTATGTGTAAATGAGTGAAGAATTTCCAAGGAAAATGCTGCCAAAATTTTGAATAATTACCTGATGGATGTTATGTGCATATTCTCTTGGATAATTAGATAGTTGATGAATGTACTTATATCTGTGACTGTTACAGTATGGTATCAGAACCCAATTTGAAATAGGGCTAGGTTAAATTAGAGTAGTGAGTTATGGATGAAGTGCTAATGTTTGTATATTGTATGTATGATGGTAGGTTTGATGTGGGTAGTTTAGGGGGGGTAGTACATTCTTATGTATGTGGCAAACATTGAAATGCGGGATATTTAACAGTCCTCTTATATTCAACTTGGAGTACCCGCATACTTCAATTCGGATGTTATTTTCCATTGAAAATGATTGGGGAAAACTTTTAAAAAGACGATGAGGAGAGAAATTACAAGTAATCCTTTAAAGAAAGGAAAAGAAAATTACAAGGAGATCTCTTCCTCCGAGATTTCTGGGGAAGTGTGTCGGTGGGAGTCTGATCAGTGCGCAACCACTTTGTCCTGTTGACGATGCGAGCGATCAATCTTTGAATGCTACTGCTTGAGAATTTTTTCTCGCCTGGTTCCGGAGATTATTGAGAGGGAGAAAGATTTTAAGGTATTAACACCCTGAATTGATCCTTGTAGGATTAAAGAAGTGATTCTCTGAATTCTTCGAAGCGAGAGAGTAGATCTCTTGTTGGCTTAAGCTTTGAAGCCACCAAAGAAGCTTATGCTCTTTAAAAAGCCTCTTGGACTTGAATTCCTTCAAGACCCTGAGCCTAACCTGCTAGTGGGCTATTTATGGGCTCAATAGAGAGTTATGATTTTCTTGATTGTCTCCTTTTAACGAGGGATCATGGGTGTAACTACCCATTAACTCTCCCCACTAGGCAATAGGGAGTTATGATTCCCTAAATTATCTCCTCTTAATGAGGGATCATGGGTGTAACTACCAATTAACTCCCCTTACTAACTTAATGGGACAGTTACTTTCCTCATGCGAAGCTAGCCAGTTGAGGCGAAGCTAAGCATTTAGCTCTTTCAGCAGAGTTGTGCCAAGCTTTAGGCGAAGATAGAAGTTGGCCTTCTGTGCGACTGTGTAGAGCTTTAGGCGAAACTATAATTAGCCTCTGGTGAAGCTATAAGTTAGCTCTCTGTAGAGTTATGAAGAGCTTCATGCGAAACTATCAAGAAAGCTTCAGGCGAAACTATAATTAGCTTCAGACGAAGCTGTAAGTTTGCGAGCTATGAAGAGCTTCATGCAAAGTTATCAAGAAAGCTTCAGGCGAAGTTATAATTAGTCT
Source organism: Agave tequilana (assembly GCA_038442645.1). Taxonomy (NCBI): domain Eukaryota; kingdom Viridiplantae; phylum Streptophyta; class Magnoliopsida; order Asparagales; family Asparagaceae; genus Agave; species Agave tequilana. The sequence continues at coordinate 82,606 of JAVJIF010031095.1, forward strand.
CAGGCGAAATTATAAGTTAGCTCTCTATAGATCTATGAAAAGCTTCATGCGAAGCTATCAAGAAAGCTTCAGGCGGAGATATAAGTTAGCTCTCTGTGGAGCTATGAAAAGCTTCATGCAAAGCTATCAAGAAAGCTTCAAGCGAAGGTATAATTAGCTTCAGACGAAGCTAGAATTAGCATCAGGCGAAGCTGTAAGTTAGCTCTCTGTGGAGCTAAGAAGAGCTTCGACAAACTTAGCCCCTCAGGCGAGGTTATCCCCTTGGACTCATGCTAGGATACGTGTTGAGCTAACTTAGCATCTTAGGCCAACATAGGTCTCTTCAAAGGCAACCTTGACTTACTGTCTGCTTCACTAGATTAGTAGAGTCTAAGTCGCTAATTTGTCCCTCGGGAGAGGCAGAAACAGGTTGTCAGCTTGTCTGCGACTTGTCTTTTATAAATATCGACAAGTTAGACATTGTTTAGATCGGTTGAAAAGCTATTTGAGATTTTGTCTTTTTTGAGTGTCAACAAAACCCCCTTCAAAGTTTTCGTAGATCCACAATGGGATGGTTCGGATTTTGAAGTACTTTGAATTGCCTCGGGTGTTCAAAAGGGAGCAGACCTAGGAATCTGTCTGTTCAAAGATAATGTGAACATAACAGGTTTGGAGTCGCTAGAAAAGAGGGTTCGCTGTTCAGAGGAGATAATCTGGACATAACATCAAGAAGAGTCCCTACCGGACTGAAAAGTTAGATCTGGGTATCCGTCAGTTCAAAGGTAATGAACTAGACATAACTGTTTAAGAATCACCAGTCACGAAGCCTTGTCATTCAGAGGTGACGAACTGGACAAAACGACAAAGAAAGGTGAGATTGGATATTCGTCGGTTTAGAGGTGACGAACTGTACATAACCGATTAGAAATTTTCAAACTTGGAGTGTTTACTGTTTCAAGGTGATGAACTGAACATAACAGTAAACAAAAAGGGGAGACTTGGCTATCTGTCGGTTCAGAGGTGATGAACTGGACATGACCGATTGAGAAGCCACCAAGCTCAGATTTTGTTATTCAAAGGTGATGATCTAGACATGATGACGAAATGGAGGTGAATCTGATTTTAGGGACCCGTCTATTCAGAGGTGATAAACTGGACATGATAGACTAAGACACACTAAACTCTGAATCCACTGCCAGAGATAGTCGCATTAACTTAGCAGCTAACCCACTAGGGACTGCAAGGGTGAATTGGATCTGGGCACCCGTCGGTTCAGAGGTTACATGGACATGACCAACTAAGAGACACCAGGCTCGCAATTCGCTGTTCAAAGGTAGTCGTATTAACTTGACAGTAAGAACTCCCGGCCCTGACGGGAAAAAGGAGAACAAAGTTATAGACTCATCTATTCAGAGGTGATGAACTGGACATGATAGTTAGAGTACCATAAAAGGGAAAAGATCTAGGCATCCGTCGATTCAGAGGTAATTTGGACATAACCGATTGGAAGTTGCTAGACTCAGAGCCCTGCCGTTCAGAGGTGACGAACTGGACATAACGACAAAGGAGTAATCCCTACCAGACTAGAAGATGAGACTTGATTATCTGTCAGTTCAGAGGTAATATGGACATAACCGATTGAGAAACCACCAAGCTCAGGATTTCTACTGTTCAGAGGTGACAAGCTGGACATGACGGTAAAAGAAATAATTCCATTGGGAAAAAATAAGACTTGATCATAAACTCCGTGGGAAAATTGGCATCTCCTTCGGATGTTATTTGAAAGAAATTGTCAGAGGTATATTGTTAACGTGACAACCAGGAACGTCCATTGAGGACTGAAAAGAGAAATAATAGACTTCGAGAGAAGTCTACCAAAAACTCGCTAGGGAGTTAGAAAATTAATCCCATAAGAGATTATATGTCAGAGGTAATCATTACCGTGACAAAAAGAACTTCGTGGGATTCAATAGGGAAAGAATTAATCTCTAAAAAGTTGTCAGAGATAATCATTAACGTAATAATAAAATCTCTTGCTGAGAAATTAGAAGGAGATTTTGTCAGAAGTGATCGTGACAACTTCTCCACTTGAGGATTTGCAAAGCAACCTTTCAGAGGTGTGATGTTAACTTGACAAGAAATCATAACAACAATTTGAGTGGACCTGTCATTCTATTAAAGAGAATGATAAGTAGAGTTTGATCTGCTGTGGATATTAGCAAGATTCGTCGGGAATGTTGATTTTATCCGCCTGGGAATATGTCAAAGTTTCACTACCAAAGGTTTAATGTTAACATGATAGGTTTGACTTGTGATTCATTTTGCACGAGAAACGAATATTATTTTATGTGGTCCTACCATTCCATGGATGGGAATTAGTAGGGAACTTTGGTGGAAAATACGGGATCAGGCCCCTTGGGATTTTTAGCAAATCCTCAGTTATCAACGGGTTTGGTATGCCTTTACCAACTACCGTTTGAGTTGGGCTAGACATGCTATTCCTCTCAGCATGATGAGTTGTTGAGGATTTTATATTAGGCTTAGAAGCCAATATTTTTCTCTAACTTTATTCACTGAAAGTTTCAGATTGTGTCACATGAAGTGAACATTTCTGTATTCCATTGGTGACCTCTAAAATCTCGCTGGGGATTAAAGAGTTAAGTCTAAATTTCATGAGAAATTTGTCAGGTAGATCGACATTCCTCATGGAGTGTCACCTTTTGTTCATCAAGACTCTGGTTGTCAGCTGAGCTTCGTGTCTAGATATGGAGTGCAAACTTCATAGGAAATATATCGAGGAAGTTGAGATTCCTCGTGGAGTTTCACTTTTGTTCAACATAATCAAGACTTTAGTCATAGCTGATCATCAAATCTGAACATGAATGTGGAAACATTAGAAAGGTCCTGCAAGGATGCATCACGAACCTTCTTCGATGAATTTGGCTTACTCAAGATTATCATGAAGCCGAACTGATTTGCTAAAAGAAGAATGCAAAGATGACTGAAATTGATTCCACCTGGGAAAAGGGTCTCCTTGAGGAGATGAAACAGTTAGACGAGCCTGACTTGATGATCAGAGGTGTAATGTTAACATGATCATGTATAGTACTTCTTTGATTAGAGGTATAGTGTTAACATGATCATAGATAGCACTTGTCGTTGATTGGCATCAGGAGCGTGTCACCGTTTGGATTCGCTAGGTGATAAGCTCCACTCGAGTAGACTGCCTATACTACAAAAGGTTGTCCTCATATGATTGGTGGAATGATATATTCCAACCCCCTGGGCATTTTCTGACGTTGTTGGCTGTTGTGTCTCGTCAGGGGTCTGGTTGTACTGTTGCAAGTTATTTGCCAGATCTAGTGCCTGTCGACTATCAAATAGCGGTTGAGATGGTTGTCTTCTCTTCAAAGCTGCTGAGAGGAGTTGCTTGTGTGGTGTCATCTGCTGTAAGAGACGTTGCAAAACTTGCCTTTAGCTTTGGACTGGCTTGAGTCCCATTGCTTTAGCCATTGACGGGATAAGACCCATGGCTTTTAAAAGTAGAGTTGACTACCTCCATACTCCCTTTCATGATAGGAGTTAGGCAGTGGCCTTTTTATGTTCTGACTTCAGAGTCAAAATGCCTGCTTCAATCAGTGCTTGGATTTTGTCTTTATGGACATTGCATCTGTAAGTAGGATGATGAACCATCCTATGGAAAAGACAATAGTTGGGATCATTTGTTCGTCCCACTTCGTCTGGGCATCTAACCTCTGACAACTTGAGCTTGTTGCCTTTGTTGAGCAAGTGAAAAAGTGTCACCACTTGCTCATCTTTGAAGGAGTATTGTCTCTAATACTCTGAAGTCCTGTTAGAGTTACCTTTCTTTGATCGAGTTCCTCCATATACTTCCAATGCTGATGTATCAGAAGATTCAGCCGTGTCATAGATTTTGCTATTGATTCCCCACCTGCTTTTGGGGCTTTCAAACTTTTTAGATGATTTTTCAGCTATCTCGGCTTGTTTAATAAGCTCCTTCCAAGTGTAGGCTTTGACAGCTCCCATGCGAACTTTCACTTTGTCGAGAAAGTTATGCTTACACATCTGAAGCAACATAGGCAAAGGCATACCTACAGGGCACATGAGAGAAAGGTTGCGGAACCTCTCTTTGTAATCCCGTACAGAGTCTCCTCCTTTCTGGACTGCCGACAGGAGTGTGTCCATGGTCACCTCAGTATCATCCTCGTAGAATCGAGAGAGGAATCAGGTTTTCAAGTCGAGCCACGAATTGATGGAGTTCACGGGGTGACTCCTGAACCAATCAAAGGCTACCCCCTTGAGGGTGCCAATGAACAGTCAGGCCATGATAGCATCATTACCTACTACATTATCGATTTGTGATCGGAAGTAGTAAATGTGCTGACTTGACGAGCTCTTACCATCATATAGTGCAACGTTGGTGGTTTGAACTTTGGCAGATATGGGACTGAATCCCATTCCAAGGGATAAGGACGGATTGCCCTACTTTCTTCAGTTCATCCATTTGGGCTATTGATGCGATCTGAGCTTGGATGCCTTTGATCACTTTGGCATCGATTGAAGAGCCCTCCTTTGAATGATCGGTCTTGGGAGGTTCATTGTTGTTGTTCTCCTCATTTTCGTGATTACTACCAGTTGTGTTATCATTCTTCCGGTTTGTTAGGAGCTGAACAAATACTTGCTGGATGTTGTCCAGGGCTTCTTGATGGGCCTTGGAAGTCTGCTCCTGTGCCTCCATGCGATGACAGAGATCATCATCATTGTTTTATCAGTCATAATGGCTGATACAAAGCTTGTCTGCACAAGGCTGATGGTGATGGAGGAAGCATAGCCACTGACTTCTTATTCATCATCGGACCATTGAAATTGGTGTGTCATAGCTTCTGAGGAAGAAGGTTGTCCATGTTTGGTGGGAAAATCGAAGATTGAGGTGTAAATTCTTTATTTGATGGTAAAGAAAATTACAGTGGATCAATAATCCTTTAATAAGAGAGGGGGGATATTCAAGCTCAAATCTCCCCTTTATTTAATGTCGGGTTCTTGATGTGACGATGAAAGTGAATCTTATTTTTCGTTGACCAGGTGAACGTCAAGACTTCTTGGGAATCATCTCTTTGGATGGTGAATGAAGTAACACAGCTTCTGTCCAACAAGAATCTCAAAGAGACTTTAGGCAAGAATAAACTCTTACGCAGCAAGTTGTTAGAAGAGTTAAACTCTCTCTCTTTTAGCTGGAGATCTTGGTCCTTTTACGGCTTACAACCGAAGTTCTTCTGACCAGATTTTTCCCGACCCCTCTTCCATAACAAACTGGGTTATTTATAAAGGCTTCAGGGGGTAACAGTGTCCCCTAAAAATACTCCATAATGGGGGTTAACTCCCTCATTACGTGAGCAGTAATTGACCCAGTAATGAGGGCAGTTATAACTGAGACGCAGGGTTCCCCTGTAGTTGAAACGCGGGCTTCGAGCCTCGCGTTTAACCATTGAGGTAACGCTTGAACTTTGCCTTTGGTTAAAATGTGAGCTTCAAGTTATACGTCAAGCTTTGTGTAAGACGCGGGCTCTGGGCTCTGCGTCTTGGTCGTTGTGGTAAAGTAGAGACGCGGGTTTTGACCCTCGTGTCTTGGTACTGTAGTGATGCTACTGCAGTGATGCTGAGACGCGGGTTTCGACCCTCGCGTCTTGGTACTGTAGTGATGCTACTGCAGTAAGGTTGAGACGCGATTTCGACCCTTGCGTCTTGGTGCTGTGGTAGTGGTTATGATTAGCCCTATGTCTGGAGTTTGAACTCTGCTTTTTGATGATTGTCTTCAGTGATTTTTGGACAGCCTATAGAACCCCCCCAAAGTTTTCGATATTTCGCGGTTGACTGGGAAGGATTTTGAAATACTTTGGACTCTGATTGAATTCATACTTCTCATGATTGGACTGACAATCATTTGAGATGTCCTGAGCTTGATCCTATCTGGAATGTGATCTTCGTGATGTACTGTAAAACCCTTTGAAGCTACCAGAGATGATCGCGGTGAGTGTCTAGATACGCGGTCCAGATCTCCTCAGTGCTCTGAGCTGGTTGTTGGTGTACTGTTGAACCAGGGGTAATCAGTCATCTGCTTGTGCCAGTGTACTGTTGAACTGATTGCAGAGGTAAAGACTGGATGCACTTGTAGACGCAGGGGTCATGTTGCTTTAGAGACGCCGTCCTCACTCGGAGTGGGGACGCATCTATTAATCCGCTTGAAGAAACGCAGCCTTTGGAGGGATGCGATCTTCAAAGTGAAGACGCAGCTCTTACCCTGTTGACTAGGCGCGACTTTGGCCTTGCTGAAGAGACGTGACTTTTGGAGGGACGCGGTTTTGGGCTCCTCAAGAATGACGTGCGAGTCTCATCTGGTTGATAAGGATGCGGCTCTAACTCAACAGAGATGCGACTCTGGTCCTTTGAGAGGGAGCATACTCAGGCTGTACTGAGTTCATAATTGAGACGCGAATGTCATTTGTAGTGGAGACGCGATTTTGAGCCCCTCAAGAATGACGCGCGAGTCTCAGCTGGTTGATAAGGACGCGGCTCTGACTCAACAGAGACGCAACTCTGGTCCTTTGAGAGGGCGCAAACTCAGGCTGTACTGAGTTCATGATTGAAACACGAATGTCATCTGCAGTGGAGACGCGGTTTTGGGCCCCTTAAGAATGATGCGCGAGTCTTAGCTGGTTGATGAGGACGCAACTCTGATTCAACAGAGACGCGACTCTGATCCTTTGAGAGGACGCAACCTTGAAGCACAAACCAGCGTTCTTGATAAAAGAACGGTTGTGGACTCTTCAGTAGGAATGAAAGGAACGCAGCCCTCAGGTTTATGAAAGATCGCGGACTTGTGGACACGACCTTTGAGTCTGTGCCTGATGCCGCTTCCTAAGCGTTACATGCAGCCCATCTTAAAGATCTTGTTGGATTTTTTTAATGCCAGGTCAGCGTTGACGATTGAGGACTTGTGTCCTTCAATGTTTCCTGAAGTGGCAATCCACGCATCAGCACCTTATCAGACTTGATGTTCGTGCGGGAATTAAGGCTGACGGCTTTGATTTTCATGCCATTAATTATAAGCCTTATGGCTTGCCTATAAATAGGCCTCATCCCCCTTAACAGTCCATTAGTTAGACTATTTCCTTTTGAGAGCATGCGCTCTGAGGGTCTTCGTCTTGATTTGTCTTTCTTCCCTTTAAGAAGATGTGTTCCAATGAACAGTAAGAACTCAAAGCTTTCATATTTTCCTTTAATCTTTTCCAAATATTATCACTGTCAAGTGATTTCAAGATCAAAAAGTATCGCCTTAAGTACTTTTGCGGCCGCGCCTTGATGCATAAAGTTCAACTTCTACAGAATTCTTCTCCGGGTAGGAACCAGTTGTCGCCATGAAATAGTCAGTTCCTCTGAGTTTCTGTCTTTCTATCCATTGAAGAAACTCGATCTCTTGATCTCTTCTTGAAGTCTGATTGATGCGCCCGTGTTCGAAAGTCGCGTCTTTCAGGCTTCTTGATGAAGAGACCTGGCTGACTTTTAATTCTAAGTCACAAGTCTTTTGACGCGAGTGTGAGAAACTCTGTACTTAGATCTTGAAACACAAGTTTTGTACATAAAGCCCGCATTTGAGGTTCTTAACTTAAGAGAATTTTAACTCTTTCGAGACCTCTGAACATAGATGTGGCAACCTCTGTTTCTCAAACGCGGATGTGGCGAACTCTGCGTCTGGGTTACCTCGCGTCTTTTATCTTTGACGCAAGTCTAACACCAAACTGCGTTCAGATCTGCATTGGCCAACTCCGCGTCTGAAGTTCACAACTTTAATCGCGTCTGCTCTTCAGATTTTCTGTTTCTTCCTTAACAGAATTTTAACTTTTTGGTTTTTTGCTTCTTGCAGGTTCTGGGAGCCTCAGCCAGTCTTCCGCATCTTCGCTGGGCTCTTAGGAGAATATTTCGACCAGCGAGCTTGTTCGATTGGCGAGCATTCGGGGAATCAAAGCTCCTTTTCATGGGCGAGGAGGATTCGCGGGTTAATGACATCCGTCAAGGTCTTATTGGACATGACGCACCAGCAATGTCCCGGGTTTGTCATGCTCAAAGTGGGTATGGTGGTGGGTATGGTGCTCTTGCAGGTCACAGGAAAGAGGACGTCGCCTATAAGGTCTCGAATCCTCCCTTTGCCAATTTTGTTTAAGGAAGATCCAACTTTTGGTGGCAAAATCTGCCATTAATTGAAGGATTATGGCCCACAGCAGTTGGTCGGGTGAAATCAGAATGTTCTTCTGCATTTCGACCTCGAGAAACACCGTTGCTCTCTGTTAGCGATGAGCTTCTTCAATGTTTACATCATGCATCATGATGTAATCAGCACTCGGTCATCTCAACACTGGTCAACTGTGACATGATTCAGCGGAAGAAGAGAGGAACCTTTCTTCGGCGCTCTTCCAAGCATCTTGCATTTGGAGCAGTGTAGATGTCCTGAGGAGTGAGTGCAACCTTTCGCTGAGAGATGAAATTCTTTGTATTCCTTTTTTATAACACTCAATCTTACTGTATAAGAGAGCGTCTTGTATCACTTTCATATGTTTGAATATTAACAAAAGTGACACTTTTTCTTGTCTTCTTATATGTCTTGAATTTCTCCTTTTTTTTTGAAAATCAGACACATAGAAGTAGGGACTCTTACTTGCTAGAAATGCGATAATTAACTTAACAAGTCAAAGTTTGAAAAATTTCATTTTGGGAATTCAAGATTACTGTCAGAGGTGTGATATTAACTTGACTCAACGGAAATTTCAGTTTCATTTGGGAAGACTAAAAACATCATTGTCATAGGTGTAATGTTAAACTTGAAAGTGAAGGTAATGCTAGAGGTGTAATTTTGAACTTGGCATTGGTCATCTCGACTTCGATAGGGAAGTTCACGGGAAATCATTGTCATAGGTGTATTGTTGAACTTAGCAATGAACTGGACGCTAGAGGTGTGATGTTAAACTTAGCATCGCTCATCTCAGCTTCCATATGAAAGTCTGAGGAAAAGTGACTGTTAGAAGTTTAATATTGAACTTGGCAGTAACTTAATTACTGTTAGAGGTATAGTGTTAAACTAAACAGTGATTTGTCAGAGGTTTGATGTTAACCTGACAGTAGTTGATTTGCGATATGAGCAATTTTGAGGACTTGTCATTCTATTGATGAGAATTGACAAGTGAAGTTTGGAATGTCAGAGGTATAGTGTTAACTTGACAGTGGTTGATTTGCGATATGAGTAATTTTGAGGACTTGTTATTCTATTGATGAGAATTGACAAGTGAAGTTTGAAATGTCAGAGGTGTAGTGTTTACTTGACAGTGGTTGATTTGCGATATGATCAATTTTGAGGACTTGTCATTCTATTGATGAGAATTGACAAGTGAAGTTTGGAATGTCAGATGTGTAATGTTAACTTGACAGTGGTTGATTTGCGATATGAGCAATTTTGAGGACTTGTCATTCTATTAATGAGAATTGACAAGTAAAGTTTAGAATGTCAGAGGTGTAGTGTTAACTTGACAGTGGTTGATTTGCGATATGAGCAATTTTGGGACTTGTCCTTCTATTGATGAGAATTGACAAGTGATATTTAGAATGTCAGAGGTGCAGTGTTAACTTGACAGTGGTTGATTTGCGATTTTGGGACTTGTCCTTCTGTTGATGAGAATTGACAAGTGAAGTTTGGAATGTCAGAGGTGTAGTGTTAACTTGACAGTGGTTGATTTGCGATATGAGCAATTTGAGGACTTGTCATTCTATTGATGAGAATTGACAAGAGGAGTTTGGAATGTCAGAGGTAGTGTTAACTTGACAGTGGTTGATTTGCGATATGAGCAATTTTGAGGACTTGTCATTCTATTGACGAGAATTGACAAGTGAAGTTTGAAATGTCAGAGGTGTAGTGTTAACTTGACAGTGGTTGATTTGCGATATGAGCAATTTTGAGGATTTGTCATTCTATTGACGAGATTTGACAAGTGAAGTTTGAAATGTCAGAGGTGTATTGTTAACTTGACAGTGGTTGATTTGCGATATGAGAATTTTGAGGACTTGTCATTCTATTAATGAGAATTGACAAGTGAAGTTTGAAATGTCAGAGTTGTAGTGTTAACTTGACAGTGGTTGATTTGCGATATGAGCAATTTTGAGGACTTGTCATTCTATTGATGAGAATTAACAAGTGAAGTTTGAAATGTCAGAGGTGTAGTGTTAACTTGATAGTGGTTGATTTACGATATGAGCAATTTTGTGGACTTGTCATTCTATTGATGAGAATTGACAAGTGAAGTTTAGAATGTCAGAGGTGTAGTGTTAACTTGACAGTGGTTGATTTGCGATATGAGCAATTTTGAGGACTTGTCATTCTATTATGAGAATTGACAAGTGAAGTTTGGAATGTCATGAATCCATTAGGGATTGAAAAATCTGGTTTGTCAGAGGTTTAATATTAACTTGACAAATCCCAGTTCATTTCATTAGGAAGATGAACACAGGTATTTTTGTGGCCCTACCATTCTGTAGGTGAGAATTGGAAAGAGATTTTGGAGGAGAGAATGAGACCAAGTCCATTAGAATTTTTAGCAAACCCTCAGCTATCAACGGATTTGGTGTACCTTTACCAACTACCGTTTGAGTTGGGCTAGTCATGCTATTCCCCTCAGCATGATGAGTTGTCGAAAACTTATGTTGGACTTGAACACCAACATTTCCTCTATCCTTGGCCAGTGGAGGTGTAGGATGTCAATAGAAGAGTAACTAAGCTGAAATCAAAGTCTTGCATTTTGTCTCTTCCTTAATATTTACATCATGCAACATGATGTGATCATTGATTGTTCAGCTTGACACTGGTCACCCGTGATGTGATCCAATGAAGGGAAGAAGCTTTTCTTGGATCTGGAGTTTTGATCAAAGGTGTAGTATTAACTTGATCAAGAGAAGAGTGCTATCAAGGATAGTATTTGTTCAAGAGCTTGCCATTGATTGGCATTATGAGCGTATCACCGTCCGAGGTTATGAGGCGATATGCTCCATTTGAGTAGACCGACTCTACTACAAATGGTCCTTCCCATTTGGGCTAGAATTTTCCTTTGGTCTTATGCGTCATCACCATAGGTCTTCTGACGGCTAAGACAAGGTTGCCTTTCTTGAAAGTTCGCTCCTTGACTTTCTTGTTGATAGCTCTAGTAGTTCGAGCTTGATAGAACTCGATTTGCTGTTGAGCTTGCAGGCGTTTATCGTCCAAAGCCTCCAGCTCTTGGAGTCGCTGTCGATGCTTCTCCTCATTTGTCATCTCTGCTGTCAAGGCGACGCGTAGTGATGGGATTTGGATTTCTAATGTGAGTACGGCTTCACACCCATATACGAAGGAGAAAGGTGTAGCCTTCGTCGGGGTTCGAACCGTCGTGCGATAGGCCCATAAGTATTCTCTTAACTTGTCGTCCCAGTCACGTTGGCTTTTTGAGATGAATTTCTTGAGAAGTTTCGCAATAGTCTTGTGGAAAGTTTCTGCGAGGCCGTTAGTGGCTGGGTAGTATGCCGTTGAGGACACACTCTGGATTTTGAACTTGTTGCAGAACCTCTGAAAAGCCTGATTGACGAACTGGGGCCCATTATCATGAATAATCCGTCGTGGTACACCAAAACGGAAATGACGTGATGTTTAACGAATTTGATCACGTCAGATGCCTTTACTTCCCTCAAGGGAATAGCTTCAGCCCATTTAGAGAAGTAATCGGTTATAACTAAGATGAACCGATGTCTTTTGGATGAAGGTGGGCTGTAGGGCCGACCACGTCCATTCGCCACATCTCAAATAGCCAGGTTGAGGTTGTAGAGCGAAGATATCCTGGTGTTTGATGGATGAAGTTACCGTGGACCTGATCGGCGTAATATCGTTTAGCGTAAGTGATGGCGTCCGGGATCATCTTAGGCCAATAATATCCCAGTCTTCAGAGTTGATCCCCAAGCTTCAGACTGGGCTGATGAGCTCCACACATGCCATCATGCGCTTCTTTGAGTACTTCCTGTGTCTCCTTTTGTGACTGACAGCGGAGGAGGATCCCATCCTGTGATCGACGATACAGTGTTCACGTGATCGCATTATAGTAGAATTTGTGGGCTTTCCTTCTAATGGCAGCCACCTCTTTGGGATCATCAAGCAGGATGCCGTACAATGCATAGTCGATGTAGGGGAATCGCCAATCCCTAGGCTCTGCTCCTGTTAAAGTTTCTAGAGCTTCTTTGGCTTGACAGTCTCCTGTCGGCTTTTGGTGATCTTCAAAAATGACTCTTGGGCAATACAAGTCGTGGCTGTAAATAAGTATTTTCTCTACCACCCCAACTGGAAGGGCTAAAGAGGCAGCGAGAGATGCCAGTGCATCTGCGTGTGCATTTTGCTGGCGTGGTACATGGTCGATGTAAAAGTTTTTGAATCTCACGGCCATGTGAATAGTTTCATTGTAATAAGGTACTAAGTCTTCATGTCTGACTTTGTACTCCCCGCGAACTTGGTTAACGATGAGTTTAGGGTCACCGTATGCTTCGAGATTTTTAACGCCAATCTCATCAGCGATTTGCATCCCAATCAAGAGGGCATTGTATTCTGCTACATTGTTGGAACAGGGCTCGATTATTGAGAACGCTCGAGGGATCACATAGTTCTGTGGGAGGACCAGTACTACCCCACTCCTGCTATGATATGCCCTTGCGGACCTGTTCTCTATGCCCCATCGAAGAAGAGTTGCCACACCTATCTTTCAAAAGATGTATGGGTCGTACAAACTTCAGGGACTTCGTCTGGGAGAACCTTGTAAAGTTCGGTTGCTCTCGGTTCTGGATGCTCAGTTAGGAAATCGGCCACCGCTTGTCCCTTCACGACTTTTGTGGTTGAAAGCGCATCTCATATTGGGATAGCAGTATGGCTCATTTTGTCAACCGACCATTTAGTGATGATGGCTTCGTCATGAGCAACCTTAAAGGGTTGACTTTTGATATGACATTTATAGTCTGGCCAACCAAGTAGTGTCACATTTTCTGGATAGCGAACACCTATGTCAAACATTTCTTTTCGATCGGGTTGTACCGATGCTCGGCTCCGATCATAGTTCTGCTCAGATAGTAGATTGCCTGCTCATATCCCTGATCATTATTCTGGGCTAGTAAAGCTCCTAAAGAATGATCTATCGCTCGGACATATAGCAGGAAAGATTTTCCTGAAACTGGAGCTGTAAGTACGGGTGGTTGCATGAGATATCGTTTGATTTCCTTGAACGCTTGTTGGCAAGCATCATCCCAGGTGAACGAAACACCCTTCTTCATCAATTTGGTGAAGGGTTGGCATCTTCCGGTGAGATTTGAGATAAACCTCCGGATGTACGCTAGTCGCCCTTGCAATCCTCTAAGCTCCCTGAGATTTCTTGGAGGTTGCATCTCCTGGACAGCGCAGACTTTTTCTAGCTCTAAGTGAATTCCTTTGGATGTAACCACAAACCCTAGGAATTTACCACTGGCTACCCCCAGGAAAGATTTGGTGGAGTTCATTTTCAACTGATGTGCCCGCATGATTTCAAAAACTGTGTTCAGATCTGCTATTGTGGTTGCCCTTGGCGCGGCTTTTCACTGCAATGTCTTCCACGTAGCATTCCACTGTTTTACGCATGTGTGAAAAATTGCATTCATAGCTCTCTGATATATTGCCCCAGCGTTTTTCAGTCTGAAGGGCATGACAGTATAACAATATACTCCCAGTGGTGTCCTGAAAGAAGTATGCTTTTCATCATCAGGGTACATTTTGATTTGATTGCACCCTGAGAATCCATCAATGAAGGACATTCGTTCAAATCTGCACGTATTGTCAATCATGACATCTGTGATTGGGAGAGGGAATTCGTTTTTGGGATAGGCCTCATTTAGATCGCGAAAATTGATACAAATCTAGATCTTCCCGTTTTTCTTGGTAACGGGGATGATATTGGCTACCCAATCAGGGTGTTGCTCCTCCCTAATGAAACCAGAGTCTATAAGCTTCTTGACTTCTGACTGGATTGCTTCCATTATTTCTGGACGAAACCGTCACTATTACTGTTTGACTGGCTTCACGTCTGAATTAATGTTAAGGCGATGCATAGTCACTCGAGGATCAAGCCCAGGCATGTCATCATATTTCCAAGCGAAAACGTCTATATACTCCTGCACAAAAGATATTAAATCTTCTTTCTCGTGGATGACAGACTTTCGCTTATAAAGATGGGCTTAGGATTAGCCTCATCTCCCAGATTAATCTGGGTAACTTTATCCTCCGTGGGTGGTTCGTGTTGTTCAAAGTGAACATCCCAGAGAGCATTTAGGTGTTTGATCCAAGGATCTGTATCAGAATGGATCATTTCTTCATCTCCGTCTTCCAGGTGGCTTGTTGATACCATGTTTACTGAAAGTTCTCTGAAGAGGTTGCCCACACTAACGTCCGACTCCCACGATGACGTGCCAGACGAGTGATTATGGTATAATGACTCTTCGGACTCAGAGGCTGACTGAATTGGAGTTGACCATAGCCCAAACCCCTGCGAGTTCAATGGTAATAGTCAGTGGTCTTCCCTTTCGGAACGAAAGATCGAAGTAGTGTTCTTCTTTCTTTGCTGAAGTTCAAACCAGGACCATTTGTTAGATCATATCCCATCCTCTCCATCATTCTGAGGACACTTGGCTCATAATGAGAGAACCGAAGAGATTCGTTCTCGCTTTCTGAGTCTTTGTAAGACATCAATTCAGACTCAATTCTTCTGAAAAGAATTGATTTTTGGCCTCTGCATCTTGCTAGAACCATGAATACTAATTCTTGCGCATCACCGACATCTTGGTACGTTTTGAAGGATAACCTCATTGGTACATGCAATGATGTCAGAGCATCCATTGTCGACCAGGGGTCATCACCCACCTCGGTACTAGTGTCGATGGCACTGAATCAGAAGCAAATACAGAAAAATAAGCCAAATTTAACTCTTCATTAATATACCACTCGCCTACATCATCGGCGGTGTTATTAAAATCGAGCTTATTAATGCTCGTTACAAGTGGATTTAATTCCCACATGCACTTTTCTTCCACCTCTGGCTCAGTGTTAGCTTCGTTACCAGAGTCTGGTTCCTCTGGCTGTAGGTTCTCGTTTGTTTCCAGAGAGTCTTGGTACAGGAGGGAGTCTGTGAAATAGTTCTCCACCCCCTTGAATGGATGCCTTTCGGCAATTAACATTCGAACTTTCCCACTTCTGTCAATGTACTTCATAACTTGATGGAGAGTGGAGGGGACGATGAAATTACGATGAATCCACGATCGTCCTAGCAGCAAATTGTACGAAGTGTCGGCGTCGATTACATAGCACGTCACTTCAGACTTTAGGTCCACGATGACTTTAGGTCCACGATCTGAGATTTGAGCTTAATCTTCCCCATTGGGCGTGTACCATCGGCGTTAAAATCATAGATGGTAGTTTGGGTGGTGCTCAATTGGTGGGTGGGAATTCCTAAGTGCTGCATGACCCGGCGAGGCATGATGCTCAACGCGGATCCTGTATCTACCTGAATGTGGCTTACTTCAGACGATCTAATATACTCTGTGAAGTACAAGGGCCGATCATGCTTCCCCTTCACCTGCATGTCATCTGTTGTGAAGGTAATGCAAGGGGCATTTTGGGAGGCATGGAGACAATCCTCTACATCTCCCTCCTGTGTTCCAGCCGGAATCTGAGCCATGAAAATCTCAGCATCAGTTAGGGCTTCCCTCAGAGCTTCTCTTGTTGACTTTGAGAGTCTCAGGAGCTCGTAAGGGGTGATTCTGGCCGGGATATTGGCCAATTGAGCCAGGACGTCAAAGCGGTAAGGTGTTATGGATCCTTCCGCGTTGTCCTTTGGGAGAACCCTGAAAAACCGAAGCTCTTTTTGCTTCTCCACCGGTTGCTTCGCGGAGGGCTTGGCTGACTCTGCAGTAGGTTTAGGAGGGCTTGCCACCATCTTGTCATACTTCTTTAAATATGACTGACCCGAACGAGTTTCTGTCACAAGCGGTTTATTGAGTTCTGTGGTAAGGACGATTGTCTTATCTTCCGAATCAGTTAGTGAGGGAACATCAGTTTCTGCTTCCCAGAAAGAAGCGCACACCACGTTGAGAGCGAAGCTTTCGCTTTGCCTTTGAACTTTCTGTTGGTAATAGTAGTCCACTGTTGGCCTTCCACAAGGTCGGGATGAACCCACATAATTTCTCCCTGAGGTATGGGGATAGGTACAAGACCCTTCTCTTGTTGGTGATGCGCGTCCGTATTGATCATTCTTAGTTCTCCTCTTGGGATGGTAACTACTCCGGACGGTACTAGAGGCTGTTTTTCAAACTGAAGAAATGATGTCATATTAGCCGTCACTTTCTTCTGCTCTGGATGGAGCTTTAGCACTTCTGCATCGATCAGAGCTTGAAGGATGTCTTTAAAGACGTAACAGCTCTTCTTGGAGTGCCCTAACATCCTATGATATAGGCAGTAGTTAGGATTATCGGACTTGCCGACTTCTTCAGGACGTCTAGCTTTAGAAAGCTTCAATCTGTTGATCTTGTTGAGTAATTTGAACAACGAATTGACATACTCATCTTTGAAGGAATACTGTTTGTTGGCGTGTGGCGGACTTGAAGAACCACCTCCCCTAACCGGTTGAGGTTTGACGGGGGATTTTGTCTCCGTCGCCAAATTATCTTTTCTTTTTTATTGAAAAGATGTTTCTGGCATGCACCTTGTCGACTTTTCGGGTCTGGGTTTATTTTCTTCTGCCCTAACCCTGGCGATAATTTCTTCAGCCTGTTCACCTTGCTGGACCAATTGCTTCCAGGTGCGGCTTTCAGCAACTCCTATTTGAACTAGAAGTGAAGTTTGTAGATTGTGGCGGTATGTTTCTACCAGGGTGGCCGGGGTCATACCGCTGGGACATCGGAGTGCCATATTCCAAATCTTTCCACAAATATTTTGACTGACTCTCCCTTTCGCTGCTTCATGGCCAGGAGAGTGGGCATTGTAATCTCTGAGTCATCTTCAAAGAAGCGTGTCAGGAAGAGCTTCTCCAAATCACCCCAATTTTTAATGGAGCCTTCTGGGAGTTTCATGAACCATTCAAAGGCAAGCCCTTTTAGAGTGCCGATGAACAAACGTCCCAAGATGGCATCATTATCTATCACATTTTCTGTCTGAGACTTGAAGTAGTAGATGTGTTGGTTCGGTGACCCTTTGCCGTCGAAAGCCTGTGGGTCAGAGTTTTGAACTTAGAAGGGTATGGGACAAGGTCCCACTCAGCCGGATATGGCCGGACCACTCCTGCTTCTTGGAGGCCTTTTCGATTGGTAAGGGCTTCCAGACGCTGCTCCAATTGACTCATTCTTTTGGAATGAATGCCCCCATTCTCCGGGCTGCCTTCCTCTTTAGACGAGGATTTAGACGATTCGGAATTAATTGCTCCTTTTCCTCGATATGTACAGAAGATGAGCTTTCTCTTTCTTTCCGTTTGCCTTTAGACTTCTTAGAAAAAGTTTTGTCAGTTGACTTCCTCTTGTCTTCAAGCAATTGTGTGAGCATCTGCTTGAGGGTATCAAAAGATTCTTGTTGAGCGCAAATCATATCGAATTGTTCCCTCTGGACCTGAGCTTGCTGTTCAAAGCGCCTGGCCGTATCCTCGGGAGTATTTATCATGTATGCAAAGGCTTCATTCTCTATGAAAGAGTTCGAGACCTGCGATTCTGCAATGGCGGAATGTGATTCATTTACTTCAATGCCCCGAGCTAGGGCACTGTAGTTGATCGGGGCGACCGCACCAGTCCGAGTGCGAGTATACTGATACACTCCTTTTGGTTCCGTGTCAGACTCATCGGAGCTGACCGCCAGTTATTTTTCTCTACTTCTGCTTACCATGTTTGCAATGACTCCTGGGTATTTCATGTCAGAGAAGGCTCCCTTTCTGTGAGAGCGACGCTTCTTGGCTGATCGGGAGGTTTAGGTCAATCATCTAAACACCGACTGTTTGCTTGTATGTGAGCTGTAGCGGCATTCAGAGAGTATTGCCGTGATGAACCGTTCACAGCAACAAGACGGAGTAATCTGATTAGCACTCCTTTTCTTCGTCAAATAATCTCTTAAATCTGTCGGAGGAGGACTAAAGAGATCAGCCTCGGGTTGTCGAGGGCTTTTTAGCTTCTGAGAGCTATCCTTGCATCGCAAAGCTGAGACATAGGGTTCTGAGACGCGGAGCTCACGTCCTGTAAGACGGATGCGACTCTCGCATTTCGGCTCGAGAACGCAGGCCTCGCGTCTCTGCTGAGAAGGGATGTGGATCTTGCGTTGCTGGTTATCGCGTTTAGCTAGGACAGTTGGGATACTCGGATTTTCTCAATTCCGCATCTGATTCGGGAGACGCGGGTCTTATGTCTCTGAGAAGACGTACGGACCTCGCGCTGCTGAACGTCGCGTTTGGGAAGTGGAGTTTCAGAAACGCAGTCCTGGTGGGCTTCGTGTTTAGGTCTCCAAACGCCGACTTCGCGCGTCTGACGTGGTTCAGGAGAGACGCGGGCTTAAGCCTCGCATTTTGTATCTGCTAGACAGGTAATTATTCCAGCTTTTTGCGCCTGTAGTTGACGCGAACGTCGTCTCTGTCGTCGTTCAGCGTTTCGGTTATGCCGTACGGGTTGCTGGGAACCCTCGGTGACCTGAAACTGAGGAAGAGGACGGGCACGAACGGGCTGAATATCAGCAACGCTAACCTCGCGGGTCTCATAGGAGACGTTGACGCGGGTGTTACGTGTGATATGATTAGCCATGGCACTCTTCGTGTCAGTTGTATCTGAAGGGATCTCAGAGTGAACGGGAGAGCGGGTTGCCCGAGGAGACCTTGCGGTACTGCCGCGCTCTAGGGCTCTTGGAGCCGGAAGAGAGGAACTCTTCATATTTTGCCTGGTCGAACTCAACAATGAGTGATTCAATCATTTTTTCATGTAAGTGACGTCACCTTGCGCCACAACTTGCTCATCGGTAGAGAAAGTAATCCCCAGCGGAGTCGCCATCTCTTGTTTGGTGGGAAAATCGAGGATCGAGGTGTAAATTCTTTATTTGATGGTAAAGAAAATTACAACGGATCAATAATCTTTTTACAAGAGAGAGGAGATATTCAATCTCAAATCTCCCCTTTGTTTAATGCTGGGTTCTTGATGTGGCGATGGAAAGTGAATCTTGTTTTCTGTTAACCGGGTGAACGTTAAGACTTCTTGGGAATCTTCTCGTTGGATAGTGAACAAAGTAACACAGCCCTGTCTAACAAGAATCTCAAAGAGACTTTGGCAAGAACAAACTCTTATGCAACAAGTTGTTAGAAGAGTTGAACTGTCTCTTTCTTTTAGCTGGAGACTTGGTCCTTCTACGGCTTACAACCAAAATTCTTTTGACCAGATTTTTCCCGACCTCTTTTCCATAGCAAACTGGGCTATTTATAGAGGCTTCAGGGGGTGAAAGTGTCCCCTAAAAATACTCTATAATGGGGGCTAACTCCCTCATTACATGGGCAGTAATTGACCCAGTAATGAGGGCAGTTATAACCGAGACGCAGGGTCCCCTGTAGTTAAAACGCGGGCTTCGAGTCTCACGTTTAACCATTGAGATAACGCTTGAACTTTGCCTTTGGTTGAAATGTGAGATTCAAGTTCTACGTCAAGCTTTGTGTGAGACGCGGCCTCTGGGCTCTGCGTCTTGGTCGTTGAGGTAAAGTAGAGACGCGGGTTTCGACCCTCGCGTCTTGGTACTGTAATGATGCTACTGCAGTAATGCTGAGACGCGGGTTCGACCCTCGCGTCTTGGTACTATAGTGATGCTACTGCAATAAGGCTGAGACGTGGGTTTTGACCCTTGCGTCTTGGTGCTGTGGTAGTGGCTATGATTAGCCCTGCATCTGGAGTTTGAACTCTGCTTTTTAATGACTTGTCTTCAGTGATTTTTAGACAGCCTACAGTCCATAATTATAGGGTATTGTTCCTTGGAAGGCACCCTTTTGTTCGACCAGAATTTGACCTAAGACGGGGCTATAGTCGGGCCCTGGAGAACTGAATGAGAGAGTGCGAACCCCTGTTTTCCTTCTTTGAGATCATAGTAGATCTCTTCCTCTGCTTATCATGTTGACAGAGGCAGCTGCGAGGTGAGACACCTTCGTTGTCTTCTTCTTTCGAGACTTGGGTCTCTCAGAAATTTGAACTGACAACCGATTGAATACCGATTGTTGGCTTAGAGGAGAAGTTGTGGGGATTGGTCCCAAATAATAGTGGACGAAATGAACCGTCACAGATCGACGCCCCACTTGTCCACACTGAGATGGCGAGATGTGAGCTCTCTTCAGAGTGGAGTTTTCACTTGTTGCTCAGATAATCCAGCAAGTCTGTGTTACCTGGGTCCAACTGATCCAACACGAAGACTCGGGGAAACTGAATGTTAGCTCGCTTGGGTTGAGAAACCCTGAGCTTAGCCTTGAAGACTTTCTTTTGGGCTATAGGCGAAGCTAGGATAGTTTCGCCTGAAAGAGTAGCTTCGCAAGACGAATATACTTTTTTAGCTCTGCCTTTGAAGGCGAGCTTAGCTCTATTGCGCAGAGTTCTTTCTGTGAGCGAGGCTGAAATAGCCTCGCTGTTAGCACTCAATGGTGCGTCATTTTTAACCTCGCGGTTAAAATCCTTAGCACTTAGTGCTTTAATTCTAGCCTCATGGCTAAGAACTTTTTTAGCACTTAGTGCTATCAGTGGGAGCGACGCTGAATCAGCAATGCTTTTAGCACACAGAAGTGCTTTGGCCTTACCCTCGCGTGATAGGCGAGATTGAACTCTGCAAAGAGTTGAATTAGCTTTATGTGATGGAGCTATCTGAGTATTTAATGCTTTGGTTCTACCGCTAGCGGTGAGCCTAGTACTGCCCAATAGTGCTGATGATGTAAGCGGGGCTGCAGTAGCCTCGCTGTTATCACAAAGTGCTATAACCTTAGCCTCGCGGGACATGCGGGGCTTAGCTCTGTGTAGAGCTGAAATAGTCTTGCAGTCAGAGACTATTTTAGCTTTGTAGGAAGCTGAATCAAGAGATCTATCTCTAACCTCGATCTGACTATAGATTTTGCAATCCATATAGCCTTAGCAGAAGCTATTTTAGGTTCACGAGAAACCTTTATAGCTTCGCGCACAGTGTTAACATGCTAGCGCGGGGCTATGTTAGTCTCTATTTAGATTGTGCTAGACTCGTATAGAGTCTGTTTAGCTTCGCCTGAGACTGTAATAGGCTTGCAGAGAGCCTTATTTGTCTCAATAGAGACTTGCTTCCAAGAGTTAGCCAGAGGGGCTCAGGCTACATTGACCTCCCTGTATTTGCGCACATGTAGGGGGCTCATGCTACCCCCAGAGAGAAGTTGTTCAACCTCTCTTGGTTAAAGTGAATGACCAGTGTCTCAACAATAGACCCGAAGGTTTGATCATCGCGTTGCGATACTTGATTCTCAGCAGTAGAGAATACAGTCCCTAGCAGAGTCGCCATCTTGTTTTTCATTGAAAATGATCAGGAAAAACTTTCAAAAAGAAGTTGAGGAGCGAAATTATAGTAATCCTTTAAAGAAAGGAAAAGAAAATGACAAGTAGATCTCTTCCTCTGAGATTTCTGGGAAAGTGTGCCGGTGAGTCTAATCAGCGCGCGACCACTTTGTCCCGTTGACGATGCGAGCGATCAATCATTGAATATTACTGCTTGAGAATTTCTTCTCGCCTGGTTCCGGAGATTCCTTGAGAGGAGAGAATGATCTTAGGGTATTAGCATCCTGAATTGATCCTTGTAGGATTAGAGAAGCGATTCTCTGAATTCTTGATAGCGAGAGAGTAGATCTCTTGTTGGCTTAAGCTTTGAAGCCATCAAAGAAGCTTATGCTCTTCCAAAAGCCTCTTGGACTTGTTTTCTTCAAGATCCTGAGCCTAGCCTACTAGTGGGCTATTTATAGGCTCAATTGAGAGTTATGATTCCCTTGATTGTCTCCTCTTAATGAGGGATCATGGGTGTAACTACCCATTAACTCTCCCTACTAGGCAATAGGGAGTTATGATTCCCTCGATTGTCTCCTCTTAATGAGGGATCATGGGTGTAACTACCCATTAACTCCCCCTACTAACTTAATGGGGTAGTTACTTTCGTCATACGAAGCTAGCCAGTTGAGGCAAAGCTAAGCATTTAGCTCTTTCAGCGGAGTTGTGCCAAGTTTCAGACAAAGGTAGAAGTTGGCCTTCTGTGCGGCTGTGTAGAGCTTCAGGCGAAGCTATAAGTTAGCTCTCTGTGGAGCTATGAAGAGCTTCATGCGAAGCTATCAAGAAAGTTTCAAGCGGATCTTTAATTTGCTTCAAGCGAAGATGTGAGTTAGCTCTCTGTGGAGCTATGAAGGGCTTCATGCAAAGCTATCAAGAAAGCTTTAGGCGAAGCTATAATTAGCTTCTGGCGAAACTGTAAGTTAGCTCTCTGTGGTGCTATGAAAAGCTTCATGCGAATCTCTCAAGAAAGTTTTAGGCGAAGCTATAAGTTAGCTCTTTGTGGATCTATGAAGAGCTTCATGTGAAACCATCAAGAACGCTTCAGGCGAAACTATAATTAGCTTCTAGAGAATATGTAAGTTATTAGTTAGCTATGAAGAGTTTCATGCGAAACTATCAAGAAAGCTTCAGACAAAGCTATCAAGAAAGTTTCAGGAGAAGCTATAATTAGTTTCAGACGGAGCTAGAATTAGCTTCAGGCGAAACTGTAAGTTAGCTCTCCGTGGAGTTATGAAAAGCTTCATACGAAGCTAGACAAACTTAGCCTCTCAAGCGAGGCTATCCCCTTGGACTCATGCAAGGCTACGTGTTGAGCTAACTCAGCATCTTAGGCTTGCATAGGTCTCTTCAAAGGCAATCTTGGCTTACTGTCTGCTTCACTGGATTAGTTGAGTCCAAGTAGCTAATTTGTCCCTTAGGGATGGGCAGAAACTGGTTATCAGCTTGTTTGTGACTTGTCTTTTATAAATATCGACAAGTTAGACATCGCTTAGACCGGTTGAAAAGCTGTTTGAGATTCTATCCTTTTTGAGTGTCAACAGATGTCTCATGCAAATGATGCGGACCCGTTTGCATGAGACACCAGTGGTATGGGACGCTAGAATGAGAGGACGGCTAAAATATCATACAAGTCAAAGTTACTTCAGATCATAATGACTGCCTGCAGGCAATTTATAGTACCTAGTACATTATTTTAATATTTACAGGCTTAGTGACCCCATAATTTTATTATCTTGAGATTTATATGTGTGTTATGAACCTGATGAAACACTTTACTCCTGCAGATGGGAGACTCTGCATTGTCGGGATTTTCCTCAAGTAGCTCAGGATCAGATGGGTCGAGCCGGGAGGCTGACATTGTAGATTGGGAGTTTGAGTTGATGAGACCGATCCAAGCATGATTCTTCATAACTCTTTGAACATAGATGATGATGATGCTAGCATAAAGGAAGAAGAAAACATAAGCATGGTAGATGATGCTGAGAGTATCACTGGGGACCTACTCAAGACCAAGGATCTTGATGCCGCTCTCGGGATAATACAGACTTCCAAGGGAGGATACTTTTTGGTGGGTTTTGGTAGAATTCTAGCTGGGCTCAAAACTGAAATTTTTATGACGATCATGATTATTGAAAGTGTGAAGATAATATCATTATAGAAGAGGAAGGGGGCCCAGGAGAAGAGGATCCCGAGGAAGAGGAGAGGAAGAGGATCTTGAGGAAGAAGATCCCGAGGAGGAAGATCCTGAGGAAATGGAATTGGAAGAAAGGAAAGCGGGGGATGGTGATAAGGAGGAAAGCTCCACTGGCTCTAATGAGAATCCTTAAACGAGAGTGAGACGTACAACATTTTGGGGGGAAATATCTAGGCTCGCATATTTTTTCTGAGCTTTTTGGGAGTGGGAAGGTTTACATATATGTATTTTGTAAGAAAGTGCCTGTGAAAAATATGCTTAACCATGATAATTGTATGTTTTGTAAAGATGTGCACATCTGTAAATCCTGTCACTGTAACACTTTGAAATAGTAAATGGAAGTAGTAGTTGTGTGTATAGCTGATTGAATCTATATTATGAATGTTGTTATTGCTAGATTGGTTCTTCTTTTAGGAATAGATGGACTTGAATCTCCCACCCCACGAAACTTATCCTAAAGGCAATGCCCCGCCACATAACACGATTGAGAGCATTCATCCCCCTATCAATCCGGATATTGTGGCAGAACAACTCAGTGTAGATCAGAGAATTCGTGACAAGATGTCTGAGTGGTTGCACAGCTTGCTAAAGTATCAAACCGCATAAGACTCTAGAGCAATTTTAGAAGTTGCATCCGCCAGCATTTAAAGAAGAGGCCGACCCGATGCAAGCCGAGGAGTGGCTTCGATAGATTGAGAAGATACTAGATGTCATGGAGTGCACTGAGAGTCAAAGAGTAGCTTTTACTACCATTATGTTTCAAGGGAAGCTAAACATTGGTGGAAAATGTTCAAGGGCGGGGCTAAGTCTGCGGAGGAAGAGCTCACCTGGAACTTTCTAGTTAAGAAATTCAATGAAAAATATATCTGAGGGGTAGCAAAAGATAAGCTTGCCATGGAGTTTCAAGAATTAAAGTAGGGTAGGGTCAAATGTTAGTAAGCCAGTGTGACATCAAGTTCACGCACTTGTCAAGATATGCTATAGAGCTGGTCCACAAAGAAGCAGATAGAACAAAGAGGTTTGTGAGGGGTTTAAGGTCTGAGATTAGAAGCAAACTGGTCCCGTTCTAACTCTAAATCTATGTTCAAGCTGTGGAGAAAGCACCAGAAGTTGAACGAGACATATTGGACGACCAAAAAGCCCCGAATAAGGAAATTCCTCCCTCTAAACGTTTACGGTACCATGAGACACAGAGCTCTGGGGGATCAAACTTCAAATTTAACATGAATGGGTATCACACTGGGCACCTGCTCTAAGATATCATGTCAGTGCTGGGAACATGGAGGATTTTTGCATAGGCCTCAGTTGACACCCCCTCCTTGCCCAAATTTGACAAGAAAACCATGGTGTCCCAGATGTAACAGAAACCATGTGGGCAGCTGCATTCAGGGCAGACATTGCTTCATACGTGGCAATACTGGTCATACGAGGAAGGAGTATCCAACTCTGCATGGATACCCAAATTTAGGGATTGGAACTGAAAGGCGAACCATGGGTACTTCTCCTTTTTCAGTTTCACAACAACCCATCAGACGACTGTTTAATGCAACCAGCCCGGCAATGACCCAATCTTCAGTACAACAACCTAGGGCTCAAGGGAAGATGAACGCTTTGACCCAACAGGAAGCTCGAGCATCAAATGCCGTGATAGAAGGTATTACCTATATTATGGGGCATACTGCCTGAGTATTATTTGACTCTGGTGCCACACATTCTTTTGTTTCTGCTGCATTTGCATCCAAATTAAATAAGAAATCAGAACCCTTAAAGTCTCAACTAATTATATCAACCCCTTTAGGTGCGAACGTGACTGCTAATAAGTGCTATAAGAAATATGAAATTATGATAGGAGAAGTGAAAACGTGGACCGATCTAATAGGACTGGGAGGCATGGAGTATGACGCCATTTTAGGGATGGATTGGTTATTCAACCACCATACACATGTAGACTGTTATCATAAGAGGGTAACTTTCAAGATGAAAGGAACTCCAGAATTCACATTTGAAGGGGTAAAGAATGAGAAAAAGGTGCAAATCATATAGGTCTTCAAGACCACAAAACTGTTAAGAAGAGGGTGCCAAGGGTTCCTAACTACTGTGATGGATAAGAATGAAACTGAATTAAAGTTAGAAGATATAACAGTGATGAAAGAGTATCCTGATATTTTTCCAGAAGAGTTGCTGGGTTTACCCCAGACAGAGATATCGAATTCTCTATTGATTTGCTCCTAAGATCATGTCCTATCTCTAAAGCACCATATAGGATGGCTCTAGAAGAAATGAAAGAATTAAAGGAATAACTGCAAGAACTACTGGATAAAGGGTTTATTCGACCCAGTGCGTCATCCTAGGGAGCCCCAGTGCTGTTTGTCAAAAGAAGGATGAAAGCATGCGATTATGCATTGATTATAGAGAGTTGAACAAAATCACCATCAAGAACCGATATCCACTTTCTAGGATTGACGATTTATTGACCAACTTTAGGGTGCCAGCGTGTTCTCAAAGATTGATCTAAGATCGGGGTATCACCATTAAAAATTAAATAATGTGACATCCCTAAGACTTCTTTTAGGATCAGATACAGACTTTATGAATTCTTTATAATGCCCTTCGGACTAACAAATGCTCCGGCGACATTTATGGACATGATGAACAGGATATTTCAGCTATATCTTGTTAAATTTGTAGTAGTGTTCAATGATAACATACTAGTTCACTCCAAAGATAAGGAGGAGCATGAAGAGCACCTGAGGACAATACTTCAAACATTAAGAGAAAAATAACTATTTGTGGAGCTTAAGAAGTGTGAGTACTGGTTTGACCAAGTAAGTTTCCTCGGGCACATTGTATCCAGTGAAGGAGTGTCTATAGACCCCGCAAAAATTGAGGTGATTAAGGATTGGCTTCAGCCCACAAATGTTAAGGAGATTTGAAGTTTCTTAGGACTAGCAGGTTACTACCGAAGATTTGTGGAAGGATTCTCCCTAGCATTACCCCTAACCATGCTAACCAGAAAAGGTGTCAAGTTCAACTGGGTGAAAGGCAGAAGAAAAGCTTTCAAGAATTGAAGGATGGCTAACTTCCGCCCTGGTCCTAGCCATACCTTCAGGGACCGAGGGATACGTCATATATAGTGATGCATCCAAGCAAGGGTTAAGATGTGTCTTAATGCATCATGAGAGAGTTATAGCTTATGCCTCCAGACAGCTAAGGAATCATGAAAGAAATTATCCTACCTATGATCTAGAATTGACTGCGGTGGTTTTCGCCCTAAAGATTTGGGGACATTACCTGTATGACGTAACCTGTTAATCTATACGGACCACAAAAGTTTGAAATACATATTTACCCAAAATAAGCTAAATATGCGACAACGAAAGTGGCCGGAGCTGATAAAAGACTATGACTTGACCATACAATATCACCCGGGGAAAGTGATTGTTACACATATTTGCATTTTATACCACCTTTATACTTTGCATATTGTATATTAAATATGATTTTTAACCCATGTTTTCTCTAATTTTGCAGATCTCCACTTTAAAGAAGAGAAGTAATTAACTACCTTAATTAGTAATAATTAAGGGGGTTAATTCATAATTAGCCAAAAGATCAAATCAGATCTCACCAAGATCTGCGCGCCAAGTGGAGAATCCAACCATCCCACGTGGCCAACAACCTAACCACCAGATCTCACCAGAAAGATCCGAGCCAACGGCCCAAATCTGGCGGCAGATCCGCGGCAATCCGCGGCAATCTGAGGGCCGTTGAGCCTCGGATTTCGTGCCAACGGTTAGGATTCGAGAAGATTCTCAAATTTGCCTATAAATACCTGGGCAGAGACCTGCGTGAGCTCTAGTGAAGAGAGAGAGAAAATTTTGGATTTGTGTAATTTTTGTTTTAGGTTTCTAGTTCTCTTCTCCTTCCTCCTTGATTTCTAGCCTAAATTGAGAGAGAGTTCTTCACTTTGAGAGTTTGTAATCAAGACTTGTGACAATCTTGAAGCAAAGATTCAATGGAGCTCTCATCTTCTCTTTACTAGAATTGAGTATGCTTTCTTTTCTTATGCTTTAATTTCTTGCATTTAATTCTAGCTTTAGTTTAATTGATTAGATCTTTACTTTCATGGAGAATTATAGCTTGTTTGTTAGTGTAATGGAGGGCTAATTTCTTGAATGCATGGCTAGCTAAGACTCACCTAGCTACTACTAGCTCTTGATTGATTGTAAACTTCAATGCTTGCATAATTTCATGTTTCTTGTAAATTCCAATGAAGTTTGGATGTATCCTTTGGTGATTGCTTGCTAGATCTCTAGATGAATTGTGTGTCTCTTATAAAGAGTCTTTGATTGGATCAAAAGGATGGATTACCATGGTTGTGTCACTTGTGTAGCAAGATCAACTCAAGTACTTCAAGCTAACTTTGTAGTTAAGCTTTGAATGTACAAAAGAGTTTGATTCTTCTACCTTTGCACTAAATGAGTATCATGCCTATAGTTCCTCAATGTTCATCTAGTAAAAGGACCTAAGATTCAAGAAGAGGATTCTAGCTAACTAACTAAAAGGAACTCTAGTCTTCAAGAAGGAATACTACACATGCAAGCTATATTAAATTGCCTATGATTCTTGATGAGGCAATCTTGCAATCAACAATAGAGTTAGTATGTTAGCAAGAAGGTGTAGTAATGCTAGCCATGCATCTTTTTAATCAAAAAAGTTTATACATCTTATTCTAGCATTCTTATCTTTTCTTTACTTCATCACACTTCATTCACTTCACTTCTTTTTCACAATGCACCACCAATCCACAACTTCTTGTATATTGCTCTTGTGTAATTAACAAAGAAGAGGTATCGTTTCTTTGTCTCACTAGTATCGTGAAGCTTCTACGCTTGCTCTCCTTGTGGTTCGACTCGGTATAGCTATATGCTATAACGAAAGATTGGAACAAGGTATAATAATCACATATTCGAAGTAAACAAGATCAAAGGTGAACTCTAAACCATTAACCATTTCTTTCACACCTCATTTTTGTGCAAGAACTTCATTGTACCTAGTTTTTCACCAATCAATTTTTGGCGCCGTTGCCGGGGAGAGCAACGGTATTTTTACAAGTGAGAAACTAAACGATATATCTTCTCTGTTGCAGGTACAGGTTGAAGATTCAGAAAACTTTGCACAGTAGAATCATATAAGTGGACCTGGGCCTCTGCTCTCGAAAGCAGAGACCAGGATCCCTCCAAAGTGCCGCGTTTTCCTGGATTTTGCCGTGGAAACGCGGCATAGAGGAGTTCACTACTAACCTGTTTTCTGCAGGGCTTTGCTCTCTGCAAAATACTGCTGCCTATATATCTGAAATCTTGTATTCTTCACCTGATATTTGCTAATCAACAGTAAAAGATTTGGTGTTAATTGTTAAAAATTGTTTAGACATCTTGCATTATAGGCACGAGTATTTCAATTACTTTACATTTACTGTTGAAGAGTGCGGGGGACAAGGTACGTAAAGCATTGCATATAGACTAGGACTCACTCTTGTTTGATTTAATTAAGCTTTGGGTGATCCTTGTTTGTTTACATCGTACACTTGCACGAATCAACTCTAAGGGCAAAACCCATAACAAAGATAAGGTGGGGATTTCATCACCCCTTCCTTAGCCCACAAACCATTTCCCCACGCTTTCACTATCCTAAGCTTCTAATTAAAAATTGCTAGACGTTGGCCCCTAGGGACATCCGGACTCACTTAGGAGATTTTCCTAAGGGGGAAAAGTGTTGGAAAGTGACTTCTGTATAATCAGTGTCTAGGAAAGGGGTTAAGGGCCGAAAGCCCGAAGGTTGTTGGTTACTTAATTAAGGAACGTCTTCGGACGGAAAACCTCCCAACAACTTTGACCTTTCCTGGCTGATTCGCTTATAGTCACGGTCTGCGCCAAACCTCCTGTGGACGATCTAAAGTTAGGAGTCGTCTAGATTCAGGGAACCTAGAAGCTTGGATTGATTTTTTCTTTTTCTTGATTGTTATTTTTCATTTTTCGACTGTGTGAAAGGTGCACGTTGATTGTGTATTTGTATGCGAGAGTGGTATCGGGAACCAATTTCTGCTAGGCTAGTGAGAACATCTACACTGCCACATACACCACCACTCGACACAATCATGACGAACAACGTATCGTTGCAGGACAAGTTCTATCCTATCCGCACATCACTTCCTTCTTGTATTCTCCTCTCAGACACTAATGGAAACAATTTTGAGTTGAAACCCCAGTTTATAAACACTCTTCCACGATTTCATGGATTAGAATCTGAGGATGCTTACATCTTCATACGAGAGTTTGAAGAAGTATGCCTCATGATGAGGATTTCCCAGTTAAGTGAGGATGCTGTGAGACTTAGATTTGTCCCATTTGCACTAAAGGATATTGCGAAGAAGTGGCTGTACAGTCTTCCTGTCAGCTCTATCTCTTCATGGGATGATTTCGTTAAAGTCTTCCTTAAAAAATTCTACCCAATCCATAAGACAGCCCTCATGCGCAAAAATATAATGCAATTCAAACAAGAACCCAATGAGCCATTCTGGAAGTACTTTGAGCGCTTTAAGGACCTAGTAGCCCTGTGTCCCCATCATGGTATAGAGAAATGGCGCCAATGCCAGATTATCTATGATGGGCTTGACTATCAGACTAAGACGCTCCTTGAGACAATGTGTCAAGGAGAATTTCTTAAAAAGGATGAAGACCAGGGTTGGGATCTTTTTGAGGCTCTAGCAGAGAAAACTCTCCAGTGGGAATCTTGCCCTGAGAAACCTACACCAACCACTTCCAGAACTGGTTTACACTCGATAGGATCCTCTATAGCTGCAGAAGCTAAGATTACACAGCTGATGAAGAGGATTGAATTGCTAGAATCCCGGGAAAATTCTGTTAATCAGGTCAACCCATCACGAGTGACCAGCCCACCACCTGTGGCACCTATGGTCCACCCGGGTTGTACTTACTGTCATGATTTAACTCATGTGTTGGAAGAGTGTCCAGTGTATCATTCTCAAAGCTATCAGGAGAGTACAAATGCCGCGTA
Source organism: Agave tequilana (assembly GCA_038442645.1). Taxonomy (NCBI): domain Eukaryota; kingdom Viridiplantae; phylum Streptophyta; class Magnoliopsida; order Asparagales; family Asparagaceae; genus Agave; species Agave tequilana. Next base: position 113,543 of record JAVJIF010031095.1, read on the forward strand.
TACCAGACCTTCATACAATCCTTACTCCAGGACCTACAATCCAGGGTGGCGTAACCATCCTAACTTCTCTTGGAGTCAGTCTGGTCATGAGCAGCCAAGACAACCATTTCCACATCAACAATATCCTGCTCAGGCATATCCTCCGACTTACCCACCAAATGTTAATTCATATCAGAGTCCACCCAGATTCCAAACATACCAAAATCCTGTGCCATATCAAGCAATTATCAGCCCCAATACCAGAATCATCCACCACCCAATCCTTCAGATAAGAAAATCTCTGAGTTGGAGAAAATGATTGAGACTTTGTCTAAAACCCAAACTGCAATGATGAACAATCAGCAGCAGGATATGAATAAACTGCAAATCCAAATAGGACAGTTGGCTAATTCCTTGACTGAAAGACAAAAAGGAATGCTGCCTAGCCAACCTGTGCCTAATCCCAGAGCCCATTTTCCTCTGCATGAAGTCGAAGACCTAGGACCTAGCCAAAGCCAATGTCAAGCCATTCACATTCTTAGGTCTGAAAAACATGTAGACAACAAGGTCTCAAATCAGTCTCAAAAATTTGTTCCAAATCTGTGTCAAAACCATCAACATCTGTTCCAGTTCAACCTGTGCAAGATAATCCTTCATCAAGTTCACAACCTTCCACATCCCAGTCAAAAGGAAAAGGGAAAATTGATGAGCAAACTTATAAGCCTGTTGTCCCATTCCCAAATAGGCTTATAAATCATAAGAATAATGCTCACATGGAGAAGATAAGAGAGATATTTAATCAAGTACAGATCAATGTCCCTCTCTTAGATGCTATTCAACAGGTCCCATCATACGCCAAGTTTCTGAAAGAAATGTGTACTAAGAAAAGAAAGGCAAATGTCCCTAAGAAAGTCTTTTTGGCTTCCAACCTGAGTGAATTGCTTAATGGTCCAATCCCTGTGAAGTACAAGGATCCAGGGAGCCCTACCATCTCTTGTATCATAGGGCAGACCACAGTAAATAGGGCTTTGCTAGACTTGGGCGCTAGCATCAATCTTCTCCCTTTTTCCGTGTACCAGCAGTTAGGGTTGGGCAACCTTCGTCCAACCCAAATGACAATTCAATTGGCTGATCGCTCTGTTAAGATTCCCAAGGGGGAAATTACGGATGTTTTAATACGGGTGGGGGAATTCATTTACCCCGTTGACTTTGTTGTTCTTGAAACACAACCCATACATAATCACAGAGCGCAAACACCTGTCATTCTCGGACGTCCTTTCTTAGCAACCGCAAACGCTATCATAAATTGTCGAAATGGATCAATGCGGTTGACGTTCGGAGATATGACGAAAGAGGTGAATGTCTTCCATCTGGGGAAGCAGCCAAGGGATGTGGAGAATGACTCTTTTGATGTGAACTTAATAGAAGGACTAACGAGCGAACATGTGGAGGAGATGGAATATGAATCTGAAGAAGAATTTGAGTTAGAATCTGACGACCTAACTCTTGATCAGATTGTTGGATCAGATATTGAAAGGACTACTAATTCCACTTCTATTCTTCCCTTGCACCATGAGCAACCAGTTATAGATCCAGTCCCTTCTTCTGAGCTTAAGGCTCTTCCCACCCATCTCAAGTACAAGTACTTGGGTGAGAAGGAATCCTTTCCGGTAATCATTGCATCTAATCTTACGGAACAACAAGAAGAGGACCTTTTGACTGTGCTTAGGGAAAACGGAGAAGCCATTGGTTGGACCATGGCTGATATTAAGGGGATTAGTCCTTCCATTGTCCAACATAGAATTCACTTGACGGAAGAGGCCAAGCCTAAAAGAGACCCACAGCGTCGACTTAACCCAATAATGCAAGAAGCTGTTAGATCGGAGATTCTGAAACTCTTAGACAATGGGATCATATATCCCATATCCGATAGTCAATGGGTGAGTCCGGTCCACGCTGTGCCTAAGAAAGCTGGCTTTACTGTTGTGGAGAATGAGAATAAGGAATTAATACAAACACGTCTTCCAACGAAGATTCGAGTTTGTATTGATTACAGGAAACTGAATAGTGCCACACGTAAAGACCACTTTCCTCTTCCATTTATTGATCAGATGCTGGAGAGATTGGCGGGGCATGAGTATTATTGTTTCCTGGATGGATATTCAGGATATAATCAGATCCTAATTGCTCCCGAGGACCAGGAAAAGACTACCTTCACCTGTCCGTTGGGAACGTTTGCATACCGTAGGATGCCCTTCGGTCTTTGCAATGCTCCAGCAACGTTTCAACGTTGCATGTTGAGCCTGTTCTCGGACATGGTGGAGAAATTTTTGGAAATCTTTATGGATGACTTTTCAATATATGGGGATACATTTGAGCAGTGCTTGTACCACCTAAAGCTGGTTTTACAACGATGCACGGAAAAGAATTTGACACTTAATTGGGAAAAGTGTCATTTCATGGTCAAACACGGAATTGTACTGGGGCACAAGATATCAAGCATTGGAATCGAGGTAGACAAGTCTAAGGTGGAAGTTATCACCAAGCTCACTGAACCGCAATGTTTAAAAGACATTAGATCTTTCTTAGGGCACGCGGGCTTCTATAGGAGATTCATTCAAGGGTTTAGCAATATTGCGAGACCTTTGACAAATCTCTTAGGAAAAGACGTACCCTATATCTTCGATGAAGAATGTCGAAAGTCGTGGAAAGAGCTAAAGAATAGACTTGTCTCTGCGCCGATCATATCTGCACCGGACTGGACCAAGCCATTTGAAATTATGTGCGATGCCTCTGACTTTGCGATAGGCGCTGTTTTAGGACAGCGTATTGAAAATAGGCAGCACGTAATATACTATGCTAGCAGAACGCTAAACGATGCCCAACTGAATTACACGACCACTGAAAAAGAATTTTTGGCAGTCGTTTTTGCGTTAGAGAAGTTCCGCCAATATCTGCTAGGGTCCAGGACCATAATTTTTTCTGATCACTCCGCCCTGAGGTACTTGATGCAAAAGAAGGACGCAAAGGCAAGATTGATTCGATGGATCCTTCTTTTGCAAGAGTTTGACTTGGAGATAAAAGATAAAAAGGGCGTTGAGAACGTGGTTGCGGATCATTTGTCAAGAATTCCGAACGCTCCTCATGAGAAAATACCTATTAATGAAGACTTTCCTGACGAGCACATCTTTGTGATAAGTGGAGAGCCCTGGTATGCTGATATAGTAAACTACCTTGCTACCAGGCAAATTCCTTCCCATTGGTCAGGACAAGAAAAACACCGTTTTCTGAGACAAATGCGGTTCTTCTTTTGGGATGAGCCGTATTTATTTAAATACTGTCCTGACCAAATTATTCGTAGATGCCTTCCGGAGGATGAACACCAGAGCGTTTTGACATTCTGTCACAAGTTAGCTTGCGGTGGACACTTTGGTCCACGAAAAACTGCGGAAAAAGTACTCCAGAGTGGATTCTACTGGCCCACTCTCTTTAAGGATGCCTTTACCTTTTGCAAGCTTTGTGATAGATGTCAAATGATGGGTCGTATTACTCAAAGGAACATGATGCCCCTCACACCCATCTTGGAAGTCGAAATTTTCGACCTATGGGGCATTGATTTTATGGGACCCTTTCCTCTGTCCTACGGTAACCAGTACATCTTGGTAGCCGTAGATTATGTTTCTAAGTGGGCTGAAGCGATTCCTACACGGACTAATGACAACCAAGTTGTCATTAAATTTTTAAGAGAGTACATCATTTCACGCTTCGGAGCCCCCGTGCGATATTGAGCGACAATGGGAGTCACTTCTGCAATAGGGCTTTTGAAGCCTTGATGCGGAAGTACTCCATTACTCATAAATTGTCCACGGCTTATCATCCTCAAACCAATGGGCAAGTTGAGGTAACAAACAGACAGATAAAACTCATCTTGGAAAAGACCGTAGGACAGAATCGTAAGGATTGGTCCGTCAAACTGACTGATGCCTTATGGGCATACAGGACCGCTTACAAGACTGTCCTTGGTATGTCTCCGTATCGAGTTTATTTTGGGAAAGCATGTCACTTGCCTGTTGAGTTAGAACACCGTGCACTATGGGCTTTAAAGCAACTGAATCTTGATTTGGATAAAGCCGGTGTTCTCAGGAAGCTGCAGCTATCCGAGCTGGAAGAGTTACGAAACGAGGTATACGATAACGCTCGGATCACAAAGCACAGGACCAAGCTGTTTCACGACAAAGCCATTCACAGGAAGATTTTTGCTGTCGGTCAACAGGTTCTGTTATATAATTCTCGACTTCATCTTTTCCCTGGTAAACTGCGTACCAGGTGGTCAGGACCTTTTATTGTGCAGACTGTCTTTTCCCACGGAGCTATCGAGATTCTTGACCCAACTAATGGCAATATATTCACTGTGAATGGACAACGCTTAAAGCCATTTCTTACCACAGATTCTTTGTCACACGATGTTCACGAATTGAGTCTTTCCGACCCAGTTTATTTGTGACATTTTTCCATCTGTATATTTTTCCATGCATTCTCCTGACTATCATTTTGGACTTCTCTTGTAAATATTTTTCTTTTTTGTTAATAAAAATAAAAAAATAAAATAAAAATTTTTTGAGATTTTTGTGCATGAAAAGAATTTCACATCCCTAGGATTCTCTTTCCTCCCTAGGATTCCTTTCATATTCAAATTTTTGACCTAGGGTTGTAATTTCAACTTTGACCTAGGGGTAACTTGGTACATCACCTTTTTACCTACCCCTATTTAAAGCTCTCCTTCCAACTCATCATCCCTCACCCGAGAATTTCATTTCAGATCTGAACCTCTTTCTTCACAGCCAACCTCCACCAAAAATCTGAACCCAAAAATCCCCTCCTTTGCCGCGCCCTGCCGCCGATCCGCGGCAGTTCTGCCATTTCAGGCGCGCCGGAAATCTCCATTCTGACTATCTTCCTCTGCTGGTGGTAGATCCGGAGAGCGTTTTCCCGAGGCCATCTCTGTGCCTTCTGTGCTACTGATTTGGGTTTCCCCCCAAGATCTCCGGGGTGGTTTGTAATTTCTTATCTCAAATCCTTTACTTCATTGTCTTTAGCAATTATGGCACCAAATCTATTTGTGGAGAGGGATTTTTCTGCACTTTTTAGTGAAAGAGGGGAATATGGGCATATTTTTGTGGATCGAATCCGCGCCTGGAATTGGTACACTTTGGTGTTTGATCATAATGAGCACGAAGCTTTTTATTGTCCGGATCTTGTGAACACATTTTACCATTCTATAGACTATGCTTCTGTGAATCATGATACATACCAATTTGTCTCTCATATGCCATTCGGTGATATTTTGGTCACGCTTCCACTACTTGCACACATCACGCATGTTCCCATTTTTCCCCATCCTAGCGACCCCTTAACCCTTAATTGATTACTTAGCCATTATGGGTGTACGCTGCACTACCCAGGATCGGGGGCTCAAAGCCCAATCTACATTCAGAAACATTCATTGTGTTGGACGTTGGATCCAACGAAATATTCTTGGGCTAGATCACACTTCTACCTTCAACAGACCGGTACTACAAATTATTCATGATCTGATGACACAGACTCACACGGTCTGTTTGAACCGGACTATCTTCCGTGCTATTATCGAAAATTCCTCTCGCACTCGGGGCCAAAATTTTCTCATTCTGTATTAATCACACGTATGTGTCAGCATTTCATATCAGACACTATTTTTTCTACATTTGCCCGAGTGACGATTACGTTAGAGAGACCCACAAGCTCATACAATAGTTGCTTGCAGGCACTCTGGACACCCAGTGGCATGCCTGAGACTGTACCTGTGGAGTCTCTTCAGAGGAAAGTCTAGAGGTGGAAGATGAGCCCCAATTCTGGAGGCAGGCCCCCACAGAACCAACAGCCTTCATGTCTACTATTTGGAAAGGCATGAAGAGAGATATTTCGGGGACAAGTCAGGCTTAGGAAGAAAGTGGAGGAGAATCATCCAGGTTATCCTCTCGTTTAGATGGGCTGGAGGCGACTTTGAGAAGGACACAATCAGCTGGACCCAGTACCACTGCGGGTCAAAGAGGACGAGGGAGTAGTGTTATCCTTTACCTATGTCATGCATCATTTCGTATTTTCATACATTGAGGACAATGCATGAGATAGGTATGGGGGGTAGATTGCTAACATAGGATTTTTCACTTTCTTTTTAGGCCTTTTTATTTTTTTTATTTTTTTTGGATTTTTTTTTACTTTCTTTTAGGTTTTGCTTTTAGGTTTTGCTTTTATTTTTAGATTTTACCTTTTCTTTTAGAAAATAAAAAAATTATAAAAAAATTATAATAATTAAAAAAAAAAAAAAGAGAGAAGAAATTCTTTGATCCATGTTTAAAGAATCTAAATTGAAATTTAGGGATTAAGGAAGCCCTTAACTAAGATTTCAATTATAAGTTGAAAAGAGGAATTTTGTTGAATTTTTAGTTTAAGTAATAAAGGATTAGAAAAATTACTAGATTTTAATTCTTTCTTTAGGATATATATATTGAACATATTGAGGGATTATCAAAGACTTTGTGACTTTATTCACATATATATAATAAAATAAAAAAAAAAATGTGTGTATATAAATAAATAAAAAAAAAAACCACTGACTAAGCTGGTAGGTCGTGCCTCAAGAAGCATTACCAATCACGCCTAAAAGTGGTGAAAAAAACAAAAAAAAAATATACTTAACCACTGATTAAGCTGGTAGGTCGTGCCTCAAGAAGCATTACCAATCACGCCTAAAAGTGGTCAAAAAAAAAAAAAAAAAAAAAACTTAGCCACTGATTAAGCTGGTCAGTCATGCCTCAAGAAGCATTACCGGTCACGCCTAAAGGTGGTTAAGTCCTTAAATTCCTAGTAACCTAGTTTACTCGAGTCTTCGAACCTGAGGGATGTTTTCTCATCTGGTGCCCTAAGACCGTCTGGTTTGGGAGTCATCGGTAAGAGGCTCGCTACATGGGTAGACTAGGATACCTAAGGATGATAAGGAAATGTAAATAAATAAACATTGTATATACATAAAAATATGTTATATATATAAGTAAATAAATGAACTTAGTCCGAGAGAGATCCTTCATATTTATAGATATATATATCCTAGGATTGATGCAAATCCGGTTTTTGATCTTATCCCCAAAATCTTAACCTAAGCTGAAAAAAAAATTCTAAATAGATACTTATAAGAAGAATGAAGAGTTTTGAGTAACCTGAAACCTATAGGTCAATTTAGAATCTTTAAAGCATGGATCAAAAATTTCACTAACCCCTTTTATTTTCCTTTTTGGATTTTGTGGGTGTAATCCGCTGAAAACCCTCAGGAGACAACACTCCTCCTCTAGGGTAACCTAGAGTTTTAACGGCTTGTTGCACGTGCTCAGTGCAATCGTGTCACCTACGAAAGTGTGTAATAATTAGTTAGGATTTTATTTTTCTTTCTTTTTCTTTTTTTTTGTGCTCGAGGACGAGCAAAAGCTAGGTATGGGGGTGTGATTGTTACACATATTTGCATTTTATACCACCTTTATACTTTGCATATTGTATATTAATATGATTTTTAACCCATGTTTTCTCTAATTTTTGCAGATCTCCACTTTAAGAAGAGAAGTAATTAACTACCTTAATTAGTAATAATTAAGGGGGTTAATTCATAATTAGCCAAAAGATCAAATCAGATCTCACCAAGATCTGCGCGCCAAGTGGAGAATCCAACCATCCCACGTGGCCAACAAC